>WAAB01012597.1:387317-508554 GCA_013389865.1 Piaya cayana
GGACGTTGTGAGGGACCGTGTTGAAGGCCTTACAGAAGTCCAGATAGATGACATCCACAGTTCTTGCCTTGTCCACTGAGGTAGTTACTCCATCACAGATGACCACGAGGTTGACTAGCTGTCCCTTGGCACAGCTGCCAGGAAGATCTGTTCCATGATCCTTCCAAGTACAGAGGTGAGGCCAACAGTTTGGTAGTTCCCAGTGTCCTCCTTTCTACCTTCTTTTAAAAATGGATGCAATGTTTCTCTTTTTCTAGTCACCTGTCTGCCATGACTTTTCAAATATAATGGAGAGTGGCTTGGCAACTGTATCAGCCAGTTCCCTCAAGACTTCGCAATGCATCTTGTTAGGTCACGTGGACTTACGTATGTTCAGGTTCTTCAAGTGGTCATGAAACCAGTCTTCTCTTACAAGGAAAGGAACTTTGTTCCCTTGGTTTCTGCCTTGTGGTTGACTACTCAAGAGGTATGGGAAGAGAAGTTGCCAGTAAAGACTGGCAGTCTGGAAGTTGAGAGATGGCAAGGTTCATGTTAGCAAGGGCTCCATCAGTGTGTTGGGCAACCCACAGCAATGACCAATCCTTTGCAGTCTTGGGTGTCAACATAATCATTTTCTGATTGAGGTTTTACTGTTGTATGTTCATGTTTTGCCATTGCTGCTGTAAATTTATTTTCTCCATTTCTCTTACAGTTGTGAAATGACAACACAGAATAGCAAGGAGGAGTCAGGGTTTGGGTGTTTGGGTGTTTTTTTTTTAATTAGTGAGCATGTAGATTATGTTTTGGATGTTCAGTCAATGTATGTAAGATCTGAATTCAATCTAAATCAGTTTTGAAGTTTGGTAGGTATTTGATCAGCCTACAGAAATACTCAAAGGAGATAATTGCTGTAGAATTTCAGTATCTTGTAAAGGAAATCAGAAGCCTTTGTGAGAAAGCAGGATATGCTTTAAAGCAGTGTTTTCTAGTACTGTTACATCTTCAGATTTTGAAAGGGCATCTTGCGTATAGTTTGATTCCAGTGACTCTTCCAATCCCAACTGGGAGCACAGTAAGGAAATAATAACAAAACAACTACAGAAAATCTGAGCTATCCTAATCCTTTAAGAAGCCTTTTGGCTTTGACATAGTTCAGCAAAAAATTATTTCATTAGAAGGAAGTATTTTGGTTAAGAACCTGACTTCACAGTTTTGATTTCCATAAGTAATAAAAGGAATTCCTTAACTGAGAAAACATTTTCCTCCCTGAGATACTGACAGGACCTCCTACTGTCACCAAAGTGTGAATGAAAGTGTAACAACATAACAAAGCTGTGAGGTTGTACCTGAACAGCACATCACCTCTTTCTTTCCATTTCTGTAACTTACTGTTGGCATTATTAGGACTCTTGCAGAGCTTAAAATGCTAAATGCATAGAGGCAGTATTTTGTTTTGGAAAGCTGTTGAGAGATAACTGGTTTACAGTATTTTTGTGAGTAAAACATCATTATTACAGTTTTCCAAGGTCCTCTACTACTGGAGGCTAATCCATTGTCACTACCTATAGTTTTCATTCTCACCTCTGTGTGAATGTCCTTTTGTAGTTTAGTATACTGCCAGTGTCAAACCAAAACTGAGGCATTCTTGCTTATTAATTTATTATGAATACACTGCCAACACAGCCTAATCTCTCACATTGACTCCTAGTCACCTTTCAGAAGCGTACAGAAAGTAAAAATGGGCTACTTGAAACATTTTAACTTGATTGGAAAAAATCTTTTTCTTCTTATCCTTTTAGCTCCCTGGTTAAAGTTCTGTACACTGCTGAGCTGAATACAGAAACACAAAGTGTTGTTGAGATGACCACCTGTCATTTTGTGCCTATCGATAGGCTTTGAAAAGAGTGCTGCGTGCCTGACAGATGCAAAGCAGCACACACTCTGCTTTAAATTTGGCTTTGTCAAAATAGTGAAATACTCTTGAGTAAGCCCATTATTGCTAAGGATGTACAGCATGGCTCAGTCTGTAATTTATGTGAAAGGGGAAACAGGAGGGAGAACAAGAGAATAAATATGCAGCTAACTGAGGATTATAGGCTGAAGTCACAACTAAGAGCCGGCATGACAGTGAGGCTTAAGGGGTTTGTTATCTTTAGGTACAGAGGAGGTCTGTTTTTAAAGGAACATATAGGAGTAACTTCTCAACACCTGTGAAGATTGCGACAATAAACAATGTGGTTAAAATGCAACAATATAGGTTTAGGTCTGAGTTCAAGAAAAGAATCATAGAATCATAGAACAACCAGGTTGGAAGAGACCCACTGGATCATTGAGTCCAACCATTCCTATCAAACACTAAACCATGCCCCTCAGCACCTCATACACCCGTCCCTTAAACACCTCCAGGGAAGGTGACTCAATCACCTCCCTGGGCAGCCTATTCCAATGCCCAATGACCCTTTCTGTGAAAATTTTTTTCCCAATGTCCAGCCTAAATCTCCCCTGGTGAAGCTTGATGCCATTTCCTTTTGTCCTGTCCCCTGTCACTTCGGAGAAGAGGCCAGCACCCTCCTCTCTATAACCTCCTTTCAGGTACTTATAGANACCAACACCCCCAGGTCCCTCTCCTCCAGGCAGCTTTATAGACAGTCTGTAGCTCTGCATAGGGTTGTTGTGCCCCAAGTGCAGGACCTGACATTTGGTCTTGTTAAACCTCATGCCATTGGTCTCAGCCCAGCAGTCCAGCCTTTTCAGATCCCTTTGCAGAGCCTCCCTACCCTCCAGCAGATCAACACTTCCACGCAGCTTAGTGTCTTCCGCAGACTTACTAAGGGTGCACTCAATGCCTTCATCTAGGTCATTGATGAAGACATTGAACAGGGCGGGACCCAGCACTGAGCCCTGGGGAACCCCACTTGTAACTGGCCTCCAGCAGGAGTTAACTCCATTTACCACCACTCTCTGGGCCCGGCCATCCAACCAGTTTTCCACCCAGGAGAGTGTGTGCCTGTCCAGGCCAGAGGCTGACAGTTTCCATAGCTTACAAGACTTACGAGAGTAAGTAGGATGTCTTTGAAGTTGTCAGTAAGCATCTGTTAGTAGCAGGTTTTGAGAACAGATTAAATAAAACTCCTCTCAGGTGAATCCTTGAGACAGGGGTGGATTGGGTGATCATCTGAGATCTATCTAGGTTGTTCTATCTCTTTATTGGAAGCTGAGATTAGATGATCTTTAAGGTCCCTTCCAACCCAAACTGTTTTATGATTCTGTGATTTGTCAATATTTTACATTGTGTGCATGCTCGTATGTGCATGTGAGGAAGGAGCAAAAGAAGGGGACAGATGATTTTTTTTCTGCAATTGCCTGTATTACAGGAATAAAGATAAAAATTGACAGTTTCTTAAATTTTACTGAAAGCTATTTCTTCATTTGGTATTCTGTAAAGAATTGCAGAGGCACGATGAGGAAAATTGCAGTATAGCTTCACTTGTAGGTAGAAAGGGAATTGGAAAGTAGTAATTATAAGGCTTCATTTATATGATGATGCTTACTCAGCCTGAGCAGCAAATTCTGATAGGGTAGAACTTGAGGACTGTGGCTTTATTCTGACCAGACTTCTCATGGCCTAGAGCCAGTGATAGGTAGGGATGAGACCAATCCCCAGACAGTGCCATCCCATAGCCTCGTGGTCTCCAGTCCAGCTGCCACCAGACACAGCAGCAAGTTCCTTGGACACAGCACTGCCCTGCCCTATGTGTGTGGGTGCAGTGTGCTTCAGTTGCCCTCCTCCCTGCTTGCCTGAGACCACCCACCCACCATCTGGGATAGGGAGCAAACATGTTAGCATCTACATGACCTTACAGAAGACAACTCCATACATTTCCTATCGGCAACTTGACATCTGGCCCTAGGTTTTCTGTGTCAGGATAATCCTATTCATTGAACCATGAACAGCATGTTGTTAAAGAGTCAGTTTGTCAGAAAAGAGGGACCTCAGTTAATCATTTTACAACCATTGTAGTCTGTTGGCAGTCTGTATTACTTTAGGGACAGAATCCATTAAAAAGGTCATGCATCTAGGTAGGGCTCTTCTTCCGCCAGTGGACCAAATGTAAACTACTGTTTTTATGTAGCAGTTGAGTGAGACTTTTCTTGCAATTGTTTTAAATGAATGGGTCTTCTTGTTTCAAAATATTTTATATGTGGTAGTTTTGTCACCACCTGCTGGGTATCATTTATTCTTTTGCATGAATGAGTGTATTAATGCTGTAGTTTGAAAGGAAGACAACAGTCTAATTGCTTGTCTTATTAGCCCACTGGAAATAATGGAAGACTGTATCATTGAATTGCCATTTAGCTACCATAGCCCTGGGTGTACATAGAGCATGGCATAGCAGAGTAAAATCATTTATTAACTCCTTAACAACATATATTTAATCAGTTTTCTGGTGCTTCAGACCTTGCAATCAATAAATGCCTTTTACTTCCTTGCCCTTAATTAGTGTATGTTTCTCAAGATCAGCTGATTTGTAAGTCACAAATGGTAAATGGTAGTGAATTCTTTACATCATTAAATGAGACAGTTGTGGATTTTTGTCAGGATACCCTTGTAAGCAAGAACAAAATTAATCTCCCTGCTTGACATGAACTCAGTAACTTTTTTTTTACGCTAAACCAGTGAGTGAATTACTAAGACTAAAACTTGCAAAGGCAAAACATCTTCTAATAAGACAGGGTTCATGGGTGTCAGCATAGTTTTGTTTCTCCATGTTTGTAATTAAAAAGCTGGTGTATTGGTACAATCTTCTATTCATACAGAGGGCTCTGCACAGGTATAGAATTGCTTAAGGTAGCACCTGCATTTGCTTTTGAAATTATGTCCACTGAGGTCTGAGAGCTGGTTTCTTATCTGGATCAGGCATAAGCATTTGATAAAAGCACACGTGAGCAGACGAATCTCTTACCAAGATCTAATTATGGAATTTTAGTCAAATCTCAAACAGATGCTCTTCTGCTTACCTGTTGTTGAAGCCATTTGGTACCAGTCTAATATTACACTGACACGAGGCAGGGAAGTCCTTTGTATTCCCCACTGGATCAGACGCCTTGGGTGCTAATTTAATAGTTTCACAATCCTAGGAACCAAAGATGAGTTTGCAGCACACACGTGTGCACCTCTCCCTATGAGGTGAGCTGGCTGCCATGAGGAAGAAGATGCATTTGTTTGTGTCAGTGGTATATGAGAGGAGAATTGACAACCAGGAGCACCTTAATGACTTCAAACTACCTGTTAATGATTGTGGCGCTGGTGCCTGCCTGGCAGCCTCAGTCTCCAATTAAGCATCTGCCGGAGCTGGAAGCAGGGCTCTTAATTGGAAAGAAACAGATTCAAAGCAGGTTGCATTTTCTGCCAAGACAGATTTATCAGTGAAGCCATGCCTTAATCCATTGTATCTCCTTTTCCACCCCCACCTGGCTTTTCTTTCCACGTTTCCCACCACTGCAGGCGTAGCCCTAGAGGAGGGCAGGTAGTGGATGGATGCTCAGCACCTCAGGGATGTTTGGTTCTCCTCTAACCTTTCGCTGACCTGGGGCCTAGTGATGGATGCTGTCCTAATTGCTGCCTTTTCTTCCCCCAGACCCTGCACGGCAGGCATATGCCCATTAATATATATTGTCTAGTACACATTCTGGAGATCTGTTTGCAGCTATCTTTTACATAGAACTGATTGTTTAATTGCAGATTAAAGATTAATGCAAGTATAATGATTCCATGAGGACACTTCAGACAAAAGCATCCCGCATCAGGCAGCCTGCATCCATTTTTCAATTTGACCATAAATTTGGCTGGGAATTAAATAGTAAGTAGCCGTGATTGCAACACTGGTCTCTGAAGGCACTCACGGGAATGAAAATAAATGAACAGGCTCTCACACAAAGCATGTTTCATTATGGTCATTAGTGGACAGATCCTCAGCAGGGACTGAAGGTGAAATTGTCTACAAGAAGTGTTGGCACATGCCTGGTGAAATTGAAATAGTGAGGGAGTATAAAAATTGTTTAGGTCACAGAGCCTACAGATGACAAACTTATTTTCTCAGTGCTGTGGGTGTAAGTCACAGGAGGTGCAGATGTGCAGAGGCCCCCAGTATGCATTCCAGCATAGCTATATCGTATCTTTTACACAGCATGAGAATATTGAAGGAAATATTTACAATGTCACGAATGCATAGTTGTTTATTTATGTACTAAGAGTTACTACTATTCATTTCTCTGGTGATTTTGATAGATTATTAAGGTTTTGCTTCCTGTTATGTTTTTCAGGTAAGGAACCTTTTATTTTCTTTAAAATGCCCAGGTGGCTGGTAAGTTGTTTATTTCTCTTCATTTCACTGGTGTGACATGCTGTAAACACAATCATAGACTATTTAGGTGGGAGGGGGCTGCTGAAGGCCACTGGGTCCAGCCCCTTCACAGAGCAAGGTCAGTTTTATGCAGGTTGCTCAGGGCCTTCTTCAAGAATGGAAACTGCATAGCCTCCCTGAGGAACCCATCCCAGTGTCTCCCCACCCTGACAGCAAAGCATTTTTCCTGATGTCTGACTGGGATTTCCCTCATTTTGGCTTGTGCCCACTTCGCTCCATCCCGCTGTTGTGCATCACTTAGAAGAGTGGCTCTGCCCTCTCTGTAGCTCCCCATGAGGCTGTTGGTGCATCAATAAGGTCTCCCATAGCCTTCTCACAGTGCTGGTACCTGTCCTGTGAAATGGGTCTGAGATTCAGGCTTCTGGGAGTAGAACCAAAGCACTGAAGTTACAATTTATTTCAGCTCTGGTTGGTTAAAACAGCTTTTTGGAGACTCCCCAGTGTCTTGTGTAGCTTTCGGAAATCTTAGCAGCAGCTACTAATTTTGAGTGATAAAGCCTCTTTTTCATCTGTGTAAACAGAATTTTCAGTATAATTGCTGCTATTTTGAGACTAGATAGCAATCCTAAAGTTACAATTGTTGTTCTCCTGAGAAAGCAATACCTTATGGTAAAATATTTCATTTTTTTCCCAAATAACTAAAGAAATCCACTTGGGATTTACTGAAATGTAACTAAAGGAATCCATTTGGGGATTACTGAAGCCAGACTTTCAGTGTGATTAGAATAAAGGGAGTGACATGTTTAAAGGTGCTCGGTGTTTTGGGTTTTGTTTGTTTTCCATTAGTTGAAAAGTCAGGAGTATTTGTTCAAAAGTAAAGTCTAATTTATTCCAGTACCTAGCAGCTTTTTTTTGCCTTTTGTGGCATCCTTGAAGTTGCACTTATTTCTATAACTCATTAAGGGGACAGTAAATATAGTCTCAAAAGCAGACATATGATTTAACATTAATAGTAAGTTACGGAATGAAGTAATGACATAAATAATTTGCTGATAAAGCAGACTTCACAATCTTATTGTCAATTTGTGCTCCTCCTTTTAGGCTCTTTTTTCTGTTTGTTGTTTTGTTTATATATTGATATGCAAACTTTTCTAGTCGCAGACTATTAGTTATGCATTGATATGAAGACAGGACAGCAGTCTCCTTATAAATCAACAATATACTCGACATTTCATAGTTGATGAAGCTAATCTGTGTTTCTGAACTTGTCAGTGGAAATCTGTCTGCATGTGAACATGTCTGTGCATGTGTATGAGACAGCAGATAGATTTTGGAGCAGTATTGTCTGAGTGGCAATGCAAGCACTTAGTTTTTGCTGCATTCCCTGAGAAGAGTATAAAAAACAACGTGATTGTAGGCACTTGCTATCATCTTATTATTTGTAGCATCAAGAAGGAAACATGTTTCATTCCTCCTTTAACCCATTTCTCAGTTTTTAGTAGGGATCTCCTTGCTGAGGCCCTACTTGCCTGCCCAGCCACGTGCCTTGTTGGCAGTCCTCCCACTCATCTTGCTCATAGCAGACTAGTCTGCTGCTGCCTGCAAGATACTCCACTCGACAAATTCTTCTCTTTCAAGAGCCAGAAAGGCCACTATCTCAAGCTGCATCTACTTCACCAGAACAGACAGATCAACTTGGCTACAGAGCTGATGATCAGAGCTAGGATAAGGCAAGACAAATTAGTACTGCCCAATGCTTCCTCAAAACCTTTTAAATATGAGGCGCAAAGGACTTTATCAGCAGAGACTATGTCTGCCTCAGTGCTGATGAAGGCTGCTCTTATGATTTGAGTTGTTCTGGTGAAGGCTTGATTATGAGCCTTATTGTATTTTGATATTCCCAGCAGCCTTGATGTGGTCTTTTTCTTGGTACTGACTGTCACAATATTGACAGCTCTGACACTAGTGAGTGTGATTCTTGCACATGCACTAGCAGAACAAGCAGTGAAACATTTGCGTTTGGTTTTTTTAACTCAGTCTACAGAATGCATATTTATTCTGAGTTTAAAAATGGTTGGAGGAACAATGTTATTTCTGTAAGGACAAAGCCTTGAAGCATCTAGAAAGACCCTGAAATTAGAGCAATTTCTGTGGTAGAAGTGTAGGGACTGCTGTTCTGCTGTAAACCGTATAAGCCTCCATAATTATACATGTAACAAGGACTTCTCTGGAGTGAGATCCACAGTGGTACTTATTTGAGGACTCAAAGGCAATGTAGAATAAAGAGAAGGGTGTCTTCTATTGGAGAGACCGGTATGTGAGTTGGAAGAATGTGAAGCACACTAAGCCTGGTTTGTGCTCTGGAGAAAAAGTAAATAGTAAAATGCAAATGGAAAAAATGTAATGAGTTTCTTAAGCAACCAACACTGTGCCCTAGAGAAATAAGTGATTTGTGACTTCTGCTAGATTTGGTTTATGTGAAACATGTGATTTGGGAGTGTATATGAATGACTAGTCCTTGTGAGTTCATGTCAAATTTTATATTTCAGATACTCACCTTCTTACTCCCAGTCAACTGGGTTAGAGATTTTTCTTTATAATTGGAAAGCAGAAAACCAACTACATAGTCTGGGGAATTAGCTTTTTTGTTTTATATCCTCCATATTCCCTTTCCTATATACTAATGACAGTTCTGTGAAAAAAAACTCAGGGACCATCTAGGTCCACTATAAATTTGGTGGTTTATTTGGTCATTAAAAGTTATCTTACTCTTCAGCATAGCAAGGTAATGCAGCAGCAAAGAAAACACTTCTCTAATACATGAAGACATAATGCTCTATGGCATGAGGTATATGGCATAGATCCAGCAAACTATTTAGGCTCTTGAATTTCTTTTAAACTCTCCATTTTCAGTTTCTTTAAGGAATTGGGAGCCTTTGAACCAGAATCCAATTTTTTTCCTTCTGGGGAAGGAGTAAGGAAGCTATTTGCTAAATAAAATGCAATGAAATAGAGAGGGTCCATGTGAAATCCAAAGCAGATGAATGTCAAAATATAGCTTAGCTAAGCTACCGTTACCCAGGTAGTGTATGATCTACCTCACCTGATTGATAAAATTTCTTTCTTTTTATTATTCATTTTTCTTATCTGAATAGGGCACTATGATGTGCAATAATGTCACTGCATTTTTCAAGGAATCTGTGTTTATCAAAGTGTCGTGAGGGAAATGCTTTAAAAGGGACAAAAATACTGTCTGTTAACATGCTTGTCAGTTTTTTATGAATAACTTCTTCAGAGATGTAAGTATTTTGGATGTTAAATTTACTAGCAGTCTCTGGTTTTGCAACTGACTTAGTAATTCATAAGAAGGTCTTCTTTTTACTTCAAGATACCACCAATTCTTTGAATATACAGTCCTTTTGGTTTTAGAAGATAGCCTTACTATAAATGTTAGTGCCACGCTTGTGGTAATGAATTCAGAAAGAAGAGAAAAAGAGATTATTTATCCTAGGCATGTTTTATTTGTTTACGTGATTTATTATAAGGATTTAATGATTCATACTTCTTAGTGATCTGTTTGTAATTGATCAATAATTCAAGTAGCATAGGTGCAGGCTATTCCAGTAAGCATCCATGCCATTACAACAACCACTTTGTGTAGATGTGCAAATACAGCTCTGATAAGCATTGTTTGCATGGAGGTGCTAGTACTTCATATACAGTGATGCTGCACTTAGCAATAATTGTGGAGATGCCCACACAGAGCAAGATGTTAACGCTGTGAGCAGAAAGAGGAAGATGTCTATCTTGTGTCAAACAGAACACAAGACCCATTGAAATATCAGTGCTATTTTCTATCCTGGTTCTTCAAGAAGCCAGTTTGAATATCCAGGGTGAGCTTTTTATTATCAGTAGGATATTTCTTTTGTACAGAGCTAATGGAGAGATTTTATAGAGAGAGACATCAATCATAGTCCAGCATTGCTTCAGGATAATTTAGTTAGGATGGATTATTAAAGAAAGATTAAAGATGTGTTAAAGTAGTTTATTTTATATTAATAGCACACCTGAAAGATGTATGGTCATTCCAAGGTGCTCCCATAGGCTATTTATATGAAACAAATGAAGTCTGCATGATATATCCATTATGATCAAACATCTGGAGATATGGAGGTCATAGAGGGGGCTCCTTGGGCAAGAAACAGTGTTAGCTGGGGAGGAGAGTGAGTTAGGACACAAAGGTGCATAAGAGGAAATATGAAAAAGATGCAAAACAGAAACAGCTATTCTGATTCTTGTAGTCAGTATGTGAAAAGAGAAATCTTCATTAAGATAACTGAGGGGAGAAAGGGTACTCTTGCAGCAGGAGATACAACATTAGCATTCCTGCTCTGGGTGGACTGCACTAGATGGAAAGCGTGAGAACAGTGCATCCCAGCAGTGTGCTCGCTTTGTCTGTTCATAAATCTTCCCTAGTGGGCTTTTCCTTCAGCAGCAGCCTTTGCAGTTTGTAGGAACTGAAGGAAATACTTGTTTTTCTGATGGTGGCATTAAGACTATATTGATGAGTGTGGAGTCGCAGAATGGGTAAGAGTAGCTAAAAGATTAGCTGTCATAGGAGACCTTCCAGGCTATCAACATGTAAACATTTAAATTGAGTGCTTTTGACTATTTAGAAAGTGCTTTAGCAGTGGATTTCACTCTGATGTATGTCTCCCTTACTGCCCTAAATCAATTCCTCAAGGTGCAGGAAGCTGGACATGACTCCAGTCTGGAATTGGTGCTGCTCAGGGGCTGCTGAGAGCAAACTCTGTCTTCAAACACAAATTTCCCGTGACCTCTTGGTCCATTAAATTCCCCTTGTGGTGCATATGATCTCAGGGAGTCTGAGAAAGCAGGTTACCCATTCCATGAATGCCTCTGTGAGACTTCTGGCAGTCTTTAATTCGTTATGTGCTTCATGTAATCAAAACAGAAATTGTTGAAAGATTGGTTCCTGATGAATTTGTGACAGGAAATACTTCTAGCTCCGATCTGGTGTTTGCAATGTGTGAGGGAGAGAAATCTGTTCTTGTGGGGTCTTTTATTCACTATGCTTTCAATAGCTAGAACAATCTGTCTCAGTGCTTATTTAATTAATATGATGTCAACAGCTATTATGTGTTATATAATATAGAGTGAGTTGTAAACAAAGCAGGATTTGAATTTTCAAAATATACCACAACCAAAATTAATTGGCCAACCTCAGGGGAAATTGTAGTGCTGAACCTTCCTCTTAGTCTTTGTTTCTTTTTCTATGAACAGTGAATTAGTTTCAGTTTTGAAACTATTCCTGAAATATTACCCGTTTTGCTGTCTCACTTTGAGAAATAGCTCATGCTCTCTCTCAAAAAAGAAAAGGGAAAACCAAAAACTCCATGGCTGTTAGAGGCATAAAGCCAGATCCTGAGCTTAGTATCAGCCTGAAGCAAGACTGGATGCAGTCCTGCATAAACAGTGACAGTATTCAAATTAAGCCACTAATACATGGGAAGATGATCTTAATTAGCGAAAGTCTGCATCTAGGTAGCAAAATGTAAGCAAAAGTAAAACTACCTGAATGAAAATTTCTGGTGGCTTGTTACTGAAGCTGTTTTTATCTTCTTATACTCCTGCTGGGTTTTTTGATTGTATATTTTCCTCTGCGTGGGGGCAGATACCAAGTTACTGACTAGCTAATTGTATTCAGTATCCAAGCTGTCAAGAGGTGAATGAAGCTTGAATGGGATTCATCTGCCCTATTTCAGGCATGCACCTGGACTTGGGAAGATTGAGGTAAGAAACAGGTACCACTACTAGGCTGCTGACCTCTTCCATAACAGCAATAAAACAAATCAGGTGCATTGGCCTCTTCCCTCACTAGGCATATAGTTTTGGATATCTAAAAGGCAGGAGAGGTGGATCCTGTCTCATGTTTGTGTTGTAGTGTAAGCCTGTGGTAGAATAATCCAAGCAAGATGGACACAGTGGCCTTAGGGAATCTCCTTCCCCTCCACACCTCTCCTGTGCTTATTTATTTGACCTAAACCCTGCTATTGCATTCATTACAAGCACTGAGACCACTGGCCTCATGTTGTAATTCTCCTCTGCTTTTCTGTCCGCATTGGCACATTTGACCTCTGTTCATTCTGCTGTGTTTCTTTTTTGCTGCTGTGAGGCAAACACAGAGGAGAAAGAAGGGAGAATGGGACAAGTTTCTGTTGTATTTTACATTAATCTGGTGGTTTGTCCATCCTGACTGACATTGGAGAAAAAAAATATCTTATCTCCTAGAACTCCTCAAGTCTTCAGAGGAAGAAAGAAGGTACCCTTTGTTTTTTAATTGTTTTCCTTTTATTTTAAGCAAATGGTAGCTTGTACCATGGAAGAGTAGGCAATCCATAAGATTAATCCAAAAGGTGAGCCAGACATTAATCAAAGGAAGTAGGAAGGCCCTTACTGGGTTGGGGTTATTTTTGGTTTTGGTTTTTGTTTCCCAGATTCCTTCTGTGTCTCAGGATTACAAAAGACTGCAGAAACCCTAACACCTCAATTTCTCAGATAACAGTGAAGGCAACAAAAAGCCGTTCTTTTTCTTTTGAGAGTTTACGTGCATTACACAGACCTGATGTATGACATGCTGTTTCTTTGTAAAAGTACCAAGAATATTAAAATACTCCTATTATCAGTGCTTAGCCTCAAGCTTCCTTTAATGATCCTACCACATCTTGTAAGAACTAGAACTAAATTGAGTATGTGACTTCAGAAGGTAGCTACACAGTGACAATTAATGGTTCTTGTCAAAGTCCTGCACAATCAGTATCCATGAATTATGATATCTAACCACTAGCCCTTTTAATCTCCACTAAAGGTTTTCGGGTTCCTTATTAAAGCATCAGTCTATGGCTCTGATGTATTCCCTCAAAAGAAAAAATAAACAACTAATCAAGTAGACACTGTTCTTTGTGGTTTAATTCAAAGGCTGCTGTTGTACACATGTTGCATTTATATGCTAATATCAATTCATTAGACATTTAGACGTGTATTCTTTTCATCTATATTTTGTGTCCTCATTATTATGTCAGTCTGCTGTTGAACTTTCCCCCATTCTCCATTCAGAGAAAGTGGCTAATACAGTCAGCTAAGTAGATGAAAGAGTTATGGAGATAGGAGTTGGATCCTGCTGTTCTTGTTTTACTCACCAATAAGTTGTACAACTTAAAAAAAATTAATTAAGATAACTCTTAACAATGATGCAAGCAGCAAAATGCTTAGAAGTGGTCTGTAACAAGAATGAACAAGCTTTGCTTTAACAGTGTTTCTTTTTTAATGTACTGTGTGTGATCATGGTTCCTTATCTAATTTAGAGAACAACTATTGATGTACTTGAAACTTGTGGGAGTTAAGAACTGAGATGCATTTATTTCTGGATTTGGTTCGAAGAAGCAAGACCAGCAGTTCATTTCCTCTTGCTCTCCATCACTCTCCCTCATGAGTAGCTTGTCATTTTTTTATGATGAATACTTTCCATCCATTTTAGCTTGTGGTCTTGCCATTTTTCATGAAAATATTAACTATCTAGACCAGTTCACACCACCCAGCCTTCTGGCTTGTAAGAGAGCCAGAGTCATGGGTTACTATGTCATTCAGTACAGTATAACATGCAAGTTATTGCCACCCAGGTGGGCAGTGGCAGGGGCTGGGAACAGATCTTCCTCTAATGTGTGATGAGGCCTGCATTTTGAGTATTTCTTTGTTGTAATCAAAGCCCTGTCATGGCAGCTTTGAAGTTTGATATATTTAATGTGGTTTTCCCAAGTGTGGCACTCTTAAAAAAAAAAAAGACACAGCAAATCTCTTCTTTCTTCTTTTCTGAAAAAAAAACATGGGTTCACTGTGACCCTGAGAGGAGGCAGGTATATTGAGTTGAAGTCTTTTTCCCTGGTGCACAACTGTCATGATATCACAGGAGATACTCTGGTTGTTTTAACCTCTTTCCTTTCTGCTTTCTCCTCACCCTCATCCTTTTTCAGCAACATGATCGTACTTTTAGCTTTGGCTCATGTTCTTACTAGATCTACTGGTGATTACTTCTAGAGGCTTTCAAGGCCTGGGTTTGTATTCGTTTTTTTTTAAAAGATGGAAATCAGTTTGATTCTAAGTAGCCTCAATAGTAAGCTACTATCTTTGGCAGAGGATGTTTGCATGTGGGATACAAGCTTCTATGCACAAGACTTCTGCATAATAGCTGGTGCCAAAAAGCTGACACTTGCTGAGTAGAAAATGTGTTAAGGGTTTGACATTCAAACCTATCCTAAAAAGCTTTAAATTCCTCATGAGTTCAGGAGGCTCAGTTCCATGCCTAGTACAGAAGATTCAAAGTATCTTTGTGGTGCATCTGCTTGTCCAATTTATCTGAGTGATTACATTCCTAAACTAAGACAGGAAGTTTCTCAGAGCCATGCTTTCACCTGTGATTTACAGTCCTAGTCATACAAGAATGGAAAAAAAATGCATTGATACACCAGAATGGAAAAGACGAATAATTTCTTAAAAAGTAAAAGATGGAAATCTTTTGATTCGAGAAGTGTAGATGAAACCATTTCACCCTTCAATTCCTGAACTATTTTTACTACCCTAATTAGAGGATTAATTATCTCTGTATACTTCATTAAAATCTTGCAGTTATTTTCCGTGTTATTAATTGATGATGTGGTTTGGCGTTACCTTGTGCAAATGTAGTCAATAATATTTTAGAATTAGTTAAATCCAGCTTTAATTAGCATTGTTCTGTAATGGCAACAGATTTATTTTGTTTTCTTTCTTTTTCTCATTCCTTTTTCATTGATACTCCACTCCTGGAGTCCCAGAGAAACTATCTAACTTTGTATCCATTGTAATGATGATTGATTATATCCATCAATCGATAAGAAAATTACTGTGATAATTTCTTCTACAAATGAAATAGAATCTATTGTATAACTGGACCTGCAAAACACTGAGTTCTGCCTCAGAGACAGACAAATGTCACTCCTACCAAAAATCACAAACTATATAGAGCCACTTTGGTATATTATGTTATTTTCCCATAATCTATGCCTGACTAAGGTAACTGTTTACTGTTCCAACCTGCTGATTCTTTGTCTTTACCTCTTTCTCTGCTCTAACTCCTTGATTATACCACCTCTTGTTCTACATGTGTTAACTACCCTTTTGTTTTCCTTTGTATAATTAATACAACTCAGTTTAATTCCAAGCAACTGCTGCAGCCCTCATTTAATTTAAAGTTTCTGTGTCTGTTTTGGATGAGAGAAAAGGCTTGTCTGGCTAAATTCCATGTATATTCCCAGGTCTCTTGGGCTGACATTCAGTGATGCAGTAAATGCAGCTCCACAGTTCATAAATACAAGACAGCAAGTTCTGTGACTGTATTGCATTGGTCCTTGATTGGGTTAAAATTCATCTGCCGGTTTTGTTGAAAAAATGTTGATTAGACAATTTCCTACCTTATGCTTAATACCAAATCAGATATCAACTGTCTGCACTGTTTGAACTCTATGCTGGATCAACAGTTGCCTGTTCTCCCCTAGTGTTATGTAATTGGCCTTGTACCATAGACTTGCCATCATGCACTCTGGCAATACATCAGAAACGTGATTATAATGCGGAGTGATAGAACTGTACATATATTTAGGATCAGCAAGTTGTGGAACTGCTGCCTGACCTTTTCTTGTACAAGATATATTATCATGTTCTATGTACTTTACTCACGTCTTTAGATAATAGTAGCAATAACACCATGACTAACTCTATGCCGTGTATCATTGAAAAGGAGAAATGATCTGGTTTTAGATCATTTATTGAAAACACCAGAGATTAAATCAACTCCAATTCCATCTCTTACATTAGAAATTAGACATATTCTGATGCTTTCAAAGCCACCCAGTTTGTTTTGATTAATTTTTGTTTTTCAGTGTTACAGTTGCCCTTATACCTTCTTAAAGCATATCCTAAAGATATCCGTCAGCACTAGGACATATGAGGTAGTGCTTTTATCACTTTTGCTCATCAAGCAGGTTGCCATTTTGTACTGTTTTGATGCACTTTTATTTTCCCTAAGTGTAAGGTAGAGAATCTACTCAGAGCAGAATAGATGAATGTTTTCTGTGCTGATAATGCCTGGGAATAAAAAGAGCAAGCCAAGCTTTTTAATGGTTCCATTTATTAAGCACACCTCTTTCCGGTCTCCTTCCCCATTAAATGTGCAGTGGGAAGCAATTGTGTAAAAGAATAGCAGGCAAAGCTTGAGGACAGACAGTTTAATGTTATAGATATGAAGATTTTCCCCATTTCAGGATATGGAATATGAAATGTTATTGATACTATGTGTAGGTGAACTTATTGCTTCATCTGCCTTTTTTGCTCTTCTTACATGCACAACTGTTGATCAACACAGCCAGTTTTGAGTACCTTAAAATATCACCTTTTTCTTTGATCAGTGCTGCCTGAGGTATCACACCTTGGCAGCAAGTGGCTTTGCTGTGGAAGATTGGCAAGTGGAAGTGAAGGGAGTTATACCTCAGATTCCATGGCTACAGCGTGATTGATTCTCCTCCAACATCGGACTAGTAAAAAGCAGTTTCTTCTCTTTACTGTTTATAGAAACAAACTTTCTGAGTAAGGATAACGCATATATAGCCTGACATCTTCCAAACAAAAGTGCTGTGTGGAAAATTCTAGGAAAATCTGATGTTAAGGTGGAGCCCACATATAAATTGTATTCTTAGTGCACTTAGCTGATATGTATTTGTGTCTTCATTCCAAAGGCATTCACTGACATATAATTTCAGCACGTCTTGAACCACAAACATGTGGCTAAATACTGAGAACAGTTTGCTACTAGGGAATGTTAGTTACAGAGTAAATATGCAGAGTAAGTCCCTTTACTGTTCTACTTGTAATTAGAGTAGTTTGCAGAATCCTGTTCCAGAAACTTTTTTGCATGGACAAGAACAAAGCTGATAATCTACTTGCTGTGGAGATAAACCTAACTGTAGGTCTCAGAAAGCAAGAAGAATTTTTTAGTAAAATGGAATTCCCACTTTTTCTGGAAAGAGAAGATCTTTTACATGCCATACCTTGCCACACAAGGTACAGCTGAGATGCAAAGATGGCTTCAGAGCCATGTTTCAACTCTTTGAGTAGACTGCTCAAGTTTTTCGGTGTCTTCTTGAAAGAGCTGGCCATGAAAATGAGATCCTTGGGAAAGGCTTTCAGAAATGTGTCAGTTGTCAAAACTTGCACCTTTAAATCTGTGCCACACACTGAAGAAGATTACATTTGCATGACAATCAAGAAGAGCAGGTTTTGATTCCTAGATATGAAAAAGAGAGAATATATCTGTGGTATATGCACAAGGAATAGAAAGGAAGACAGAGAAAGAGAATTGCAGCGTTAGGTTTTCCTGTAGGAAAAGTGCATACAGCTAGTCTTCCATGTAAAGTCACAAAATCTGTGCAGATCACCTGCAAGGATCTATAAATCTGTAGTCCAATCATAATGACCAGAGGTTGCAGTGTTTATATGTGCATATAATATGTATTATAAGTGAAGCATCCATTTCCATTTCAACACTAATTCCCAATAAGCTGGTATTCATCAATATGTGTTTGTTGCCAGATCAATATCTAATCTGTTTGCCAATTTAATTGTATCAGGAGGGTGCTTCAGACTGATAATTTTCTAGTCAGTCTCTTGTATTAACTGGAAAAAAAAGTAGGGAAGTTTTCACTGTTACAAAGTAACAAAATATTTCATTGCAGAGAAAATGCTTTGCATTCTGACCTCAGCAAGCAGAGAACCAAACCATTTTTTTTAATATTAGAACATTAGATATTTTAGGAGTGGAAGTTGCATCCTGTTAGATTAATGTAGCTATTTTATTTAAATTTGCATCTGTCCAGCAAAGGAGTGGAGATAATTCAGTGTGGAAGCACATGAAAAACATGTTACAGCAGCACAATTGGGAATTTGTGTCATATAAATGAAAGGAAGTCTGTAGTAGAGAAGATGCTGTGGCAGTTCTTGGCTTTCACTGTGTGAGTAGATGGATGAGTGTTTCTGTGACTCCCAGAGCTGAAAGGTTTATGCTGCATTAATGGGTGTGTTTTCATCTGGTTGCATGGATCAAATCCAGCATTTGCCCAGGATGACTAGAACTGGAAATCTACCATCTATTATATTCTACTGTTTAGAAACAGAGTCGAGGGGAAAAAAGCTTTTTTTGCAGGTTCTCTGTGCAAGTGACATCTTTAAAAGGTGATCTGTAAAATTCTCTGAGCACCTGGGATGGTACATGGGAATGGATTGCCAAAAGTAGCTGCCTTGCGTGCCCATTTTTAATAGCATTTCCAGTGGCTGTATGCCATTCCTGGAAGCAGGCTACCTAAGTGGAGGGGTTGGTCTGAGCCAGTGGGATGTTTCTTGCCTTCTCTCTGTGGTTCACTGGAAAAGTTAGGCTCATTCAAACCTAGTGTTGCTTTGGTTTATTCTTCCTCTTTTGGAAGAATCCAAGGCACTTCAGGGCATCTCTTTTCAGAAAGTGTTATTATGACATGACATTTAAACTAATTTCAAAATAGTCTTACATATTTAAAAGGAAAACAACCAGGTCTCCGAAGGTTGGGATTGCAATGATCGCTTTTCAGCATGGATCTTCTGTACATATGGCATTCTGCAAGTTATATATTCTGTTTCACAGAATTACTATATTTATTACCAAAGAAAAATAGATTATTAATCACAACCAAAGGCTGTTTTGATTAAATATACACTTAATTAACTATGCTAAGCCCATCCCAAAGCTCCCAGTATTTTCAGCTGAATGCTTTCTTTAGTACATTTAATTAAAATTGTTCTAAAAAGCCACAAGTTAGCTGCATGTGCACTTAAACTGAAGTTAGCTCTTCAGTGTTTTGCTGATTTCTGTATGCTGCCTAATTAATCTGTAGTGAATAAATGTACATAAAATCATATGAAATAAAAGGTAATTTGTGCAGATATGGAACAGTTGAGAGCTTTTACTAGTCCTTGGCATGATTGTTTTATCTTTCGAAAATAATTTCAAAGGCTGCAGATGATAATCATTTTGATGAAGAAAGCGTGGAAAACAGCGTATCAATCGGGCACAATTAAAAAAAAAACAGCAGCAGAGACTTACTTACAGAGAGGTGTTTGCCAGTGTACAGCTTGTCTTCTGTTTGTGGAGGTGCAGGCAACTTGTCCTCAAAGTCTGGGAATCTCACCTGAATTCCTCTGTGCTGCATGGTAGTTTGCATCCCTCTCCTGTTTTGATGAACTGACTGTTGCATGGCTAGGGGGTGGCTTACAGCTATATCTTCCTTCATGAATTATGAATAAAGTTAGGGTTGAGTTTTCCAGTGGGACCAAGAAATTGAAGAGCTCCTGAAAAAAATCCACAGGTCTTGTTTTTCTCTGTGCCATCAGTACACTTGAAAGATCTCTTTCTCATTACTACTGAACTATTTTCAGTGGAGATCTCTGAGGAATTAGTTTGTATATATTGAAACTGTCCTTAAAGAGGGCAAGGTGTTTGTCTTTTGGAGCCCCAAATGCCTTGGATTTTTGGCAGATCTGTGAATGGGGGGGGGGGGTGCATGGGTATAGCAGACCCTTTCCGTCACACAAGTGAAAAATTAAGGAAATAACAATTGGAATTGAGTCAGAGATGCATTGTCACCCACTGGAGCAC
The DNA here is from genome assembly GCA_013389865.1 of Piaya cayana. NCBI lineage: Eukaryota > Metazoa > Chordata > Aves > Cuculiformes > Coccyzidae > Piaya > Piaya cayana. Next base: position 407,451 of record WAAB01012597.1, read on the forward strand.
GTGTTGTTCCAGAGACTTTAAAGGCAGTTCTACAGGTCATGGTCATGAGCAAGGAGGGGATTAGAGCAAAGGCGCAACTGTACTTTACTCAGGGAGGTGCTTTATCTTGTGCTCCTTACCAGCTGCTTCTGCATTTGTCCTTTTCTTCTAGTGGCAGTAGAGCTCCCAGTGCACACTGATTTGTGGCCTTGTGGTTACAGCAAAGTTCCATAAAGGGCTGAGTGCTCCATACTGCGGGAGGCCTTGGATTTAGATCATCTCTTTCTTGGTGGGCACTTCAGCCACAAGATTATAATTTTATCAGTTATCAGTCCCGTGTATGAGGGAATACAGAGGAGGCAGGCAGAGGCAGCATGGAAGGAAATTTTGTTTTGTAGCTGAAGGTGGAGACAAACAGAATAAAGATAATCAATGTCCCCCATTGGAACTTTTGTTTACAATTTAACCATTCTCAAATATCAGCTGCTCTTTTATCTTATACCCTCTTTTTCCTTCTCCTACTGAAGATGGCAAAATTCTGCTGGACAACTTTGATGAAGTTGCTACAGGGTGAGGAAGATAAAATCCAACATAAGGAAAAAGGGTGCATCATAATAAAACAATATATACAGTCACCAGAAGTATTGCCTTACCTTTCATAAAGTTTCATATCTTTTTGTTGTTTTTTACTTGTTAATGTCTTTTCCTAAAAATAAATCATATCTTTTTTTGATTAATATTAGTACTCTGAAAGCTCATGCTAAATATGCCACAGAAGCAGCAAGTTGATGTTGGAGTTCCTAGCTAAATGCTGGACCACCCCTATTGTGTCATTGCATGATAGTTTGTCATAGCACAGTCTATGTCCTAATCTTACTTTTTTAATGTATATGAGCCACCAGCTTTTAATGGTACATTAGCTTAATTTGTACTTGGCAAAAATTATGTTCTGGTTTTACACATTGTGGTCTATAGATATCTTTCTACTTAAGACAGCAATATTCTGGCCTCCCATCAAATATGTGCTTTTTCACAAAACTTTTTTATTATTATTATTATGATTAATTTTACATATCACAAGCCTTATTTTACATGTGTGTTCCAGGGCACTAGTTAGTATGACAGCATACATACAGCCTTTTCTCTTTATCCTGAGGACTTCTCCAGTCCGTTACTTTGACACAGAGGGAATTTATGAATGTGTCAAATGTCCTCTGAATATGCTTCAAGCATAAACAAGTACATTACACATCACAAGTTAAAAACAAACCAGCATAGTTGTGTCCTGACTTAGCCATATCCATGTGCTACAACATGCAAGTGAAGTACACAGAGATACCAGTTGTGTAGTTAATTCTGGCTATGTGTGCTGTGTTACTGAAGCTGGGAGTCAGAAACCTCAGGGCAGAATAGTTTCTGATGCCAGCAGTGTGCCAGCCTACTGCAAAGGGAACCTGCCAGCGACAGAGTTGGACAGAGTAAAACACAGCTGGTAGATACTCGTTGCAGTTGTCATATTTTCCAGAAGCTGGACCTTCAAGCCATTTACATCTGGATCTGCTAACTGTTGTCCAGACCTTAAATGGAGTCCTTCAGATGTCGGATAGATTGGCAATGCAGGTACTCTGTCACAAGAACTGTCCTATTTCTGCTAACACTGTTCTGTGATTTCCCTCCTGGTAACACATGCAATAACAATCTTGAACATCGGTCACACTTGGAGATACATGAACAAGTTGAGGGTCAAATTACAGTCATAAACTTTGCCTGTTATTGCTTTTTGCTGTTGCTATAGCTTTTATAAAACTGCAACACCTGCCCTTAATACAATTTGCTTTGCAGCTGTGATGTTTTTTTTGAAATTCAGAAGTGCTTTACAACCAACTCAGCAGCACAGTGTTTTGGAGGTAGAGTGAAACAAGTAGAACTCTACTGTTTTGCCTTCAGCGTAACAACAGGCAGGGGAAAAGTCAAAATATAGTCGTGTGAAGTGACTATGCAAAGTTAACATGCCAGTGACAAAAGCAAGTCTTGGATATTCTCAGTCCTGTGCTGTCCAGTTTTTGGTTTTTTGTAACTTTTAAGTGAAAAAATACACTCATTGTCTGATTCCAAGAGCTGGCACAATGCGTATCTGCATTGTAGATGTTTGGTGCTTCAGGATAAATACTTCACACCTTTACAGCCTCGTTCAAACACAGCTGATTATGATCTTTTGTGTAAATCCTTCTAAATTTACAGATAATTGACAAGACAGGCTCTGAGGGGCTTACAGCCAGCTATATTAATGAAACTGCTTTAGGAAGTCTAAGTGCTGAGAAGCCTTGTATGGGAAAAAAATAAATGGTTGCCCATGCACAGCTATACTAAATGAAATACCTCAGTTGGTTTCTGTTTTATTTTTTCACAAAATACCCAAAGGCAATAATCCACTTTCTGGATTAACAGCCTGTAAAATATTACTCTGAAAAAAATAAAACCATCTTTGAGCTAACTTATGGCAACACAGAAGGCGTCAAGAAGCAGTGGAGTCTCTGCTGTGATGTACTTGTGTAACTTGAAACCATGCTGAGTGAACATTTTTTTTTCCGCTTTTGTAAAACATGGGAAGGATAATTTCTGTCCAAGACTATAAATCGGATCTCATACTGGGAAATGCGTTTACAACACTTTTGCATAATCTATCTATTAATAGAGATGTTCTCCCTGCATTACCAAAAACCATAATAAAATACATAGTTTTTCAGCATTTAAAAAGCAGGTGTCCTACCCTGTCTTGTCTTTGACTACAGAGGGAGACTTTTCAGATGAATTCAGTTTCTGAATTTGGTAGCCTGAGTATCTTCTTCCATGCTGTATATTTCAAAATAAAATTAACAGGTTGTTTGTTGTTCTTTTTTCCCTGCATAATTTATGTGAGTAATTGTACTTGTGCAGTAGCTCAAGATCCTGTGTAGTTTGCCTTGCGTAAGTATTTGTAGCTATGCATCTAAATTATCTTACCCTCTGTAAATGGAAAACCCTTATATCTGTATCTCTGGGGGTTTTTTTTCCTGCATATGTCCCCAGTTTTTAAGTCTTCTGGCATTTGCAAAGAGGCAGATCTACCATTGCTTCCCTTTTCTTCTAGACACCTGTTTTGCCTTTAAGTGTGAGTGGATGATATTGATGTCCCAGACAGAAAGTCAACACAGTCACCAGTTGGCTGGGCTAACAGTTTGTCTGGTTGCCCTGTAATTCAGTCTAGGTGATACCACTGAAACTACCTGGAGTCTGGTCTTTCCTAAAGCTTACAAAAACTGCTGTTCAGTTGGTGAAACTTGTAACTTTCACCTGTTGATCAACAGCTGGTTAGTGAATAGGTCAGAAAAGGTAGCCATGGGTTTGTGTGAAAACTGGGTGATAGAAGGGAAATATAGTTTTTTCTTAGCTTGTGTCAGAGTTGATTGTAGAATCTGGTGAGCTGCTGAAGCACATTACTTGCAGAATTATGAATGAAGCTGAGATGGAAGTGGATGCTGGAGATCTGCTTCTTATTATCATGCTCCCAATACCCAAGGATGTCCAAAATGTAGTTGTTGGTTTTCTTACGGTGAAGCGAAATTCTCTATATTTTTAAGGTTGAGTGTGATTAAATGGGAAACTCCTAAGCACTCTGAAATTCATTTTGGTGATGTACTTTATAGAAGATCATTTGAGGATGAGGGTCCCACATTTGAAGTCACTTGAGGTTCTTTTGCTGTATTCCCCCAGAAAGGTTAAACTTCTTAAAACTGAAAGGTCACATTAAATTTTTTTTGTTCAGACACAAAAATCATCTTTGATTGTGTTGCATATGCTTTATTCACAGAGTGTCCCATCTTATGTGGAACATGTCTACTACTGAAAACAGCATAAATAGTTGTTCTTGAAATATGAACATGAGTTCATTTTACACCTGTATCAGAGAAGTTTAACTGCAAGTGCAAGTTGTTCAGTAGTAAAGAGAGAATGCTTTTCAACCTGGCTGTCTCTGCTGTACTCCAACTGTGCCTTGTGTCCAGGTAGTCGTGTGAAACACAACCTAAGGAGAATAGTCATTTTATCACAGTCTGCCCCTTTTGAAGAAGATTTTTTTCTTTTGGGGAGAAAGTAAGCTTCCTATGATGGCATGACTGGCTGAGTAGATAAGGGGAGAGCAGTGGATGTTGTATACCTCAGCTTCAGGAAGGCTTTTGACACTGTCTCCCATAACATCCTCATAGGTCAGCTTAGGAAGCTGAAGGCTGTTCAGTGAGACATGGACATGCTATAGAGTTGGGTGGAGAGGAATCTAATGAAGTTCAACAAAGGCAAGTGCAGAGTTCTACACCTTGGAAGGAATAACCTCATGCACCATTACAGGTTAGACGTTGACCTGGTGGAAGGCAGTTCTGTGGAGCAGGACCTGGTGGACAATGGTAGACATGATCCAGCTACGTGCCCTTGTGGCCAAGGCCAGTGACATCCTGGGGTGCATTAAGAAGAGTGTACCTAACACGTCGAGGGAGGTTTTCCTCCCTCTCTGATCTGTTCAAGTGAGGCTGCATCTAGAGTATTGTGTCCAGTTCTGGGCTCCCTGGTTCAAGAAAGACAAGGAATAACTGGAGAGAGTCCAGCAGAGGGCTACAAAGTTGATCAGGGGACACCAGCATCTGTCTTATGAGGAATGGCTGAGAAATGTGGGTCTGTGTAACCTGGAGAAGAGAAGACAGGGGGGATCTTATCAATGCTTGTAGATATCTAAAGGGCAGGTGCCAGGAGGATGGAGCCACTTTCTTCTCAGTGGTGTTCACACAAGGGGCAATGGGCATGAATTGGAGCATAGGAAGTTCCACCTGAACATCAGAAAAACTTTTTTGTTTTGAGGGTGACAGAGCACTGGAACAGGCTGCCCAGGCAGATTGTGGAGTCTCCTCCGAAAATATTCAAAACATGCCTGGAAACACCTCTGTGCAACCTACTCTAGGTGAACCTGCTTTAGCAAGGGAGTTGGACTAGGTGATCTCCCGATGTCCCTTCCAACCCCTACTATTCTTTGATTCTGTGAGATACAATGTGTGTTTAGCAGAAACATTTTAAAACCTTTCAGAAGGATTTGCACAGATACCTGTTTTGAGTGGAAGAGAACAGCAAAGGGTTAGGAGAAGAGATTTGGGAAGATCTTGGGCAACATGAAGGGAGAAGGCAGTTCATCTGTTGGATAAATAACCCTAACATTTTAATAAAGGTGATTTCTGAAGCAGGGCTTTTGAGTGATCCAGTTTTCAGTACAGCCCTCAGAAGTAGTTACACTGGCATAACTGTGAGGCAAGGAATACCGATGTTGAGAGAAGTAGTAGTCAGGATGAATAGAGAGATTTCTTAAGCTAGTTTAGCGTACAGGAGATGGTAGAATAAAATTAAATCAACGCTTAGGAGCGTTGTGGTAGTCTTCAAGTTTAGCATGCATAGTGTAGAAAGTGTTAAAGTACAATATGAAGAAAAGGATGATTACACATAGGGGAGGCAAAGGGTAAGTGGGATCTAATGAATCGCAGACCAAGCAGGGGTAGATGGGTACCAAGCCAGGCTAACCTGATAAACTCTTTGATTAGCAAATGCCTTATCTTGACAAAGTCTATGTGGTAGGTACTCTTTATGTGGACTTAAGATAAACAAAAATATCCGATGTGCTATTACAAGGGGAAATGCTAGCTAAAGTGGAACATAAACTGTTAGATAAGCAGTCATGAGTTGACTCTGGAGGAATATCTATCTATGTGTAGTGTTAAAAAGGAAAGTGAAAGGCTGGAGAGAGCTTGCTGTTGGAGCTTCACAAAGGTTTGTCTTTGGAGTGATATTAATACTGTTACTAGTGACCTTTGCAGAAATATCAGCAAATCCCACCTGCCAATTCATGGTGACATGTCTAGCATCTTCTAGAGTACTGATGGCTTCAGCAGGACTGGAGAGTTTACCTGGGAACCCTGGAGGTTCAAAGGAGGAGAGCCAGAGGGGAAAAGGCTAAATATTGAAGGAAGAAGGGTAAGGAAAAATAGAGAAGCACTGTAATAAGTCATAGTCTAGGAAAGTACAGTAATAAGAATATAATAACTGGAAGAGAGCCAGAGATTGAAACTGGACATGTCATTTATTTCATTTTCTCCTTTACTGAGAGATTTCCAAACACAGCTATTGTGCCCATTTGGCTGGGATGGAGGGAGCATTTCAGAAAAGTATCCTTTACCTACCCACACTGACTGCGTTACTCCAGTCCTACTTGGTAGATGGTTTGATATTCCATTACTTCAGATTATAGGTTCAGAAAGTAGTGTGTAAGTCCTTGCATTCCAAAAAGTCCAGTAACTTAACAGAAAGACTTACTTGCAGAGTGAAAGACATAATTTAATACTCACTTATGCTGAGTTCAGCTTTGGTAGTTTCTAAGCAAATTACTTATTTGTTGGGCTGTTGTGTCAATGTGCAGCAGCTACTGCCCCAAATCCTTACTGTCCTCATCTCTTAAAGGAAAATCTTGTATTCTGGTGGTTTCCTTACTTTTAAAGTCTGGCTGACTAGCCTGGTTCTGGAGTAAAAGGGAGGACCTGGTGGGGAGAAATGGCTACTTAATTACCAGGCTTCAGTGGCAGCTCCAGAAGTGTCTTTTGGGTTTGCTTTCTGCCTGCTGTGCACCATGCCTGCTCTCTTGCCCACAGACCACACGTATCTCCTTCCCAAAAGCTTGAGGAGCTCTGTGCCTCATCCACATAACAGAGGGTGAAATGAGGATACTGAATCCCTTTTGGTACTTGTGCACCTCATCTGCTGATCATGCATGAGGATGTCAGATGGTACAGAATCCCTCTCTCTGAGATCACAGTATCACAAGCTGCTCCGTGTAATCGTTCTCTTGCTCGATAGAGCTGTGCAACATACAAAACACAATCGTTTGTCTGTAGCTTGTTTCCAGTGACTGCAGCAGCACTGGGGGAAGCTGGAGCTTAAGATTGCACGGCTGGGTATCTGACCTTGCCATTTCTGAATTTTGCTGAGGCTGAGTTTTAGAGGGAGAGATGGGGAAAACAATTGCATGTTCTGGATGTGTGTACAATAGTACTGGTTACCTTAACTGTGTTTTAGTGAGATTTCTGCACTGACAACTGAATGTGCTGATATTTCCATTTGGTGTTAGTGAAAGAAGTAGAGGCCAGTATGCAAATGCTTTGCCACAAAAATATCTTCTCTGAGAATCTCCAACAAGAACAGATTTGTCTCCTATGTATGTAAATATTGATTTTTCACATAATTCGGAACCTGCAGTCCCTTTTCTCAAATATTTTTCTTGTTGTCTAGCAGAATATCAATAATTAACTGCAGAGAAGTAACTGTGAGGAACAGTACTATGAATATTGACTTGGCAGGTTTAATTTTAAATTGTCAGCCCAAAAAGCTTCCATTCCTGGCTGGAGCCCTGCCCAGTATTTCCCTTTTTTTGAATGAATAGTAATCAAATAATTTTCTTTATCATAAGATCTTAGAGGCAGACTTGAAACACAGAGGACAAAATGTTTTATGCTTAGAACAAAGAACAGTGCTATGACGGTTGGAGACCTGCACTCATGTGGTTCACTCTCAGATGTGGAAGCTGGCCAAATTTCCCTGGTGGCCTGGCCTTTCTGCTGTAGTTCCATGTCAGTGACCAAGTCCAACAAGTGTCAGAATGAATTGGAATAGCAGAATTGATTGCTGGGAATGATTTATGCCTGTCTGCCTCTCGTTGGGTGGGGAAGGTTTGTTTAAATTTTACCCTGCCATTTTCAACTGGCTTTAGACATTTCTCAATTTATTGGAATGCTCTGCTTTTCAGCTGCAGTTCTTTTCACCAATAACTTTATGCTATGACATTTTATTTCACTAGCTTGTAAAGCCAGCTTACCATAAAAGTTTAAAGGAACCTGCCTCTCAAAGAATGTATCTATCAGCAGTAATATGAAAGCTACTCTCAAGTGCTACATGGTATGGGTTTTGAAACAGGAGCCTATTTGATTTCAAATCTAAGCAGAAAAATATTCTTTTCTCCAACTGAGTCTTTCTATAACCTTTTCAACGAGTAAACTGAGAAAAAAAACCTTGAATCCAAGTACATATGATCTGTAGGAGCATCTAGAGTTAGGACTCATTGAAATTTGCACTTGGCTACTGTATAACCATCCAGATGCAGGTGTACAACCACTCTTCCCTAACCGGATCTTATTCTTTAAAGTACAAATACTTTACAACCTTTAATGTTAAAACATCATATTTTGGGTTCTGTCAGTATAAATTTTATGTTTTGCCACAGTTTCTTGCCACCTGCTGGAGAAGGTTGCAGAAGTTAGTGTAAATCAGCACTCCAAGGCAGAGGTCATGGTTAGGTGGCAAATATGACATCTTAAAATCTGGCTCTGAGCTTTAATTAAGAAGTCCAATTGAGAAGTGTTACTTTCAGTGTTGTTGATTTTGGTGAAATTGCTTCAATAGTTTAGGAATCTTGGTTTTCCAAACACTGTACTGTTCTTAAAGCTTATTGAAAGCATTTCTAGATAGTCAGCTGTTATTCAATCTTTTTTTTCTCGGAGGATCACTAGGTTGGAAAATACCCACAAGATCGTCGAGTCCGGCTATTCCTACCAAACACTAAACCATGTCGCTCAGCACCTCATCCACCCATCCTTTAAACAACTCCAGGGAAGGTGACTCAACCACCTCCTTGGGCAACCTGTTCCAGTGCCAAATGACCCTTTCTGTGAAAAACTTTTTTCTGATGTCCAACCTGCACCTTCCCTGACAGAGCTTGAGGCAATTCTCTTTTGTCCTGTCCCCTGTCACTTGGGAGAAGAGGCCAGCACCTTCTTCTCCACAACCTTCGTTCAGGTAGTTGTAGAGAGTAATGAGGTCTTCCCTCAGCCTTCTCTTTTCCAGGCTAAACAACCCCAGCTCTCTCAGCCACTTCTTGTAAGACTTGTTCTCCAGCCCCTTTACCAGCTTCATCGCGCTTCTCTGGACTCGGTCCAGAACCTCAACATCCTTCTTGTGGTGAGGGACCAGAACTGAACACAGGATTCAAAGTGCAGTCTCACCAGTGCCAAGTACAGGGGGAGAATGACCTCCTTAGACCTGCTGGCCATGCCATTTCTGATCCAAGCTAGGATGCCATTGGCCTTTTGGCCACCTGGGCACACTGCTGGCTCATGTTCAGTCGGCTGTCAAACAACACCCCCAGCTCCCTCTCCTCCAGACAGCTTTCTAGACAGACTTCTCCTAGTCTGTAGCTCTACGTTGTGCCCCAAGTGCAGGACCCAGCATTTGGCTGTGTTAAACCTCATACCATTGGACTCAGCCCAGCAGGTCCAGTCTGTTCAGATCCCTTTGAAGAGTTTCCCTACCCTCCAGTAGATCAACACTTCCACCCAGCTTAGTGTTATCCACAAACCTGCTAAGGGTGCACTCAATGCCTTCATCCAGGTCATTGATGAAGACATTGAACAGGGCTGGACCCAGCACTGAGCCCTGGGGGACCCCACTTGTAACTGGCCTCCAGTTTATAAGCATATAGAGAACTTACTTCTCCCTTTATAAAAAAATACAGTTTATATATTGCCAGCAGGAATGTCTGTGGACATAGTACTTCTTTTTTAATATATAATGTAAAAAATAAAGTGCCTTCTATTCTTATTTCTCTGGTAATTTTTTTTTTCGTGAATTATCATACAAAATAAAAGAAAAACATTTCTTTGAAAGGACTTTATTCCTAAGACAAAACAAAAATTACATTGCCTTTGTCTTTATATACCACGTTGGGCCATGGTTAAAGTATTTTCATTGTCTAGGCCATAAACCTTATTTTCAAGTATGCCTATTATAATTCATGTTCCCTCATAATTCGTAGTCTATATTCTCAGCACAGATGCATAATCATTATTTTTACTGCAGCAGTGTCTAGAAGGCCCTACTTTGGGGCTTTGTGTTACTTGATGCTGTATAACCACAAATACGCAGTCCTTGCACCTAGTCATATTTTTCAAAATAGATAGGTATAGGAGGTGTAAAGTATGGAGTGCAGTATTTTTTTAGTGTTTTAATTAAGTTGTTCATGCTGCTTCTACATAAGATAATCAAAAGGCTGTCAAATGATCTCATTACTTATTAAAGGATAACTCTGTTGCACTGAACAGAAAGAATTACTCTGTTCCTGATGTTAAAAGGTCTTTTCTACTCTGTATGCTAAACTGCATCATCTGATGTCAGTGCGCAGTAATTGAAAGCAACAAGAGCTACCCACATGTAACCAAAAGCCAGGATTTTCTCTGAACAGTTAACAGAGAGTTTCTTCAAAATCTGCTTTGATATCTGTGATATTTGTACTAGTGCAAAGCTGTGGTACATATCTGATTCATGCAGCATATTCAGTGGCCAGTTGACCACACAGACTTGGATATAAGCCCTATGTAAGCTTCCTGCCGTATTTTTCAGCTGTCTGATCCTTAACAGCCTTGCTGTGCCTTGGAGAGTGGGACAGCAGCTCTGACAGAGTCTTGCCATACACCCAGAACTCTACTAGGAGGAAACAGATAGCATTGTGTGAACTTCCTCAATAATTGCCATTTGCTGAAGTTTGGAAGTTGTTGAAGTTGTTGCAGAAAGAAGGCAGTTACTTCGTTCTCTCCTGAAGCCAGTATGGAGAGGCTTCAGGAGCAGACTTCATGCAGGGGAAGCATCCCTTTATAGCTGTTAAGTACTGAAACTGTACAGGACTGGCTTCTGCTGCTGATGCTGCAGAGACTAAATCCAAGATAAAGGAAGTAAAATGAACAAGAGAAAGATAAGGGTGGGAAGCCAAAGAGGCAAATGGAGTAAAACAGAGGAAGGAAGTGGTAGGGAAGGCAGAGATGTGGAGAAAGGAAGGATAAACACTCCAGAAGGAAAAACAGACATAGAAACAGTGAGACAGAAATAGCAGCAGTGATTGATTTTTTGGTTGAGAAGAAGCTGCACCTTGTACTACTGAAGTTGTATACACAGTCATAGAGCTTTATAAGTAAGGTAGTATTAGGCTGGAAATTAAACTTTAGAAACTAAGAACTTAAAATATTTCTGTGTCAGTGCAGTAACCCATTACTCAGTAAAAAAAGTAAAATAATCCAGCATAACTATATAACCTTTAAAAGAGCATTTCAAAAGTAGGAAAGAGAGAAGCAAAAGGGAAGAAACAGACACAAATATGTTCTATAAGATATCTATGTATGCATCTACATGTAGGGGTTTTTATCTTCATTGTGTGTAACTAAACATATGCAAACATACTTGTGAAAACTATTTTTAAAGTGTTTAGTCCTGTTAAAAGTTGGAAAGAATTTTAGCAAGTACTATTATGCACCAAAAAAAAAAACCAAACCACAACAAAAAACCCCCACCAATATGCTTCTTCTGGAGTAAGTCCATGAAAACCAATGGAGAACAACAGTGTTGCTGCTGTCAAGGCAGCATGAGGGAAGAATGGGAAAATAGTGAAAGGAACACTCCAGGTCCTTATTGGCCACTTCCATGCTTTGTTTTACTCATGAGAGGAGCCTTTTCTGTTCCTTCAAGAGGACAATTAAAATAGATACACAATGGGAAATGTTAAAGTTAAGCAAGTCTGTTGGATGTTCATTAAAGAAAAGCAAGTGCAGATGCTTTTAGGTAGCACTCTAACCTGAGCACTACATGTTGCTGGCACTCCAGCAGGATAATGGGGATGGGTTAGATGTGTGGCAGCACCTAGGGCTGGCCAGAGTTTCAAGTCAGGGGTGGAACCAGGCTCAGTCCTCTGATGTCGACGTGGAGCATCCTCCTGGCTGAGGCAAAACTCTACTTATGACAGAGGCTGGAGGCAACATGCTGGCACCTGCTCCTCTCCGCAGCTTGTAAGAGCTTGTCCTGTGCACTGGTGCTTGCTGGTGGATGTGCTGGCAGAAGTGAACTCCCTTGCTGGGGTACCGAGTGTTGTGCATGGGGGAGCAGGCTCCTGGCACAGCCACTGCAGTCAGGAGCAAGGTGCTGAGACCCAACCAGCTGCCTGCGCTGCTGCCACCATCTGTCCCACTCCTGCACAACTGGAGTGAGCAGGAGTTACTCTTCAGCCCTGGGAGAGCCCTAGCTCTTGCTGTGCTACCTTAAATTGAACTTAAAAATAGAATATAAAATCTGCATTGTGCTTAACTGCCTGCCTTAAATGGGGAATTTTAATAATGTGCCAACAGCAGCAGTTTGGAGTATCTTACTGAGGAAAAGGTCACCGTACCCATAAGTTATCCTAGCATTTGATCAGTGGACTCTTTTCCAAAGACTTTAAGTCTCATTATTCACCGCATATAAAGTCACTTGAGATATAAAAAATCTTTTTATAGTAATGAAAGAACTCCCACAATTAGCTAGAAGGCAGCCATCTATCTTCTTAAACTACTCAGTTCGGAGGAGACTGGGAGTTTCAGGCATGTATATGCGGATGAATTGTTATGACAGTGATAAGTGTAACATTCACGTGGTGATGCCAGCGGTGGCTGAGTTCATGGAAGGCTGGAAGTTTTTTTAGAGGTTAAAGAGAGACCTTTTTTTGTTAGTAGAATGTAGAATATGATTCCCTGAAAAGGAAAAAAACTATTTACAGTCCTGAAATCTGCCATTCAGCCTTTCCACTGTTCTGTGGGAATTATAGATGATTAAAGACTGTCATTAATTAGATATCCTAAAACTTTAATGGCAACTACTTTTTGAAGTGCTTCTTCCTTGAGAAAAATACATAACCTGGAAATGAAATTGGAGAGTGAGCTTGTGGTAGAGCAGAGACACCATGAAGTTCACAGGAGAATATAGCATTCAGCGCAGGGGCTTAGAGATAAAAACACACACTGGCTTTTGATTGTGTTTTTCCCCACCACCAAAGGGTTGCTGTATATGATAGATCTCTTCAGAGATTTATATACTGTTCTGTCCTCAAATAGGAAAGGTTTGCAATGATTAATATAATGATGATGATCTAATTATATCAAAGAGCGACTCAGTGTATTTTACTCATGCCACAGCTAGTTTAGTCTTTACTGCTCTCAGGCAGAATCGTAATATCATCAGAAAAACTGTTTGTCAATATTAAAAGCAATTTACATAGTAAATACACTCCTTGTTACATCACCATCTGGGTTAGTTGAGCATTTGTGTTGGTACCAGGAGGTGCTGGCAAAGGCAGATGTCAGAAGTATTCAGACTGTCCAGCTGTCACCATAGGAAGATGACAAGTTCCAGTTTTCCCACCCCACTAGAAGGGGACAGGTTTGGTGAGAGGGCAGCAGGTTCAGGAAGGGAAAGATGGAAGACCCTGCAATTGAGAGGCATGAGAGAAAGGAAACCTCTGCGGACCCAAGAAAGTTCCACACTGAAAGGAAAAGACAGAGTGAGAAAAGCAAACAGTCTGAGAGAAGAGAGAGACCAGAGGGAGCAAAGCAAGGGAGAGGAGAATGACACTTGGAGTACCAGCTGGAAGAGGATGCAAGAAAGATGAGCACAGCAACTAGTAGCATGTCTGCCAGGCAAATTGAGGGAGTCAAAAAAGGAGAATAACAGCTGCTCACAAATGCATGTGCACTGCATGTGCACCTGCACTTGTCTCCAAACAGCTCACAGTGAAACTAATGCAGTGATTTTAAAATTTCATCTGATGTTTTCCTTTTACTCACAAAGAGAACTGCAGATAATAGTATGTTGGTGATAGGATGAGTGGGAATGGTCTCAAACTTTACCAGGGGAGGTTCATATTGGACTTTAGGAGAACTTCTTCACTGTTTGGGTCATCAAGCACTGGAACAGGATGCCCAAGGAGATGATTGAGTCACCATCCTTGGTGGTATTTAGAAAAATTATTTGTGTGATGTGCGTTGCTCTAACACACCATGAGGAGATGGAGGGGTTATTCTCCAGTTACCTAAACTGTCAAGCCTCATGTTATTAAGTCCAGGAATCAGGTTGCATTTTGGCCATAGATTATAACTGCTAACTCAGTAGTGCTTTTGGACTTGTTGGAGAAGGCATAGTTATCCTGGAGATGTAAATTGTATCATCCAAGTGTTCTTCTGAAATACATCTCAAGGTGAGGGCCCAGATCCACAAAGAGACTCTAGGCATGGAAATATCAAGTGTCTCCCAGGATGGGCTTTTCCATACACTATTTAAGAAATTTGAAATACTCAAAGGCATTTGTGGTGGATGATGGTTATGTCTAACTCAACCAGATGGAAGCAGGATATAGATTTGCATCTTTTCCCTGTACTAAAGGTTCAGGTGGAGATCTTCAGTGATTTCTTTGCTTACAATGAACTTGACTTTTCTTTGAAAACATGGAGCACAATTCTACACATGAAGCTTTGGGAGATACTTCTTGTAACAGCAAGATTGTTTTAGTTGGAGATGACTGGATAGAGAAGGCAAAGTCATAAAGAAAAAGATTTTAAACTAGAGTTTATATTTGTTAGAGAACCAAAGTTGTGCAGTCACTTCTGTATTAGTTACGTTGCTCACTCTTTTGCTGATGTGATGAGAACTATTTCTCCAATCCCTGTACACCTACCTTGGGCACTTTCTACAATCCAGTTTAAAAATCTTTTGAATTCCCTAGGATAGCTCATTAGACAATACTTCCAGACAGTGTCCAAATCTTCACTGGTGTCTTTTGGGGATGAGGCATGTCCTTCATAGAGAGGAGATGCAACTGTCAGACTTGCCTACAGATGCACTGGTTGTGGTGGACCAACTCTGTCAAAATGAAGCGTTGTCTTGAGGTCAGTTGAGAGAAGAGTGCTTTTTTCTGACAGCTACTGTTTTGATAATCAACATTGTTGGGAAGTCCCTTTTTTTTTCCTCTCTCTGGAAGGAAGTTTAACAGAGTGGAGATATGTGTATATTTATGTTTTCCTGCTTTTTCTAGCATTTAATTTGTCTTGCTTAGATTAAGGCTTGGCCATAGGCTTTTCAGCCACAGTAGATTTCTGCTGAATACTGAGAAATGGAAGTGGTGCTGGTTATTTGTAGGAAGATGCACAGAAGGTGGCAGTACTGGGCATTGCCTGGGTCTATTCAGCATGGTCAAATGAGCTACATGACCTGTCAAACAAGACAAACCTCAGCTTTGCAGGCAATGTAATTCTCGTTCCAAGCCTGTGGTTCAGCCTGAGGTAAGCAGCCAGAGCCTGCGTGTTCAGCTGTTGTGTAGCTTTCAGGAGGGAGAACAAGTGTGGTGGTTGGGGCAATAAAGGTTCAAATGGAAACAAGTATCACTTAGCTCACCTGGCTAAGGAAGAGGAAAAGTTATTAACCTGCATTAAAAAAATTGTCCTTTTACTAAACTTGCCTGAACCCTGACTGAGATAGTGGTATTGGGTAGTGTCTGAATTTGCTACTTTTCAGATTAAGTTACTCAAGAGATGCAGCTTAGTACTGAACTGTAACCTGAAAATTCATCATGTTGAATGCCCTTTCTGTAAATGAGCTATCTCATTTGCATTAGTGGAGGAGTTGCAGTATCCTCTCTGGGACATGTGTCACAGGTAGCTCCAATGTCCTGTGCCCTGCTGTCCGGCCTGGAGAGCCTCACAACTTGTGGCCCTCAGCACTGGAAGTTTTCTAGAGGCTGTGTGTGCCAAAAGCTGCTGGTCTGAGAGGAAGGTGGGATGCTTACGTTCTTTTTCTGTGGCTTGTAGTTAGAGTTCAAATTCCTGTCTTCAAGAAGAGCTGGTCAAACCAAGGGAGCCTGTTCAATCCTTTGTGCCAGTTTGCCATCCAAGGGTGCACCCAGGGTGTGGTAGCCTGGATGCACTTAGGGCGAGGGATTGAAGGTGAAGAGACTGCTGTGATGAGAGCAGATTTAGCACCTGTCAGGTCTGAGGCATCTTCTGCACAGGTGTTGAAATCTCCTAGGACAGTGAGCCTTGTGTGAACTCCATCATCATGTCAGACAGTATCTCTGTCATTTCTCTGGGAAACCCTTATGTCTGAACATCTCTGCTCTGGCAGGATGCTCGGATTATTCTCTTCTTTGCCCTTACTGACTAAATGGAGGGTCTCCGAGGATTTTACTGCAGCAGACCTGATCTTAAAATTTCAACTTGAATATGCTGTATATGCTGAGGATAGGAGGTTATCTCATGAGCTGCTAATGTGACACCTTTTGTGCTAGTTGTATTCACATACCTACACATCTTTTTTTCCCTTTTCCTCATAATACAGGGGAAGTAAAGACTATAGGGAAAATAACATTTCTGGCCCTCTTGATACAAAAATTCTGGCCAGTGTTAAAAGAAATTCTCAAGAGCAGAGGATCATTAGAAGATAAGGCTATTTCCTTTCCCAGTCACAGGCACTTGAATTCTGAAAGCAGAATTTATTATTTATGAATTTATTTATTTGAACTCAAAGTGTGAGGATAACCTAACAACCATTGGCCTGATTTTTTTTTTAAAGTCATGTTTTTGTTATTTAGTGCAGTCCCTCCTTCCTTCTCTGCTGCCCATCTCTGTGTGAGCAGGAATAATTCTACATATAGTGATGCTGGTATTAGGAGTGGCAGTTGGCCAATGTCAGTTGATTTGCACACAAAAGACAAAGCCCATTTGCTTGTTTATTTTCTGACACTGATGAAGTTTTGCATGTGGCTGGTTTCAGAGCAAAAACCCAGAGGGGATGGCCAGGATCCAGGCAGTGGCCACCAGTCACTTTGGGGGCGATGTTGACAAGAGACCCAGATTTTGCGCTGTGTCCAAAAGCAGGGGGACAGCGTTCATTAAACAGAAGCTTAATCAAACAGGACAGGAGGATGGTTTACATGATAAAAGATATATTCTTTACTTAACATTCACAACTTGCTTGTGGATTAATTAGCCCATCTGCTACAACAAATGTATTCCCGTGTCTTTGTGTTGACTGTTAAAAGTGACTGATTTCTCTATGCACTTTAAAATAGTACCCTGGATTCCACTGAAAGTAACCTTTCTGAGGCAAGGAATTTATTAATCATCCACT
This sequence comes from Piaya cayana, assembly GCA_013389865.1. Lineage (NCBI taxonomy): Eukaryota > Metazoa > Chordata > Aves > Cuculiformes > Coccyzidae > Piaya > Piaya cayana. Next base: position 424,515 of record WAAB01012597.1, read on the forward strand.
AAGAACCTGTAAGTGGCTTGCTGTAAATAAGTGCTCAGCTGTCTACAGCTCCCAGGGTAACTATATGTAAGTGTTAAGTTGGGGGATAATGCAGAAGGCAGAAAACCCATAACGAAACTGCGTGATCAGAGCTTCCAACCCCATCTGTAATATTGGCTTTAGATTTTAAAACAAATTCTTTCTTCCCAGCCCCAAGCGGGCAGGACAGCTGCCAGCATAGAGTAATTCAACTATAGATTTTCTTCTGAGAAAAGCAGTATTCATAAATTAGGTGACCTTTATGCAGATCAACGAAGTGTGTTTATGAACTTCAAGTGACAATTTAAACAAGTATTGGGTGTTCAAAGTGTTTGTATTTCATAAGGAACAACATAAAGGATGGAACGTTTTTAAAGTCTTTAAGTTAAGTAGGCACTTCAATGAAAACAGAGGTCAGCCATAGCTTCCCAGGATAAATGAAAATGTTTATCTGTTGTGATTTTTCACATTCATGTGATTTTAAAATATTATTATTCTTTGGAAATAAAATTTGCATGGAAATGGCATTTTTGTGAATTTATATCTGTTTCCTCTGAATAAGTGATAAATATTGAGTGATGCAAATAAACAGAGCTTTTCATTTTCCAAAAAAACCCCTAATAATATATTTTGTGTGCTATCCAAATATCTTTTTGCTTTGCTAATGTGGATCTGTGGTAAAATGGTCAGCTTATGCCAAAAAGCACGTGGTTTAGCTAGGATACAGAAGGACTGCATATTTTATAGTTGAATAGGGAACAAAATTGATACAATGCCATTTGGTGTTTATTCTCAAGCATTTGCTTTTAGGAGAAACACCATATAGTTATCTGAGACTTAAAAAGCATTAAAAGGGTTTTGGGAGGCAGGAAAGTAAGTTTTCTGTTCCTAGGGCCTCACTCAGATGGTCTATAGGATGCTTGTGTTACAGAAACTGCAGAAACTGAAAACTGTGGGAAATTGTGTTCTTGATAGAATCTGAGTTAGAAGCAAAAATGAAGCAGACACTGGAAGTGAAGAGTGACTAGAATACCCAGACTTTATCTCTAATTGCCTCTGTTAGACAGGTCTGAGTCTGAACATCCTGACAGTCTAACTTTTGCTATCACAGAGGTTTTGCAGAAGCTTACTCCTTGGGAAAGTTTCTTTTATTTTCCTATAACATAATTTGTTCTTCAACTGTTCTGACCCTTCCTCTTATATGCCACTGACATTTTTCCATGTGACTTAGATTAACGTAACCTGAGGTTATAATTTGATGGATGATAACTTCAATTATAACTTAAAATCGTAGCATTTTTGCTTCAGTCATCAGAGAAACTCTACATGTGCGTTAAACGTAGATGACTAATCTAGCTGCCATTCATATTACTTGATAAAATCCTAAGTGATATGGTACTTCTAGGGGTCCCAGGCATTTAACACAAAGGCTTTTGAGCTCTTTATTGTATAGATAACTGTACAGGAGATTTTTAGCCTTCTAATCACCATCTATAGCATCACGGGTAGTTAGAAAGATCAATTCACCTTTGCATTGATTGCAACACTACAGTGTGGTAATTTTGCATGTATTCTTGAGAAATGTGGCCACAAAAGTGCTGCACCTTTGGAAGTTGTACCAGAGAAAAGCTGGTTCTACCTTTACTCAAGCACCCACTGTGGAAATGTATTGAGTTGATGCGTACATGTAATTAATAGTTGGCTGTATCGTAATCATCCACCTGAAGAGACAAGATTATGCTTACATGTGTTGCCTAAAATATAACATTTTTAATTGTGAATGTTTCTCCTGGCAGCCTTTAAAATGTTACTGAATGCCGCTGAATGTCTTTTCTGAGTTTGCTGGCATTGTTCTGTTTTTCATGTTTTTCCTTTTTTGACAAGAATGTTCCAAGAATTTATTGAATGAAAGAGTGATGTGACAAATCAGTTTTGTTTTCAACCAGTATTTGCAGGCATTGGGGAGAATTCAGTTACAAGGTCTGTCCCATTTCTGGGTAGCATGTAGACTTATTTTATTAAGCAGAAATTCCACAGCTTCACTATCTATCAGGAACTCACAGTAGAGTCCTATCCTACCAGTGTAGTGATTCTCCCACGGGGTTAAATTTTAATCAGGCTTGGGTACCCTTAGATATCCACATTTTTTTCTAGAAAACTATGCCTTTCTGTCCTGGCACAGAATTATCACTTCACAGCAGCTCACAACAGTTAGGTCCTCTGCAGCAGTAGACAGCAATCCCATTGCTCTGGAAACACCATAGTAATATTTTCTGTGTAAGGATGTTGCACAGCCTGTGTCCTAGGGCTTAGCCACTGACTGACATTGACAAATTAGCTCTCACATGTTGTAGTGGATTGATATTTGGCAAGTTTGCTGTAAACACCCAAATTCATGGGAACTTACAATCACCCAGCTTTGCAGTTATATTTTTTAATACTAGAAGGCCACATATGGGAGGAATTTGCAATTTTAACTGTGGCAGAGAGAAACCTTGTCACAATCTTAGTTTTGCCAAGCTATGCTGCATTTGCAGCATAATTTTCTCTAGTTTATTACTTGTTTGTTTCTAGCAAATAATTTCTTTAGTTTCTTTGATTTAGATTTCTCTTTACTTAAAAGAGCAGCAGCTGGCTGCGTTAGTCAAATCTTCCTGTCTTTGGTCTTAATGATTGTATAATGGCCACAGCCAATAAGTGACAAAACATTGAAAATTGGCCTTTTTTCTTTTTAGACATCAGAGACATGTTTATTGACACCTGCATTAATAATAATGCTCTGCCAGAAATACTGTAAAACAGTTGCATTCCACAGAAAATGCTTAAATTGAAAATTAAAGGCACCCCTCCTTTTTAATTTGTGTTTCATGAGGTAAAGAAAATAGCATGAGAGAAATAATTTTAAATGTACTTTTAGATGCTGTAGTTTCTTTACTGTGTTCTGATTGCATTGGCATAGTCATGGAAGAGTTCAAATAATTTCTAATTTCTGCAAAGATTAAAGAATTTATTTCTCCTCCCAGCCTTATCCTTCTTACATGGATGCCAAAATAGGTCTACTCAATGTTAGCATGTGGCTTGATGTACTACAAAAATAATTAATCCCCCTATATTTTACACCCATATTTCTATGCTACCATTTCTCTTGTGAGTAATGTTTGGTGTATTTTTTCTGGTTTTCTCTAGGTCAATGGGAAGGACCTCTCCAAGGCCACTCATGAAGAGGCAGTGGAAGCTTTTCGCAATGCCAAGGAGCCAATTGTAGTTCAGGTTTTACGACGAGCCCCCATTAGCAAAGCTCATGGTAGTTCTCAGGATATTCAGCTTGTGGATGTCAGCACTCAGACTGACATCACCTTCGAGCACATTATGGCTCTGGCCAAATTAAGGCCTTCCACACCACCAGTTCCGGATATCTGCCCTTTCCTGCTTTCAGACAGGTATGGCTTATCTTCTCCTGCTGTTTACTTGTCAGATTGTGTGGTGGTAGGCTTGTAGCCTTCTCTTCAAAAAGTCTCAGGAACGCTTCAAATAAATTAAAAATGTCATTGATAACCACTGTCCCATTCAGGCTTCTGTGATAGTTTTCTGAAACTCTGCTACATGAAGGAATCTTGGCCATGTTTACTTTGTGTTCTTGTGTTTGTTTATCCAAAGTTAAGCACTAGTCAGGAAGAAATACATTTTTGTTCCAAAGTACCAAATAGACTTCTTTGAATCCAGCAAAAAACTGTCTTGTTGCATTCTGTTCTTCCAGATTTCTTACCAAAAAATCAAGAAAATTAATTATTTCATTTAAAGGTTAACTTATCAGGAGCTATATTCCAAAATATATTCTCTATATTCCAAAAATATCTAGAACAGAAGTACAATTTCACCTGTCACATGCAAATGATATGAATGAAATTGAAATTGTCCCTCAGTTGAATACTTTGAAGTTATTACTATTGACTGCAAACATCAGCAGGTGGTGCTTATAGAAAAACAGACCATAGGCTTCTTCCTCTTTGACTGTACCTCATGAGTACCATCATCTCATGGCTGACCCTTGCCCTCTGCTGTAGCCAGCTGAACTGTGATAGTCCTGGAGCTTTCCCACTGGCTTCCTGGCACACTGCATGTCTCCTCAGAATTGATGCTAATGGAGAACATACCAGTTTTGACTCCATTTTTAGAACTATTATGTAAGCTGTGTAGGTGATTGTCTCAGAGGGAATTTGCTAGCCAAATGTTGGATTGAGCCTACCACTTACTGCTGCACAGCTAGGAAAATGGTATATGTTTATTTTAGAGTTGTTACTGAATATTACTTAACTGTGTGTCACTCTGTTGCTGTAGTTGAAATTCCAATGCCCTGAGCTTTGGGGAGAGTTTCCTACCTCTGCTAAGATAGCTCTTTGTGGCTGGGTCCATTATTGGGTATAAGGCTGTACCTGAGTGTACATTGTAAAGACCTCATTCATTCTTTGTGTTCCAAGTCCATTTAACTGTGCACTTGACTGACATTTTTAAGCATACAGTTACTCAAATGCATTTCACTACCCTATTATCAGTTTACTACAACAAGTTTATGGAAGTTGTTTTACGCAAGTTCTTGTACAATTTTTAAGCCTGATGAGAGCTGTAGATCATGGACATTCAAGATTTTATAATCGTATAATTGGAGAGTTGCCCCTGCTCATGATGCTGAACATGAATCTGATGTTTATGAGCATAAGGAGTCTTACAGTTTTACAATTAAACAGTTTGGCCCAAACCAGGCCATTTTAAGAAATCACCCTGGGCAAATCTGACAAAAGATGAACTTGGCAAAATGAACTCAGCTGGAGTATGAGCTTTTGTAAAAAAAAAAGCAGATCTTGCTACTTCTTGTTACAGTTCCTTTGAGGCTGTCAGGCCATTCAGAGTAGCATTCCAGGGATGAGAAAACTACAGAGAATATGGGGGGGGTGGGATTTATCACTTTTTAATTTACAAAAAACTCTTTTCTCATCTACTCTTCTTGTACTGCTTTGTTCCGCATAGCTGCCAGTCTCTTCACCCCGTGGAGCAGGAATTTTATGAAGGTAATGAGTATCTTTCCAGCCTGCCTGCTGATGCTGATAGAGCAGAGGACTTTGAGTATGAGGTAAGATCACTGGCAGACTGCAGCCTCCCCTTCTGTTATTACAGATATGGTATTTACACAGCTGATAGCTGGCTCCTCTGAGAAAAATATGAGTGGGAATACTTCTTTACAAAATCGGCTCCAAAGACTATTTGATTTTATACCTGTTTAATGTCACAGGCTTTACTGGGGTTAGGCTGCACATGTGAAAGGTGAAAGCACAATTCTGCATTGGGTGGCTACATACAAGCCCCATTAAGCATGTTCCTTCTTTGCATAGTGGATACTGTAATTCAGATGCTTTGCTTTTGCCATTTTAACAGTTTAAAACAAGCCTTTCCAAAATTAAAAACGTTATCTGGAAGATTAATTGCCTCCCCCACCCCCCCACCCCCGAATTTTAAGAATTAATTTGCCTTATATCTTATGCTTTAAGGATCAGTCTTCCAGATACTTGGGGGTGTGCTTCAGTCTTTGTAAGATCAGATTAAAATGCTGGAAATGAATATAATTTCTATTACTTGCTCTTTGATATTTGACATTGTAAGTACTGCAATTACAAGAAATTGTGCTCTGTATCACAAACCTCCTTTTGCTGTTAATGCATTGTAGTCTACAGTGACAAGGGTGGATGTTTTTCTAAGTCACTGGAAAATCACTATGTGAGGCTTCCCAAAATGATAACATGTAATTGATGATGTTGTTCTTCGTTAGATTTTCATTTCAGCCTCTAAATAGTCTTCTTGTCAGCCAGTCATTAGCGTTTCATGTTTTCCACTATCATCCAGTAACAAAATATTTGTAGGGACAGGCATAAGAAGCAGATGGGTTTTTTATTATTAAACAATGCTGAGTCTTTGCATAAGTTCCGGTTACTGTATTTTAAATAAGAGTGATAATAAATAATAGAGTATCTTTAATACAAGATTAAAAATATCCTATCCTTCTGTTTACTTTAGCTTAAGAAACCTTTTTAAGGGTTTCATATAACTGTTTGACATTTGGAAATTAAATGCATGGCAAAAGCTTTGGCAAATATGCAGTGTGTTCACTTTATTGTGTCTTTAGCAGCTAAGATGCTTTACTGCAAGTTCAGCCCATTGTTCTTTTCTTCTAGCGGTCTAGGGAATCTGAAGTTCTTCCCCTAGGAAGCAGAAAAATCAAATAACATCTACTTAGTGAATCTCAATCAGAGCAAGCAAACTTTTATTTGAACTCCTCGAAAAAATCATTGCTAGGGGTTAGTGAAATCATTATTACTTCCCACTTGGATTTTGGTGTGATAGCATACAGCACAGGAATCTCAGAGCTTAAATTCTGTTTTGACTCCCCATCAGCGACAAAATATTAAATTTGTATGTTAAGTGTGTTTGTTTATGGTGCTTCTTCCCTAAATGCAATAGAAGCTACTTTTCTACTAATATTTAAATAAATTAGCAAAGTAAGCATCTAGAAAGAATGATAAAGATAATTGTCACCATTTAAATCAGAATATCAGTGATGTATCAGAGTTTACCTGGTGCAATCAAGTCCTTTTATGACCATTTTTAATCTCTAATAGCCGGCATAATTATTATGGCAATGGCAAATGCTTGGGCAGGTTCTCAGTTGCCTGTAATCACTGCTAATCACACCATCACAGTCATTAATTTGCTGTCAGCTGTGATTCAGTTGCCCAAGGCAAATTTTCTGAGTGACTGAAATAAAGTGTTTCATGTGAAATTTAAATAGGGAAGGAACTGTCTAGCTTCCTTTGAGAAGAATGCTCTCTACTAAATATGAAAGTTTTGAAGGGGAAACAAGAACATCTCAGAGCCTTCAGCTAGCAGAGCTCTAAACATGACATTAATTCCCAAAATTTAAGCCCGTATGGTGGTATCCTGATTTAATTTACTTATTGGTTGTATTATCCATTATTATATTGTATTATCTGGCCCTTGTAAGATGTTATTAAACTCCTTTGCCATAACTAGGTGGCTGGAAAAATTGAGAGCGTTGTCTCCAGAGATATATATTGCCATCCAAAAAAAAAAGATTCTAATAAAGGACAGAGTCAAAAGGTATTTACCAGCTGCTGTTGCTGATCTAGGGAAGAAGTAGCAGGACAGTGAACATGGCAGAGGCTACAGTCCAATGCTATCAAAGTCTCTGCAGTAGCATTGGCCCAGGTGTACCCTGCTGTGGCCACTCAGTCCCACCCCTTGCCCTGATGCTTTTTGGTCCCTCAGTTACGCCAGCATTACTTTCTGAGAAAGAGATGAGAGAAGTAATCCAGTACTTTAGAAAAACAGATTTTTAGAAGAGTTGTTTTTAACCTAGCCAACTTGCCTGATCTGATTTCCAACGTAGCTCCACAAGCTGCTGTGTTGTGCCAGCAGCATCAGGGAAGGAAAAGTGGGAAGACAGCAACATATAAGATCAGCAGAGTTTATCCACCATCTAAGGGCAAAAGCAGCCAGAAGAGAAGATGTGGAAGCTCTGCTTATGCCACCCTGTGGACAGAAGGCTGGGTGGAAGAAGCATAGAGCTTTGTCTTTCTCTCACCTTTCCATTTCTTCTGTGTTTAGGAGAAAGGGCAGTTTTTGTTATTACTGTGCTTTCTGTAGGAGGGAGATTTTATTAGTGGTCTCTGATTTTATCATTGTTTTTTAGTTCATAGCAACTTCCTGGTGTTGATCTTAACTAACCACACACAGCAGTAAGCCTGCCGGTTGTCAAGAGTATGATCCAGTTCCCAAACTGCACATTAGTATCGTGTTGTACTGAAAGGGTACAAATAAGCAGCTCACAGGCCTCCCTGGAAAACTTACTAATTTTAAAATTAATTCAAAGCTGAACCTGGAGATTTCAGAAAGTGATTGAAATAAGATGGTGAGCAGAAAAATAACTAGAGGGGTACCTTCATATTTCCTAGAAATGGTTTGTAAGTGAAGAATGCATCAGTTCTGAGACACAAATGCAAAATAGTCAACCAAATTAGGAAGTGAGGAAGCAAGATTGCTAGAAATTCTCATGAGGTACTGTAAGCAAGAATGTTTGCCAAGAAATTGAATGTCCTAAAACCTTTGATCGGCTCAGAACTTGCTTACAGATGTGTGCTGGTGTTTTAAGTACCTGAGTTATCACTGTGGGAAACAATCAGGAAGATCACATAGGTTGGCCAACACTGGGGATGTGGACTTATGCCTGCCAGTGGATTTGGTAGGATTAGACACATACAAGACTCTTCTACTCGATTTGTAAGCTAGAAAAACCCAGTGGGTTGTGCTCAGATTGTCACAGCGCAATGAAGTCAAGTGTGAGCCAATTGTCTTGGAAGAATGAACTCCCTGGGAGGCTCATTAGGCTCAATATAGTATCATACTTCAAACAAATGTCTGGGAAGATGAGAATGCTGGAGGACTGCTGACAGCCAACTTGAACATCCTTATACTGCTGCTGCAAAACTTGTCCTAAAAGGAAATTGAATTGCTGGTAGATTTTGAGACAGGGGTCAGAGCCAGCCTCAGTTAGGGCTGGCAGAAAGATACCTAAAGATTTGCAATTCTGGCATAGCCAGACACCCATGAGGACTTTTAAGATAAAGCAGGAATTGATCAATTTGTAAATGCTCAGTTGGACTTGCAGTCACTGGAAAAGAGCCAAAAATATTCAGGACAAACCCATCCAATCTGGCTGTGAGTGGCTGTTTTGCTGCTGGAATTACATCATGTGTTGCTGGAGCGTATGTCACAGTCTCTGGTACCAGTGAGGTGAAAGGACTAAAAGCATCACGGGCCTCAGTACTTCTGCACTAAACTTGGCTCTAAAATTTGTCCTTTTAAGAATAGAGGAGTCTGTTGCTAGAAAGGAGTTAATAAGCTAATGGATGTGCATTTCTTGAATAATATTTCTGAACCTACTATCCAGAAGAGAGAAATATCCTGTACTTAATTTGAAATGTTAGCAGCAATACAGAAATTAAGGGTACAAATTCACTTACATGTTGGGACAGTGAAAAAAATAGATTTTAAAAAAAGTCTTGTAAAGACAAAGCTAGACAAAAGAAAGCATCACTGATGTCTGGTCCTATGTATTCAGTCTGAACAAACTGCCTTTCAATAAGAGGGGCGGAAGAAAATAAGATCTCACAGCAAGCAGAAGCAGGTAGTGTCATTTAGTCAACAGGTCCTTATCCAAGGGCAGAGACCTTTCTACTACGTATGTACTGAAATAGCTTTGCAGAAAAAGCAAAATGGAAAGTGGTTTCTGATGTGAGAGCCAATATCTTGAGAATTACAGCTTTTAAAATCTCGTATGTCTGAGATGGGAAAAGATTCTTATTTCTAACTGAATACTTCTTTCAGGTAGCAAAAGTAGACATACTTTAGAAGGAAGAGCAGTGGGTTAAGGTAACTTGTTGTGTATATGAGGAAGATTAGGATGAACTTTGCTCTCAGAATTGAGGGGTTTTTATTTGGAGGAAGGTTGGGCATGAGTTGATGTGGATGTGCAAAGAGGACTGGTATAATTGCCTAAAAGACTTCCCTGCTCTAATTATTCTCATTTCTAGGTAAAGGCACAAGTGATTGCTTCAGCACAGCTTCGTAGCTTGCATGAGCTTGGAAATCTGCATCAGTGTTCCAATGTACCAGAATTATCATTTTCGGAATGAAAAAGTCAGAATGGCAGCCATTGTGTTAGCCTGCCTGTGTCTGATGACTCCAGATTTAATGCATGCAAATGCTGCTGCTGGCAGATTGGGGCAGTATTAAGACCAGTACCTGGGAGCAGTTGCTAAAGGTTGAGTTGTACCCTATATGAAACTACAAGATACTCTTGTTGCTCTTCACCTGAGGTCTTAGAAGCCACTGGGCTTGTGAGGCATGTGCAGGTAAAATCTTTCTCTGGTCAGTTTTTATGAAACCTTTTGTGTCCAGACAATGAAAGGATGAGAGGTCATGCAGGAAACAGCAGCCATAAAAGAGTATAGTATTTTGAGAAGAACCCATGTGATGTTTTTCACAGCTGATGACTGTGAAATGACACATGTGCTGTTTTGGTTCCTCCTATGCTCTGGAATATAGGACTTCCAGAAATTACAGTGTGTCTTCCTAAGTGGAGCAATATATAGTGCTCTAAAGGTTGGTTAATACTTCAAGGCAAAAAAGAATGCTCTTAAGTTGATGTTCTGTTTTGCATAGCCAAGGGACAGTTTTTCAGTCAGAATAAGGAAATAAATGTGTGTGTGTTGAAGGTAAGTGAAAATTTATGGGTTTGAACAGATGTTCATTTAGGTGTTTTGGTAAGTGTTTGCACTCATAGCTGTTAATTGTAAATGTAGATTAGTTCTTTAAGTTCATCACTGGCCTGATCCAAATCCACTGATGTTGCTAAGATCTGAGCATTTCTGGATCAGAAGCTGTTGGCAGTTGTCACAAATGGCTAAAAATGGGACTTGATGAGATAAAAGTTAGAAAACTTTGGTAATTTGCTATAAGTAAGGGTTTCTGTAGACCTTTTCTTTTGCTGCATTGGTTTACTCTTCCAGTAACACTCATCCCATCATGACAAGGGAAGGTTGGTATTTTAGGTGCAAATTTGAATTTCCCATTTCTGTGACGTAACACTTTTGGAGGGATGGATTTTACTGGCCTGTTGCAATAGGACAAGAGAAACCTGTCTGCCTTGTGAATTCATATTGAAGGCCTTTTCAACACATGGTTTATTCAACCTGTAAACCAAACAGATCTATCTTGTAAGTACACGTTTAAGGCCTTTTTAACATGAGGGTTACTGAGCTGATAGCCTGTAACAGCTCCCTTCAGAGCTCTGATAGCCTGCAAACACCCCTGTGCAAGCATTACCGGCGCTCATGGCAACGCAATTGGAGCTCCTGCTTCAATTGCAAACACCTGAATAAACAGTTTTTATGGAAGCAGCTTCTGTGCACACACTGCCAGTGCTTCTGATCACTGCAGTCAGAATCTTTCATTTTGTTACCTGAGGCGTGTAGTGAAGCTAACGTAGAAGATGGATATGTAACCATCAAAATAGAAAACATTTCTGAGATAAGATTTTTACAAAAGTTCCTTACATGTAGCATGGCATTTCTCTGTACAGCTACTAAGTAATGGGTTTTATTTAATAATATAAAGGGGTGAGAGAGAAACCCTATTTGGCAGGGATCACTGAAGCCAAGTTGCAGACATGCACAGTTAGGATGACAGTGATGTGCAGGGGGCAGTACCACTATAATACTTCCATGAGTTATGATCAAATTGTCCTTGTTTCTTCTGTATTTCCTACTGCAACTGGATTTTTTTTTCCCTGAAATTCTTAGGTATTGGGATGTATCAAAAAACAGAGCCTTTAGCAAATGAGAGACAGGGTTTTTTTAATGCACCAAATGTCATGCAAAAGAGAAGGCTTCAAGAAATGAAGATAGAGATGCAAGTGTTAGAGAGTAGAAGAGTTGAAATGGTTGACAAGATTGTGTCTTTCCATTGTCATCAGACCTAGCTGGTGTGGAAAAAGGACTGTGAAGAGGCTTAGTGGTAAAAGTAGTCTAGATATGCAGTGGAAAAGCAGATCCTTCTCACTGTGTGTCTTACCTTGTGAGGCTTCTGTGCTAGTGGAGGGACTAATCTGACAGCTCAGTGGGCTTAGATAAACTGGGATTTCATGCATTATGTTTATTTCAGAGCATCAGTTTGCAACTACCTAGTGGTTATGGTTGAATCATGGATGCTCCATGATATAGAGGTTTTTTTACTGATACTACTATTCTGATTTTTTGTGGCAGTTATTAATATTACATAGCATCTACTGTTGAGAAGTGTCATGAAGGAAGTGAACAGGTATGTGTATACCTGTGATCTGTGGTCCTAGTTGCTTAGGAGAGTCTTTCTGGTTTGTGGGGTCTTGGAGTGTTCTGGTTTTTTTTTTTCATTAGTGCCTGTCATATCATAAAAATCCAGAGAAAAAGATGGGACTGTGTTTTAGAACTATTAATTGGAAAGTTTGTGAGGAAGTCTCCTGGACAAGTAAATAGGTTATTACAGTTGTTTCAGTTGGACCTGAAAAAAATACTTCAATGATTGGGGCTTCTAAACCCCTTCCTCAAGATTTTTTCATTTTAGCTCAGAAGGCGTTCTGGGCTGCTAACACCTGACCTGTGATCCAGCTGACTGTCACTACAGACTAAAAATGGAAAAGATGACAGCTAAAATGGAATATAACAGTGGCAATGGAACATGGTTTTGCTGTAATTCTTTGAATGACACGATGTAATAGTTAAAAGAAGACTCTCTTAGCATGCATTTGGTGTACTACAGTACAAGATTATGTATTTCACTGGGGTATTTATTTTTAAAATATCTGGAGATTTAAAGCAGCATAATTTACACATGAACAATAATAAATATGTTATCTCATCAGTGTTTTCCTTACACTTTTTCATTTGTCTTTTAAGCATTGAAATCACTTTTCAAGTATAAATTAGTTAAAGTTTGTACCATTCCACTGAGATTCTTTAGTGTTGCTACATTGTATTGCTACAGGAATCTACAAGCAGGTGAACAAGGGCAATCATATTGAGAGACTTGCCGAGTCAGTCAATGACAGAACTGGCAGTAAAGCCCAGGAGCCTTTTCTTGTAATATACCTCTGGTTTGGCCATTAAATCTGTCTTCGTCCTTGCTAGTCATCAGATCGTTTAGATGGAAGAGGATGTCAGAGTAGTTTCTGCCACAGTTGTTTGTTAATTTTGAGTGTGTTACTGTATGTCATTACAAAATTCTGACATTCAAAGTAGACGAAGTTGCTGTCGTCTCACCTCTCCTACGTAATGAATATCCCAATTTAGGGATCTGAATTGTGTCCACAGCTACAGAGGATCATGACAGAGTTGGGAGCAAAGATGCAAAGCTGACATGGGCAAATTTATCAAAGTTATTACCGTTTATTGTGGTTTAAAACAGAAGGAAAATATATTAAGTCAGTGATATTCATTTTGTTTCATGATTTCATAAAACAAGCATAGGGTTACTCCTCGCTTCACCTGAAAGCAAATAAAAATTCTTCCACGTTGTCAGAGTGTATGTTTTTCCAGGAAAATGAAGAAAAGTGAGCTTAGTTCAGCAGCACTTTATTGTTGGGCAACATTACAACATATGGTATGTGTTTTTCACTCAGCACAGGGAGAAAGGTACTGGCAATATTCTCATATTTATGGAAATCTGTGCATTATAAATCTTCTTTCTTGGAGAAATGCTTTGTTTATTAAACCACATACCTCCATATATGCTTTACAGTGAAAATGTTTCTAAGGGTTTTATTAATGCTATTTTTCATATGCCTTCTGCTTGAAAGTTCATGTGGTCTGTCTTGGAGACAGGAAATCTGTCTTTACACACAAAAGATGGGAGAAAATAGTTTATTTTACATATTCTTTTCAAAATAACCTAAGTAATGTTAAACAGCTTATTATAATGTCACTATCTTAAAGCTTACTGTCCTAGGAAATTCAAGAGAACAGGAAGCAAGGGCCAAATCCCCTTAGCAAAAGGGAACCTTTTACATGAAAATGGACTTTAAACAAGGATTCAATATTATTCATGCTGGGCCTTCAGAGGAGAAATCAAAAAAAACCAGGAGAGGTCTTTTCTCTGGAAGTTTGCTTTTTTATTTAATGAGGCAGCTCTTCAAAGAGAATATGATAGTCATTCCTGGAGGGCATGGTTTGGTGAGCAGGAATACAGGTGAAACTGTATTGTGCGTCAAAAAAGCAGATGATGAGTTTGCTTTGTATTTCATCAGCCTATACAAGTATGTGCTTGGGGGTGGAGGACATTGGTGTGTGCAACAGAAGTTTAAACAGCTGAAATTCAGCATGGATACGATGCCCACAGACCTCATTTTTGTGACAGGAAAATAAAAGTGTGTTTTCAAACTCATTGCCAGTCACTTCATGTGCTTGATTTATAGGCGCATGTATGTGATTAAAAATTGCATATTTAACTATACATATTTTAATAAGTTTGTGTCTCAAAGCAAACAAGAGCATGGATGGGGTGGGTCTTTAGCTTAGTGGTTTCTAAGAATTTCTAGTTTTGTAGGTTCAACTTTAAATTTAGCTTTTTTATAGTATTTTGCCTTTACTGTGTCTGAAAGTCATAAATGAATAACAGGAAGTTACAGTTCTCACAGCTGTCTAAAATAGAAAAAAAATATGTTCTCAACTTGTTTTTAATTAATATTCCAAAATAGCCTTTGCACAGTTGTAGATCAAGGCTGTCCAAATGTGTGGAATTGTAACTGCTTAGGAGTTTGAATATACAGCTACATGTTATGCTGTCCAGATAAATGCTCACTGCAGCAGATGTTGGCACATCTGTTATGCCTCCCAATTTCGATTGGCTGCCTGGGTGTTTAGAAAGTGCTGATGAGACAGATAAATCTTCTGACATGTTTCAGGCCCAAAGCAGGCAGGCAGCAATAATAATGATGTTTACAGAGCCAAGTGCTGGGCAGTAACATTTTGAAATACAACAAGAATAAAGTATGGTTTTACCTACAATAGGTGAAATTAATTGTAAAAATGGAAAGTTAATTATGCCAAGTGAGTCTCAGCTGATTTGAACTGCAGATGTGACAATTCATAAATCTCTGGACTGCATGTATCTAAGATTTGTTGGCTAGAAAAAGGCACCTGCTACAGTTGAGAGAGAATTCTGAGCCTGAAAGGGCTCTTTAATGAACTTAAGATAGTTGGAATCTGGTTTAGAAACTGCTGCAACATCTCAGCAAGGCCAAGTGCAAGGTCTTGTACCTCGGTCAGGGAAACTACTAGAGTAGTATCAATACAGGTTAGGGGAATGAAGAGATTGAGAGGAGCCCGGTCAAGAAGCACTTGAGAGTACTGGTGAATGAAAACTTGATATGAGCTACCAATGTGCCTGTGCAGCCACTGTATCCTGGACTGCATCAAAATAAGTGTGGCCAGCAGGCTGAGGGAGGTGACTGTGCCCCTCTACTCTGCTCTTGTACCCCACACACAAAGGTGGTTAGAGAGATGGAACACCTCTCTTATGAAGAAAGGCTGGCAGAGTTGAGGTTGTTCAGCCTGCAGGAGAGAAGCCTCTGGCACGACCTTATTGTAGTCTTTCTGTACCTAAAGGGGGCCTGTAGGAATGATGGGGACAGACATTTTAGCAGGGCCTGTTGCAATAGATCAAGGGGCAATGGTTTTAAAGTAAAAGAAGGTAGATGTACACTCAATATAAGGAAGAAATTTTTTACAGTGAGGGTGGTGAAACGTTGGAATAAGTTCCCAGAGTGGTGCTAGAAGCCCCACGCCTGTAAGCACTCAGGGTCAGGTTGGACCCGGCTCTGAGCACCTTGATGCAGATTAAGATGTTCCTGTTTATTGCAGTGGGCTTGGACGAGATAACTTCTAAATGCCCCTTCCAACCCAAACCATCCTATGATTCTAAATGTGGGGTTTGGATGGAAAATAGCTATCTAGCAGGGGCTTGAAGTTTGTAATGTTATCATAGTCCCTACGTGCAGTCACTTTTCCTCTACCCTTTGAAGCATATCTGTTTTGGATGGTTTTATACCATTAGAGTAAGGAAAACTTCAGACATTGGGGATTTCTCCTGAGAAGATCCATCATCTATCAAAAAGGATAATAATGGACAAAGGAGGATATATCTGACGTTCTCAAGTGGAGAGACTGGTTTTCAAGTATATAGAGGTGTTAGATCCCTTCCAGACCTTAATCTCCAACGTAATGACTGGCAAACATAAATGTCGGAGAAGTCACTGTAAAGATTTTAGCAATGATTTAATGCTAATGTTGTCCTATTCCCTTCAGCAAATGTCACCACTAAATTTTCCAAGTTGCTTTAAAGTACCACTACTTGAGGCAAGTCCAGAAATTGAAGAGAGGCCATGTTGTAGAGGGGCAAAGAAGTGGATGTTGATTATATATCTAATATCATTACAGTTAGATATACTTTATATTGTATAGTCTACAACATCTTTGGACAACTTTTCCAGTGTTTCACTACCCTTAAGGTAAGAAACCCTTTCCTGGTATCTAATTGGAGTTCCCCCAGTAGCAACTTGTGTCTGTTTTCTCATGTGGCCGTCATTGTACACCTGTGGAAAGAGTTTTGGTTTGACTTCTCTTGACCCCTGCATTTGGTACTTGATGGAAGCAATAAGATTTCCATATTAAGAAGATATTTCTCTTCAAAAGGCTAATGGAATGCAGTTCTCCCAGCCTCCCCTCATAGGAGGTGGGTCCCAGCCTCCTACTTAATGGACTTATAGCCAGATACAAAGTGCTGTATCTGTAAATTGATTATTTACCTGATAATCAAGGGAAGGTAAATTCTAACATTTTATTGGAAAACAGATGGGGAGCAAATTCTGGAAAGCCTCAAAACCCCAAAGTTGACTAGGAAAATTTGAGTGGTTTCTTTCCACCACATCACCCTACCACCTCACCACTTAAACGATTCAGACCATTAATTCCTTAGCTGTCTCTCTTGGTTTTGAATATTGAAAGCCAAAGATTTTCAATATGGGGGTCAGGGCAGAAACTTTAACGAAAAGTTAGATTTTTTTTTTTTTTAATTCAAATACATGTACTAAAAAACCTTCCATTTTTTTCAAATTGTCCAAAAGAGTCCTTTGGTATTTATAAGCTGTGTGCCAGTATGGCAGTTTAGTATATTCACATAAACTGCACAATGGAACAATTTCTACTCAAGTCTGCTTATCTCATTTTACCATAAGGTTCAGTTTCTGTCTTGGCTGTGATTTTCCCACCTACTTTATTCAATGAGAAGAAAGTGAGAATGTGGAATCTAAGATTAGTGAAAAGGAAACCCTTAGCTGCATATCATCAGCTAGTTAATTATACTTTAAACTCTTCTCATATCCTTGCAACTTCGCACTCAATGTGAGTGAAAGACCGAAAGTGAGGACCAAAGCTGGCTGCTGAGAAATACTATATATAAGCAGTTCATCGTGGATCTCTCTGCTCAGAAAGCAAAAATTCATTTTTCTGAAGTGCAGAACATACCAGAAGGGGTGTTTGGTCTCAAGTAGGTGGAAACATGCATATGTAATATAGGAAAATATATGTATATAGTTAATTACTTCTAATAAATTAGCATTCATACTGCGTTGTGGGGAAAGAACAGGAATAAACAGAATGAACAGGGAGGAAGAAGAATTAGGGAGAAAAACAAGACCATGGCTTGTTTGAAGTAACAAAGTATGCCAAGGAGGTTTTGCTTTCCAGTCAGTGTGATCATCCAGACAATAGGGAAAAATAGATGTCTTTACTAGTGTACTTTTACTAGGGTACTTTGTGTTTAGCTCTCCCTATAATGGTTGGTTTTTTCATTCATCCTTATGGTAGGGATCTGAAGATTTGATATTAGGCATGCTAGCTAAGTGGGAAAACTCAAATTTGAGTGGATGCTTGTGTTTGTGACTTCTTGGAGGATATGCTGTCAGTTTTTGAGCAGCCAGGAAGTCTACAGAGGATTGCTTTTTTCCCTCTTTGACTTCCTTATGAAATACAGTCACTGTAAAGCCCACTGTGTGTCTTTAATCTCAAGGCTTAAAATATCCTTTAAAGGAAAGTCAGAAAGGCCATACTAAGACTGCAAGGCCCACAGAATTAAAAGCTGTGTTTAACTCATCCCCATATGCTTAGACCCTTCTTTCTACTGCAACACTAGATTTGTTCATAGCTCAGTGATCAAAGGGTTCTCACATTCATAGTCCAGATCCATCATTCATCCAACCCAACCCATTCCCAGTCTGCTCTGTGACTGCTCTCTGCCCTCTGTCTCACCCAGTGGGAGTCTCAACTGACACTTGGGTGTCTTCCTCCTCCCACTCACTGCCATCAGACTGTTAGTGATCATCACACATCAGGCTGCTAAATATGCACAGGCAGGCTTGTCAAGCCTTAACTTAGTCCATTGTTTGATTTCCTACATAAATGTGTAGCACACACCAAATTGTTTCTCCCCAGAGCTGCAGGGAAAGAGTAAATTCACATAACCACTGGCAGTTCTTTATTATCAAAGGATTCATCAGCTATAGGGCCAAATTCTGCTCTTGTGGTTGCAAAATTATATTTTATTAATAGTCTCCTATATGCCAACATATTAATTCTGGTTTTTCCTGCTACTGCTTTTTTTTTCTTTCTTCTATTTTTTTTTAATGCTAGTATCATTGCCTACAGCATCCTACTGTCCTAGAGTATTCTTTGTCTGGACACAAAACAGTGTGTGGCTATAACTGTAGCTATAAAACAAGCATCAGCAGGAAAATTACTTTGGTGTTAAGTATTTCTCATTTTATGTTGTATTTGCTTTTGGATTATGCATTTGAGAAATGCTTGCTGATATTTTTCCTTTCTGCTTTGATGAAACAAATCTTATTTCACAGATTCTGAAATCTAAATCAGACTTTTAAAAATGAGGATTGAGACTTTATCCTGTAAGGTAGAACCCTCACCACTTGGACAGAGCATTGTTTTTGCCCACCATGTGGAATGGAGATAACTCCGTGTGTCTTTGTGGCAAGCTACCAACCAAATCCATTCTTGCAAATCTGACACTCAATGTGATTTGTCCTTTTCAATGCTGTTTATGAGAAGTCAGTACAGAGTTCTGTCAGAATTGATAAGTGAGAAGACAGTGGGGAATGCAATTTTATTTGTAACAGTACATCTGCCAGCATTTCCAGCTTGTTTACATCTAGGCTGGCTCTGTCTTGCTCCATAGCTTTTCTATTTCCATCCAAATAGCCCCCAAGTACATGTTAGATGTGCCTGTCTATGTAAAATCTGCATAACAGATCATAGTGGGAGTATTAGAGGAAAAAAGAACTTGTTTTTTCTTGTTTCTTCTTGTTTCTTGTTAACTTCACCACTCAAGAATGCCAGAAGTTTTAAAAGCAAAATCTTGAACTCTACCAGTGGTGAACTCCAGAAGCATTACAGAATGGGTTCTAAAACTGAGATATAGTCTGTTAAAACTCTGCAATCTTTCTTACCTTACATGGTGAAGGTGCCAGAGGAGTTAGGAGCTTTCCTTTTCTGGTGAAAGCATTCTTTTTTTCTGGTGGAAGTGGCCAGTGTTTGTTAAATTAAATTCACTACTGACATTTAAATACAAGTTTATTCATTGTGAGAAGAATGCAATAGAACCCCGCAGTGACCTGTGAAGAGGAGGGCAGTTTCATTGCACTCTGTTTCACACTGAATACTTCTACATAGCCTACAGTTAGCCTGTGTTACACAGATATTAGCGTCTTTCCTGGAAAACCTTTTGACG
Source organism: Piaya cayana (assembly GCA_013389865.1). Lineage (NCBI taxonomy): Eukaryota > Metazoa > Chordata > Aves > Cuculiformes > Coccyzidae > Piaya > Piaya cayana. Next base: position 443,991 of record WAAB01012597.1, read on the forward strand.
AGAGCATAACTCTTGAAAGCATTAGGATATTGCTCAAGTCTAGGATGCCGTTGTTTGCCTGGGATATTACGTGCCTTAAGTCTGGCAGCCCCAGAATCCCAGGTGGTTTCGATCTTTTTTTATTGGTACACTTAAGAAAGCTGCACTGATAGGTGTTTCCTCTAAATAGTCTCTCCTGTGAGCTGTTCCTTTACAGTAGCCCACCCTAAACACACAGTTGTCATAGACATAAGTGAGAGAAAAGTTTTATGTTTTACTTATCTGGCTTATGACAGATGAGTTATTCTAGCAAGCTGAAAATTCTTGTTTCTTTTTGCCATTTCTCTTTTTGCAGTTCTAAATAAATAACTAGTCTTCTACATGCTTTTTTGATAAAAAATAGAGTTCAGAGTCAGCTGTAAATGCTGCTGCTCTGGTTCTGTGAATTGTGGGGTCATCTGACACTTCTGCTTTCTCTTTAAAAGTGTATATTTTGTCACTGAGTTTTCAAGAGTTGCAGTCATGGGTCTGAAATTAATTGTTCGGTGATTGCCAGGGTACATTTTCTGCAGCGTAATTGATCTACCTGACATACACTTACACACAGATATAGATACTCTGTATGTGCCTATATACATATATGCGTAAATTTACACAAACATTACCTCCCCTCTGCACACACTGACACGTGTGCAAATTAAACATTTAAATATTTAACACCCACCTCAAGCTCGAAAACAAAGTATCTACCTTAAAATTAATTTACTTTGTTAAATTTACATTGGAGGCACCACAGACTCTCTTCATCTAAACCGAAATAGCAAGCCCATAGGAAAAAAAATAATTTATCATGTTTAAAATAGATTGTTGTGATTTCTACAGACACTAGGATTTACACATCTTTCCTCTGAGTTTCCTCAAATTACCTCTAAAAGAGATTAAAGATATAAGTGCTAAACAAAGCCCAGCTAAGAGAGTTGGAAACATGATTTGGGCAAGATGAAATGTGATACTTGTTTGAAACACCAAATGTCTCTTTTAAGTGTGTAGTCTTACTCATGGTGTATACCCTAGTCATTTGTACCCAACAGCCACAACTTCTGCTGCATGGTACAAATTCAGAGGTGAAATAAATGGTGTTAGAAAACGAAGGTCCAAAGAACACCATTTATTCTGCTGATTATGGGGTTTTTTTTGTTGCAAATCCAGGCTGTTGTTTCCTCTGTTATACACCCACACTCATTTGCAGCATACGCTTTTGTGTTACATGTAATACCATTCTCATCACTTCTGAGTTTGATATGCATTTTTCTTTTTAGTAACTCCACTGTTAGCTCTCTACCCTCCTAGGACTTCATTAGATTGAACTGTTCCTGTAAGAGGAGTGAAAGGATAGCTCTGGTTCTGCTTGTATGATTTATTTTTATTTCATGAGCGGAATTGCCAGCAATGACAAGTCTGCAGCATTATGAAGATTAAATATTAGAGAAAGTAACAGTGTAAATGACCAGTGATTTGGCATGCTGGAAAAGGTATGTCCTTCCACTCATGTAGAGGAAAAGACCAACAAAGCGAATGTGATTAGTGAGGTGCTGCCAAGATGCTGAGCTGTTGGAGCTCTGCCTGATAATGATCCAGGTGCTTGCGTCATTCCCAGTGATAAGAGCTGCAGAGCTGGGATTACTAAACACAATTATGAGGTTGAGAGCTCACTTGCTTGGTTTCCATAGTTTACAGAAATCACTAGCAAAACACTGATAAAATTGATCTTACTTTGCAGGACAACCTTCTAGCCCTGACAGAAAGTGTGAAGAGCTGCCAAAATTCAGCTACATGTATAAGCTGGCGGTTGATCTCACCCATAAAGATGCCAATACAGGACAATAATAAAGAATGAAATTTAGTTTTGCAGTGTCTGCAATCCCTGTAGTACTCAGGCAGTTCTGCTTGATGCTTCAGAAGAATGACACAAGCTCAAATGGATGAGGAATTTTTTTTCAGTATTAGTTTATTAAAATAAATCAGACCTTAATGTATTTTCTCAGTTGATTCTTCATTGAGCTTTTCTGTAAGTACTCTGTTCTTGGCCTTTTGTACTTCATTCATCCAGTTAATTATTCTGTCAATTATGCTGTTAGCAAGATGAACATTAAAACAGCTTCTCAGCTATTAATACAGGTAAAAAGGAAAAATAGAGCTAAAAGTATTTTCTTATTTTTCATTATTATTTTGTTTTTCTTCTTTTTTTTGTGTGGGTTTTTTTTTGTTTGGGTTTTTTTTTGTAAAGTTAATAACAAATACTACAGTTCTCCACCTTGGATCATCAGATATTTGATCCATTCATTGCATTCAATAAGCCTTGATTTCTTCTGAAAATGCAATCAAAGCTACATCACAATAACTAGCCTGACACAAAGACACTGCTTTACAAAAGCTTGTGAAAGAAACTGAGGAAAAAAGGGACATAATCCTAAAACCTGCTAACTAAACCTTTGAGTATTTTAGCATTTGCACACTCTTAGGTCATCTCAGCTATGAGGTAAGCTGTATAATGTGTTTGGAGCTGTCCCTGCTAATGATCTGTAAAGGGGTAGAACATAAAGATGCCTCAGCTCACACCTGGGGTTGTTTCAGAGGATGCACATGACCAGTTATTTAGTGATGGGCAGTAACTCACTAACCGGTGATAACTACTTTGTTCTGGGTGGCTATGAAGACAACATTTTATTTTTTGTATTTATTTTTGCTTGTTGCAATAATAGCAGCTAGTAACAATTTGATATCTGGTTTTGATCCAAGAGGTACTAATATTCATGCTATGGTACAGAAAATTGCTGAACTCAGACAGACCTCCATAGACTGCCTCTCTTTGAATTCTTTTGCCTTAAAATGCATTACATTACAGTGGGCTTTATAAATGAATCTGTCAGCCACCTTAAGAGACTTGAGCCCAGATACAACTCTTTCATACATTTTAGGATGAAGATAAAGCATGTCGGAATTGCATTGTTTCACCACGCAAGGACTTTTCCAGACTGGCAGCTTTTTATCTTTCTTCTGGTGAGGTAGGAATCCTCCAGTATGCTGTGAAGGCTTCCTTTTCCAAAAGCCATACATGTACTGTTGAGTTGATTCATAATTTAAAACATGGTGATTTTGTACTTGTAAATAGCAAAACTTCCCTTCTAGTCTTTTCTTTCCCCATTCAGAGAAGTTGTTCAGAGGGGAGAGGAAAGAAGGTACAGTGTTTTAATTTAACAGGCTGAGCTATACTGATAAACAACCAGAATGGAAAGCTGATACTCTCTTTTTCTGATGATAATGGAGTTCAGTAGGACAAGGTAGATGCTAGTTAATGCTAAGAAATGAAATGGTTGGCTGGATCATAAACAGAAGATGCTTGGGATTATCTGTCTTAACAATGTCACAAAACCCTGAACTATGAATCACAGATTCTGTTACACTGGAGAGTAACACTAATTAAAATTAATTTGGTATTAGAGTATGTCTCAACAGTGAGATTATTTTCTCATTGCAGTGGTGCCTTAAATGTTAACTGAAATGGTCATGCACTGTCTATTTTGGAAAAATACTGTTGTGTTTTGATTCCAAGCTATCCCTTCTAATGGTGTTACCAGAGTTCATGGGACCCATTACTCTGATATACTGTACAGGTGAAGGGAACTCAATACCTATTACGATTTTGATAGTCTCTCCTGGTCCTTTTAGTGGTGTGCAACAATTGCCATAAAGGCAGGCGGGAAATATTGGAAGGATGTAGAATATTTATAATATTTCTACAGTGCTTTTCGAGCACTCTAATCATTTCTTCTTTTATGTCCTGCTATTCTGATGGTGTTTGCATTGTCTTCTGCTTATTATAGGTAAGGCAAACAAGTCACAAAAAGTTACATGAGGAGACTGCACCAAAGCCTCTGTGATTCAACTAGGAATAGGAACTTAAAGGCAGAATACTGAAATCTAAACCCCTTGCTGCTGAGGCAGTGTCATTCTCCTTGAACTGCCATTGCACAAGAGCAGCCCAAAAATTACAGTTCTCTGGAAAGGTTTCAATCAGTGTCTTCACTAATTCTGTAAATATAGTAGGTCAATTTCAATAAAAATAATGCTATCTCAGAAAGCATTAGGGATTCCCCAAACCCACATATTTGCTGGCAGTTCTTGGGCAAGGGACATGTCAGATCTCAATTTGATCTGAGCTTCAAAGCCACACAGTTGACTCTAAACAGTGAAAGTCTTTGTATGGGCCTTTAGAGCCTTCTGCCTAGGAAAGAGGGTAGCTTACTGTTCATTGCAACTAACTTGTATTGAACTCTAATTTCTTGTTTACTTTATTTTCCACCCATTAAAAAACTACTTCTCATCACACAGAAGCATGAGAAGGGAAGACAAACAAGATATTGGAGGATGAGAGGAGGAAGAACAAAGTGGAAGTAATAATAGGTTATTTCAGAAGTGCCCAGCTATAGCAACAGTTCATAGAATCACAGAATCATAGAATCATTTGGATTTGAAGGGGCCTTAAAGATCTTCTAGTTCCAGCCCCCTTGCCATGGGCAGGGACACCTCCCACCCAATCAGGCTGCCCAAGGCCCCATCAAGCCTGGCCTTGAACACCTCCAGGGATGGGGCAGCCACAATGTCCCTGGGCAACCTATGCCAGTACCTCACTGCTCTCACGGTGGAGAAATTCTTCCTTATGCCTTGTCTAAATCTGCCCCCTCCAGTTTATAGCCATTGCCCCTAGTCCTATCACTACAAGCCTTTGTAAACAGTCAGCTTTCCTGTAGACCACTTCAGATACTGGAAGGTCACTATAAGATCTCCTCGGAGCCCTACCATCTCCAGGCTGAACAACCCCAACTCTCTCAGCCTGTCCTCCTATGGGAGGTGCTTCAGCCCTCGGATCATCTTTGTGGCCCTCCTCTGGACCCAATCTAACAGCTCCATATCCTTCTTACGCTGAGCATTCCAGAACTGGGCACAATACTTCAGATGAGGTCTCATAAGGGAGGAATAGAGGGGCAGAATCACATCCCTTGGCCTACTGACCACGCTTCTTTTGATGCAGTCCAGGATACGGTTGGCTTTCTGGGCTGTGAGCACACATTGCCAGCTCATGTCAAGCTTCTCATCAACCAGCACCCCCAAGTCCTTCTCCACAGGGCCACTCTTAATCACATCACCCCAATCCTGTACTGAAATCAGGGTTTGCCCCGACCCAGGTGTAGGACCTTGCACTTGGCCTTGTAGAACCTCATGAGGTTCACAAGCCCACTTCTCCAGCCTCTCCAGGTCCCTCTGGATGACATCCCCTCCTTCCAGTGTGACAACTGCACCACTCAGCTTGGTGTCATCTACAAATTTGCTGAGGGTGCACTCAATCTTGCTGTCAATATCATTGATGAAAATATTAAACAGAACTGGTCCTAGTATGGACCTTTGCATGGACCCATACAGCTGATGACGTGTAATTTTCTTCTCTACTACTTGAGAGAAATGACAGTATTAACCTAGCCTTCCCTTCCCAAAAAGGTAACAGCTCTTTGTTTGGTCTTACCACTCCTGAAGCTGGCAGCATGTAAACTGGTTTTCCATCACTGAAGCAAATGATCACCTGTAACTGGGAGCCAGAGGCTACAGCTGCTATTACATCACTTTAGAGGATGACCAATATAACCAGCTTTCAGTTATTCAGGAGCATGACCTGACCTTCTTAGGTGTTTTTAAAACATCTGAAGAAGTGACATAAGGAAGAATTTCTCCACCATGAGAGTGGTGAGGCACTGGCACAGGTTGTCCAGGGACGTTGTGGCTGCCCCACCCCTGGAGGTGTTCAAGGCCACATAGGATGGGGCCTTGAGCAGCCAGGTCTAGTGGGATGTGTCCCTGCCTATGGCAGGTGGGTTGGAGGTAGAACGATCTTTAAAGTCCCTTCCAACCCAAACTATTCTATGATTCTGTGACTCTATGATTCTATGAAGTGAGCCACCTTGGAAATGTTTTCCAGACCACAGAGTCCTTATTCTAATTTCCAGGTCTATCTTTTTAGTTAAAAATAGATAATTTAAAATTATCTAATTATTAAATCTATTAAATTTAGATAATTTATGGCAAAACAATTTTAAGTATTGTCTCCACTGTAACAATGCGCTGAAATATTGTTCTACCCACACAGAGAAAAGAAGCAGAAAGTCAAATATTTAGCAATTTGGCAATGAGTTCTGTCACTTGGCATCAGAATACTGTTCATGTTGAGAGGTGGCTGCCCCCAGAGTGCCCAAAAGAGGGGGAGGCTGTCAATTCCCAAGCTCCCTCCTCAGTCCCTCTCTTTCTGCCATCTGTCTGTCAGCACATTTCATGAATCCCCAAATATTGTTTCTCACAGATTTTTAAAATGCTGAGTTTCAAGGACTGTCAGTTCAATCCCTATATATACACACACAAAACCCAAAGATAAAGCAACTATATGGGTGAGTATATGTGTACGTGTGTGTGTGTATCTAAGGGGACTTCAGAGAAGGAAATTTCATCCTTACAAATTCATTACTGCTGCCAAACTTATTGTTTCTTCTGTTGAAGATGAGTAGGGAAAAAAACCCGCAAACATTAAAAAGCGTCTGTCACAGAATGCTGTGTCAAATGCTTCTGATCATGATGATGTAGGTTTTCTGTTGTTTCAGTTGCTGCTTTTGTGTCAAAGTTGTTTCAGATGCGCTTGCTCTATACAGCTTAAGATAAATTTTTTGGCTTTTGGTCTGAGAGATGATTTTATGCGGTGTGTTTTTAAATTTCCAGAGATGTTATGCTAACTCTAATTTGTTTGAATGTGACTTGGATGTATCATGTTTGTTGTAAAAAAAAAAAAGGGGGATGTCATGATGTTAGTGGTGCAGATATGGAGTGGGGAAAAGACACTTATCTGGAATGACTTACATGAAAAGCAAGAGACCTCATCCAACTTCTCGCTCATGCTGAATGAGTTTTTACTTGAGTCTAAACTGAAAATGTGAAAAGTTTATTGTGCCTTTAGTGCTAAGCGTCAGTATCTCAGTCATAGGTATATACACCTTCTAAGTGACCACAGCTGTGTACAACCATCAGATTATGTGCCATACAGTCATTTAGGAAAGAGGTAGTCCCAAGAGTACAGAGAACAGATCTCAGCTCTAAGCTGTGTTATTGCGGGGAGAACGGAAAGCTGTGGCAGTCAGAGGATTATTGTCTCAGATATTTGTCACCAGCTGCTTCCCAGAGATAGTTTAGCAAACCTTTTGGTCTCCCCGGGTAGAACCTCTATGATCATCCTCATTTTCCTATGCTTTTTCATGCCCTAAATGGTTAAATCATTCTGCTTATTGAGCCAGTGCCCTGAAAGGATTCAGTTCATTTGCAGCCTGAAACATTTGTACAGCTCTGTAGTAACATTTTGAGACAAATCATCCACAAGAACTTGAAGGTCATTCCTGACTAAAGAAATTATGTTCAGAGCAGTCCTTGGGGCCTCTGTCCAGCCTCAGCACAGGGAGGCAGGAGGTTGTGCCAGCAGGACGATGAAAGTCAATGGTTTTCAGCTTGTGCAGAGCTTCTCATTTGCCTTGATTTAAAGGTCCCAGTCTCAGTCCTTTATGGTGTATTTAGGTTTCCTTATAGGCCTCCAAGGGACCACAAGCTTCTTTATTCCTTAAAACTATACCTTGTTGCTGTAATTGAAGCCGTTTTGTTACTGTAATTTCTCCCTAATATTACAGTTATAGTCAAGTGTTCTTTCCCTCCGGAGGCATCAATTATTATGGGTTTTGAATAGGCCTCCCTCCAGTAAACATACTTTTACTCCCAATGCCAAAATCAGGTCACTGCAAATCTCTTCTCTAATAAAACATGGTCCTGTGTTGTTTCTTTCGAACTTGGTGTACAACATGTACTGGTAACTAATTCCACGTCTTACCATCCTATTTAAAACTCCTGACTCATTAACTAAAAAGTAAAAAATGCTGCAGGTTTCGTGGTGTTTTCTACATTTTCTTAGTTTACATTAGGACATTGAATGTCCAAAGTCCAGGGAGAAATTTATAGGGTTTATGCAGGTACTGAACCTATGTAGATGCGTACATTGGTGAGGGAACAGAGAAGTGAGCCATAGCAGTGCACTTCATGAAAGACATTCAGCTGAAATGAAAATGGCAGGGGGTTCATCAGCTAATTCATGTGTGTGAACTGCAGGGTTTTCTATAATTTGTGGTGGTTTGACACTTGGTCCCGACAACCCAAGCAGACTCAGTAGTGACTCCTAACACAGGCTGTGTGCACTGTGCCTGTTTATGGATGAATCTGCGCAACATCTCTGGGGATGGGAGGGAATAATCACTGTATAACAGATGGAGAACTGAAGTGTGGGTTTGTTTCTCTTTTGCATTGTCATGAGAACCAAAAGCTGTTAAGCTCCAAGTGTCACCTGCAGACTTCCTTTAAATACATATATCAACTGAAGTTTCCCATTGCTAATACTCTGTGCTGTTGGATTCAGTGTGGTTTATTGTAATTATTTGTTTCACAGTGTTCAAACCATGTGCAGCTTCGTATTTTTGTGAATGGTTCCCCTGTGAAACCCTAAAGATGCTTAACTAAGATGGGTGTATGTAGTAGTTATAACTGCACCATCTGCCCTAAAACTTGCACTTTTCATGAGATGCCACTGCTGGGACATCTGGCACTAAAAATATGTTTTCTGCATCATCTCACAATTGAGGAGGATGCTACGAATGTTCAGCTCTACAGGAGATTCCTCGAAGCATCCTTCTGTTATCCAACAGCTTCTGCAATGAAGTTATGGCACTAAACTGGCCAGGGAATGAATTATGCTGTTAATAGAAGGCTGTGTTTTTGCTTTATGACTTAGATTGCTGTTAGAAGGGAGTAGCAGTTGTGTGATGGATTGATCGATGTGTAACCAGCCTGTCTTATATCCTATAAATCAATAGTTGGTGTGATAGGACTAAAATGACTACGTAATATACGGTAAGTCAGCTTACATTATACAAAAGAAAAGAAAAACCTGTGAAATAGATGCAGAGCCGTATTTCTCAAAGTTCAGCATGTCTTACTGAACTGTTTCTGTATAGCTTGAACCTGCGATGTATTGGGATTTCCTTAATTCATGCAATATTTTCCCCTTTATAGATGTGTACAGAACACTGTCTTAAGACTGAGCAGTAGAAGTAGATTCTACGCTATGAGTATGTCAGCAGCTTCGTGTTCCCTACTGCTAAGCAACTTTTTTCACCCTTGGCAAAAAAAACATCATATGAGCCTGTGTTTTTTCTTGTAGGAGGTGGAGCTGTGTCGTATTAGCAGTCAGGAGAAGCTGGGGCTGACTGTCTGTTACCGAACCGATGACGAGGAGGACACAGGGATCTATGTCAGCGAGGTGAGGACATGGTGTTGGGGAGGAGCAAGGGAGATGCTCGTGGTAGAAGTCTAAATGTGCCAGGGAACATAAAGAATGCAGAAGTGTCAGCCATCAGCCAGCACATGTCTCTTTCAATTCATTTAGATTATCAATTTAAATTATGTTGCCCAAGTAATGTAATTATTACTAGTGCTTTTAACTACAGCATCATAGTTAGGGAAGTACAAAGTAGTCTGAGCATAGTCTGATTTTGAAATAAATCTTTCCTTATGATGTGAATTAAGAAGAGTTTTTAAGAAAAGAACGTTCTCCATACCCTGCTTGCATTCCTACCGTGCCACGGCCACAGTAATCCTAAGAGTGGATAATCATTATTTTATTATTTTTTGGTTTGGTGCAGTTGTGGCATGCACAGTCCTGCTACAGGAGAGAGCAGCTTGGCAGAGAAATATGTCAGCAAGACTAATATTTTTTTTTGCCAGAAAAACACTGGAATACTGGATACTGTGATGGGATGAAGACTCAGTTTTTCATTGGCTTCACCAGGAAAAGATTGTATCCAGGATGTATCACAGAGTGTTAGTTTTTCAGAGTCAGTCTGCAAGACTTCCAGGAGCAGTAGTTCCCTTTGAGTTTTTAGCTCAGCTTGACAGCCGGTTGTAATTCTGGATAAAGCAGAACTCTTGCAAGTCCAAGCTCACTACTGAGGTCAGACTCACTGGTGATTATCCTGGATGGCCTAGATTCCCAATTTGTCACTTTTGTGACACGTACCAAATTTTGAGAGAAGCTCATAAACAGAGTGTTAGTACAGGGAATTCTTCTACAAATCAGTTAACAGGGATGAAGGCAAGATTGCTCATTCACTAGCCAGCTGCAATGTTAAGAAGCTGAAAAGCAAAGCTTTAGAAAACAAATGAGGATTTAATGTAAAACTAATGGAGAATTAAGTCTTCCAACATTTGTATAAATACTTATTAAAGCCTATTTGACTTGTGATGACAACAAAAGTGTAGGAATCTTTTAATAGTCTCCAGAATTTTATCTGAAGTGTAGTGTTTTTCTTACATGGTAGAAACTTCCTAAAGCTTTTAAAGTGTATGTGATTATATTGTCTTTCATACTTCATTAAGCACTAAAGTATCATTTTTTTTCTATGACAATACAGAAGAAGGAAATACTATCCAACAGCTCTGGAGGATGTAACCTGCAAAAAAAAAAAGCTGAACTCAAATGTTTGGTTTGAAAAATTAGCTTCTGGCATGACAAGGCAAAATAAATTATTTAAGATAACCATCAAGTGAAAGGTGATAGATCGAATTGCTCTGCAATGAACAGTAGGTCATTGTTCAGGGATGAGCTGTAGTGACTTTGATAAACTGTTAATGGAGCCCTAAGCATCTATTTAGGTTAAACTAACTTAAAATTGACTGACTCAGACCAGGAACAATATACAGTACCTGTGAGTGATCTATACATTATAGATTCTTTGAGGGTTTTTTGCTGTTTCCTCGTAAACTGCAAAATTCTCGGAAATAGCAGATTGATAATTGAGACGATCATTTAATAGTAAATGTTTCCTTGAAAGAAAAATAAACCTCTTCCTTTCCTAAAGACAGGCCATGTGCATAGAGGTATCAGCTACTGCAGAACCACCTCAGTCCATAGTGAACTTCCAGAGAAGATGGACTCTGGCATTAATTCTTAATGCTCTGACAGTTGAAGGTTAATGCCTGACAGTGGCACAGAAAAGTATTAGTCTGAAAATCGTGTGCTCCCACTCCTTTCTATCTTTACACTTTTATCTGAATCAAGCTTATATCATTATTTAAAGAACTGTTGAATTCATATGACTGTTAAGGAGACTTTGCAGAGTAAAAATGATACTTTTTCAGATTGTGCAGCTGTTATCGTTTTCAGTAAAAATCTTTCAATGCTCAGTTACTGAATATTGTCCTATGCAGGTTGATCCCAACAGCATTGCTGCCAGAGATGGCCGGATCCGTGAAGGAGATCGCATTTTGCAGGTAAGTGACAGTAGACTCTTCCTTACACTCTTTCTTCAGACAAACATGCAGTGTCGTCTTCTCTGTGGACTGTTAATGAGGGAAGGTAGTTTTCTTTGTTACAGTGATCGATGAGAAAATCTATGTCTGTCAGTTTTTTAACACAATAGCTGGGAGCTAGAGTGCACATACTGGAAAATGAGAATGACAAACTCGTTCTGGCTCATGCCCTTATGTCCTGTGTCTTTTTTTTTGTCATATGTATTAGCAAATTTCATTATCCCTATGTTCTTCAGTCTCAAATTCTGAGCGCTGATCCTGCAGGCATAAATACAGGTGTGAGAAACTTGCTGATCAGTCAACAATTGCATAAATTTGGGTAAAACTCACTTGTGCTCAGCAGAGATGGTAAGAGTTTTCATACAAAAGATGTGGTGTTAGTAAAGGATGATTTTAAATGTACTTGAGGAGAAGGTTCATTAGGGTTTCTTCTAATATTTTCCTTCATCAATCAATAAAACACTGTTTTTCTGAGTCCCCCATCTTGGTTTTCTTTTCCCAATTTGTTTCTATTGATCTATGCATTTAAGGAGATGCCATGAAGATAGGTTTGTGGGATACAGCACAGCCCTGTGGGTAAGGGTGGCTGGCTGCTGGCTCTGGACAGAGGGCAGTATACCTATAGGGAGGTAGCTAGAATGGCAATGGGTGTTAGTTTTCAACTTGTAGTGCATTGTCTATTTTGCACTAGTGACAAAATCACAGAACAGCTATCAAAAGTCAGTAGACTTGAAAGTCTTTGCTGTATTGTAGCATTTTAGTTCTGGTCCCTAGTCAATTTTGCTTTTAGTCTGACCTTTTTCCACCTAAGCCCCAGAAAAGCTCCTGGTGATGACAAGTCACTTCTCTGTAACCAGTTCTGTAATTGCCCTTCATTAAGTTAAGCATATGAGCTTTCAGCTTGTCACAAGATCAACCTATTCCTTCCCTCTAGTCTTTTCATTTCTGCAAGAAATGTCTTTGCTGAAACCTGTATCTGTATCTGTTTCTCTGGTATCAGTTTTGGGAGTCTAACTAACAGAACAAAGTCTACAAGCTGGTTTACCAAAGTGGCTACCTTCTGGAGAGGAAATAAGTTACATTTTAGTGTCGAGGCTCACTCAGGGGCTGCTGATTTATTCTCTATGTAGCCAGGAATGTGGAAATGTTCACAGGATGGTGTTCCCCCTCAGAAGACACAAGCACTGTGTGTGTGCAAGGTCAGCGAGTCCCTCGGTGGGTGGTAGGAAGATGGGACCACATCCTGGGGTGCAGCTAGGAGTGGAAAAGTCTTCTGTCTGACAGTGGCAGAGTCTTCTTAAGCATCTTTTTATAAAATACCTACTGAAGAAAGCAAACAGGATATAATAGCATTTTTAACTTTCAAAAGTGAGAAAAGAACTTGTTTATTAGACTAAGTAGAAACAACTCTCATTCCCACTCTGTACATTTCAGATAAAGAGAGGGTAGATTTGTGCTCTGTTCCTTGCCTTTCCTTCCAAATTTTCTGATTAAAATGGAGCACCAACAGCAGTTCTGGCAAACATTCTCCAGTTCATAATAAAATTCATTTCAATTGTGAGTAAAGACTCCCGGGGAGAGAGAAAAGCATGGGTAATTCTGCCATCCTTTTGTAGACTGGAGCATTACTTTAATGTCAGTGCTGATATATAGCTATGAGTTTGATCATTAAAGTTAATACCCAGAGAGTTATGTGGGGTTTACTTTCATATTTGAAAACACATTGACCCTCTATCTACTCTTATTGATGAGATAACTCAGAGAAATAGAAGGTGACAGAGCCATCATGGTGGGATTACACTGAGGCTGGGAGAGAGCAGGATCCTTGATTGTGGGGGCATTTTCTGTGGGTGGTTGATGGCATCATTTAAGCTGGGGTGGGGGAGGCACTGTGGTTTGTGTATTTTTTATGACACTACTACAGGTTTCCTGATGTTTTTGAAACTGAGACTATCCCCTTCTCATTTTCACAAACCTTACACTTCTTTCATCACATTCACAGTCTCCTCAAGCATCTGAAAACACCCTGAGTATTTTACGTAAGATGTTACAAAATCAGGGGAAAGGTTTTTTAAGTCCTGGTGAGACTTGCCTAAATTCCTGCTGCTTTTAAGCTGTGAACCTCTAAGCTTACAAGTGCTGTCCGTGAGGTTAGGATGCCATGGGGAAGGCTGCAGTCCTGCTTGTCTCCCATGATGGTACAGCTGGTGTGGAGTGGGCACCTCCAGGCTGTTCAGGTCCATCAGAGCTACCATCTCTGGGGTCCAGGAGGAGCAGTTGCTCAGCCCATAGAAGTCCCAGAGTCACCAGCATAGCTGAGTGTGTTTTGCACAAGCTGGAAATCTGCTTCTGGGCCTCTGTGGCCTCTTTTTGTGTTAGGACAGCTCTGCATTGCCCTATGGTTGTCTGGTCTCCAACAGATCAGAGCTGTCCTTTCATGTAAGCTTGGAAGGGTCTCAGACATTTTACTTATTGCTGGTTAGATGAACAGGGTACACTGGGTTTTTCTTTGATCTGAATTAAAGGTGTCTTTTTAAGTCAAGGCTTTTAGGTCAAACATACGTGAAGAAAAGCAACTTTCTCTTTATTTCTGAACCAGGAAGTTCCTGCTACTTTGAAATCAAACCTTTACAAGATTTTATTTCCCCCAAATATTCAGATCTTTCTGTCTTCCAGGGTTTTTTTCACCCAAGGGTTTTTTTTCATTGATGCAATGAGAATAATCCACCACTTTTGCTGTGAATTGGCCAAACCCAGATATGTACAGAAAATAAGATTAATATTTGATTCCCTCAGTAAAGTTTTTTTGATAATATAGACAGTGTTTGTTACCATGTTTGTCCATGGACATGGCAGTTTCAGTGAGGTGTCAGAATAGAAGAAAGGTAGTGAGAAAAGCACATTGTCATTGGAGAACCACTTTTATTTTGATTATCCCTTTGTAAGGGGGATACATATGTTTTGTGTGGTTCTGGATACTAAGCTGTCCACACAAATGTAAAATGATTAAATGGAGCAGCAATAAGCAGTGGCCTGTAAGTATTGCCTGGTGAGAGATAATACTGTAGCTCTCTAATTGGCTCTCTAGCAGCATACAGTGTGACTGATTTCAGCTGTAGCATTACCAGTCTTGCTTCCACCAGCACTATTATCTCAGAGTGACACTTCCATTACTCTGAACAGAGAAAGATGAACGTCACCTGTCAAAGGCTGGTTAATTGTGTTGCTAGATGTATGTTACCAGGGCGCAGGTTGGACATTTATGAACATAACTGCTTCCTCTGATGTTTGCCATCCTTCAACGATCGATATAGCTCTTACAGTAAGCGCATAATTGAGTGAAGGCACTTACCACAGAGGGGTTGAAGATGAGCCCATTGCATGAGTTTCATTGTCCATACATTCAGCATAAATGAGCTGATACCTGCCCTTTATTGTGTGTTGCTTTGTGGAAATAGAAACTAATGTGCCACTTTCATTTGTTTTCTAGATAAATGGCCAAGATGTCCAGAATCGGGAAGAGGCAGTGGCATTGCTCTCCAGCGAAGAATGCAAGAAAATTGTGTTGCTGGTCGCGAGACCAGAGGTGCAGGTTAGACTAAATAGATGCACTGAGCCAGAACCTGGGTTATACCATATATTCACTGTCTCTATAAGTCATGAGCTGTTGAGAAATAGGGATGCCAAAATACCTGACAAAAGAAGAAAACAGATAATTGCAGAACTTCACCCTTGTTTAGCCAACAAAGAATTAACATGAAATTACTAGGGCTTGCCTTCCCCAAACGAAGCAATTCCTTTCCAGCAGACAAAACTAGCAAGTATAGAAATAAAGCTGACAGCACTGATATGGTGTTAGTAAAATATGAAGTAGAACTTGAAAACTATGTATTACTCATTAGGTGATTATTATTTGTTTTGGGGATAAATTTCCCATACTTTCCTCAGTCATTGATATGACCTTATGCAAAGCTGTAGTTGGTCATTGGCTATGGCTTTTTTTATCCCATGCACCTTTAGGCAGGCATGTAAACTGTTCATTTATGTACCAGTTATGGAATTTTTACTACAATACCATCCAGCAAGCATGGATCTAATTGTTTTCAAAGCACACTGGTCACAAAAACCTGCTTGCATGTTACAAAATGTATCTTGGGAGATACAATTGCATTTTAGAAACATTTCTATGGTCTTAGAAATAAAATTATGATGATAACAAGAATCTTGCTATGCCAAGAGTTTTTTATATCATTGCAGGGGGCAGATGTTAGGTTGATCATCCGAATAAAGGAGAAGTAGACTGGAAGGGTACTGTTTGTACTTCCCTTTATATTCTGTTTATAGGCCATTGAAAGCAAAAAGACATTATATTGTCACTGTTCTCTCCATCTGCCAACAATTCAGAGTTGGTTATGTTGCCATTTATCTCTCAGGCTATTGATCTGATATTCTCAGTCTTGCTAGCTGCTTACTCTGTACAAATTAAATTGAGTAAGTGTAATTCAGTGCCACTTGGAATCTCTACTTGAATATGGTAGTTATAAAAGATTCACAATATCAGCATTCATTCCCTTTATGTTTTTCAGGAATCTAAACAATTCCCATAAAACTGATGACATAGTATAGCAAAAAAAACCCAAAAAACCCCACCCAAGCATCAGTTTATATTTCGAAATTTTAGCCCTTGCTGACAGTTGCAGAAGTTTTCAAAGAGTTGTTTCAATATTGTTCTTCCTATTTTCATGAAGATTTTATTATTCAGCAGGGAACATAAATCTACCCACTTATTAAAAATACATGCCCAGGGAAAATTTATTCTCTGTATTTGTTTAGACTGGACAACATGAAAAAGTTACTTCAATATGAGATAAGGAATTACTTAGCTGTCCCATAAGCATGTTCCTTTCAAATTATAAAAGCGTGTTTTGATTTGGGTTTGGGGCTTTGGTGCTGGGTTTGGTTTTTATTGTTTGGGTTTTTATTATTGAATGTATGTATTTTAAGAAAATATTCATACAAAACTGAAGAAAAATCCAAGGTATGTCAGAAATCAGGCTGTCCACAAACAGAATTTCTGCTAGTTGTGTTGCGTTGACTTTGGTGAAAGACAGCAGTATTAAACAGGCTTTTATTTCTAGATAGAAAATGGTAATTGCAGTATTGCCGCCTTGAAGGGTGACTGCTGAGCACATTCATTTGGGAATAGGGAAGAAAACCATCTCTCACCATTTATTTGCACAGTGAATGCCAATAAACAATTAAGTTTTGAAACAGCACTGAAGGAGTGCACAGCCTGTCTAATATGTAAACAAATGATGTAAGCATGTGCATTCACATGTGCCTGTGCACACAGTTTATGTAGTGCTCATGTATACTAAGCCGTATATTTTTATTCTAAAAGCTGTAACATAATGTAAACATTCCATTAGCTAAGTATTGGGTCTGCAACAATAAAAGCAGCAGATATGCCCAAGTGATATTAATCATTCATCCTCTACATTTGTTAATCTCTGCAGTTAACTCAAATGAGGGAAATTCAACTGCATCCTTTATGGTAGAGGAAGGCTGCGTTAATGATTTCCTTGGGAAAAAAAAGACGAACAAGACAAGTAAAGAAAACTAGTGGCCAGTACCAGATGTTTCAGACTATAGTTTGGAAGTCCCATTAAGGCCAACATAAAAATTACATATACCCAAGACAAAAAGCCTCCTTCTAATCCCAAACTTTTAGAGACAAGTTTGTCAAGGAAAATGGTGAAAAGCTTATGTTCTTTATAAGAGGAAAGAGTGCATTGGCATGAGCAAAACCACATGAGACTTCTTGAAGGAAATGGTGTTTCCTACTAGTATTCAGCTAGAAGTACCACACAGCATCAATCACTGCTTGTGTAGCTTTGAACAATTACTTGCTGGTTTGGTGTAATTTTTCTTACTGGCAACTGTGGCCAGAGCTCTCTTAGCTTTGTTTAATGCTGAGACTCTAGCTTTTAGCATCAGTTTGTCACTTTCATCCTCTGGTTCCTTCACCAGCAACACCACAACAAATATTTCCTTCTGCTATGGTCCCACAGTTATAGCCAGGAGTGTCACTGACCAGTATTTTCTTTTTCAATGCAGTGTGCCACCTGGCAAGGGATTATTGATACAGATGGATGTGTGCCATGCACACAAAGAACACCACGGGAAGAATAGCATTTTGGGCCAGGGTTGCCTGTTTTATCAGTTTAGAAAGGTGTGAAGGGTGCAGAGTGGGTACAGGGAGAGGATATATTCACCTGACGAAGCTAGCATCTCCTTCTTTCCTTTTGCAACACGATCTTCACCAAATGTCAAACTGTTATTTTACACTCAGGGAAAAAAATAGATAAACAGGTACACAACAAGAACAAAAATAACAGTCCTTTAAGTCACCACATCTTTCTGTCACCCTCCTCTGTTTGTTTATTTACCTAGAAGATCAATGGGGAAATGGTGACAGAAATGCAACATAAGGTTTCCATTGAGGCGGCAGCAGCAGGGCACAGCACTGGGATGGAGGTTGTTAGAGGAAAGAGCCGGTTGCCTCCTAGCCCTATTAGTAACGTTGCTGCTCTTTCAGTGTGAGGGCTCTCAGCGGTAATGAACATGACAGCTTCAGGATTATGCACTGCGCTTTTCATACCTTTTGAAAGGAAATAATGTCTATGCTGTGCCATCTCCTTCATTATGAGAGAAAATCAGCCATACTGTTTCAAGTATAAAAGGCACCAGTCCCATTTTTTTTCATCCTTTTTCTTTTTCTTTTTTTGAGAGATGAACTCCTACCACCTGACTTTCTGAAGAGAATCATTAAGATAAAAAAGAACTAGTCAAGCATTGCCACTTGGGTTTACCCTGTTTTAGCATGCATCCTTGCTAACATAATATAATGTACTAATATATTCTTTGCAGCTGGAAGAAGGGTGGCTGGATGATGAAAGGAATGAATTCTTAGAGGAGTTAAACTTGGAAATGTTGGAAGAGCAGCATAATGAAGCGATGCAGTACACAGCCAACGAGATGGAGCAGGTAGGATTGGTAATAAATATATCATTTAAAATTTTGCTAGGTATACGTTTTTAGTATTAGAGGTTGAAATGGTACACCCTAAAATGCAGTCAGAATTTTTGATAGAATTCTGCCTTTACAATGATGTGAACTCCAATACACAGTAGGTAAGGAAAAGGAGAAAAACAGATGCTTAGGCCCAGCGTCACGAGTTAGCAAACAATTCAGGAGTCTGTGATAAGTACAGATTTCTCATTTTCTCTGAACTCTCAGATTATTGGTTTCCTTCTTAATTTCTGAAATGTCCGGGGTTTATGATGTTATGGTTTATGTCATTTTTTTTAAATGAACTCTATTAGTGTCGCAAGTTGAGATAGATGCCTCTCTTGTATGCAAGTGAGGTGTGAGCCAGCCCTTGCACCAGGGAGCTTGCAAAACAAGATGGAAGAGGTGTTTAAAATAAACAACAGGTGTTTTGGTAATACAAGTGTATTTTTCTTGCACCGACAGCACACAGCTCGGCATTTGTTTTGTTAATGGAGACAAATAAGCATATTGTTAGTATAGTCTCAGCTCGCTGTTATCCTGACTTTTACTTGCCCATATGTGCTGTAAGCAGTATGACTATGGCAAAGATCCATGAGCATCCCCAACCATACAGTTTCATCAAGGGATGGGTCTTTTCAGTTGTACTTTATTGTGGAAGGCATAAGTGACCTTATCCACACCTGCATCAGATGATGTGTCACTATGCATACCTGAGTGGACCCAAGGAATAAAAACCAACTTCATCTCCTAAATGCAGTGCATTCCATCCACAGAAATTTGCGACGTATGACTTTTACCCCATTCTTAATTGTTCAAAGGCAGAGCCTGAGGCATTTTTCTTTGAAGTGAAGAGAGGGAAAAAGACCATGAGAGTCTTTCCTCTTCTGGAAACCAGGGAGCTTATTTGGCTAACGGAAGACCTGGCTTCAGATACCTTACTGCCTGTCTACACTGGAGGCCTGAGCGTGCATGTATCCTGCTTTCCCCTTCACCTCCCCTCCAGCTTTGATGCCGGGCTAATGACTAGCTGATCACTTCTATTAAAGCTATTCACTGTACATAAATTAAATATTCATTGGGACAGAGACACTGACAGAATAATTAAGTCAATTATCTGGACTATGATAGATCAGATTACAAATCCTTACTCTTATAAGCATTTAATTATTTACACAAAGTGGAATAACTCCAGGGTCAAGAGATGAAGTGATCCTTGCAACAGGATTTATAGTGGCCTTTTAGTTATGACTCTTTTTTCCAGGCGGTGATCCAAGCCTTAGTTTCCCAGGTTGAATGCGCTAACAACTGCACTGCTAGCTATGTTGAACTGATATTTAGCATCTTGTTTAATTTTTTAGCCACAAATTTTATTTTGGATAGCAAAAAAAATTCCTTTTGGAAAGAATAATTGTGCTTTGCAAAGCAATTTACTTTGCATAGTTATATTTTCACACAACCCCCCACTTCTGACTGATAGAAATTCTTGAGTAAGTCTATCTACAAATTCCTACTAGCCCCTCGCATGCTGTATTGGGGTCTCTGAAATCACAGAGACCTTCCACTCTCAAGTTCTTGTAAGGCTTTGGCTTTTTCACTGAATTTGAGTTGTGGATAATTTTAATTACTAAACAGTGGTGTTCTGTGAAGTGGTTTCACAGAACCCATTGTGATTGTTTATTTCACATTGGGATCTTATACTAAGGATGCTTTTTTCTCCTTATTGAGATTTTATACTACTATAGAAGAGAGCTACATTTGAAAAAATTATGGTCACTTGTGCTCTGTTGGTGTCTGACATTGGGTTGCTTGAAGTAATTCTAGGACAGCGAGACATTTCTTTGCCCTTCTGATGAGTAATTGAATCAACCAAATGCAGCTTGGTGTGTAATGGGGCGTCAGTAATTTGTGACAGCTGCTGTCTATCTAGACTCTATGTAGTGACTTAGCAAGTCAGAAAACGGGTTCTTTATTTCTTGTTAGACTGGAAAACATAGTAGTTTCCAGAGGTGAATCACGTAATCTATCGGGGCAATGAAACTTCTCTCCTTGTAGCTGCCAGTGGCTAAACTGAGCATTTTCAGGCTCTTTGGTTGACAGTGAAGATTTCAGTCCAACCCCAGCCTTAATTTTCATGAACCAGAGTACAGTCCTTTGGCTTCATAATCATCTGTCATCATGAGTCTTGCAAACTGCAGGAACGAATACATGCTGTAACTTTCCAAATACTAGTCAGTTTTACAGGATGCCATTTTAACATTTAGCATGGGCTGTCACAGAAAAATTTTGTGTAGTTTGTAATAGAAGGATTAAGTAGACAGTTGTGTCTTTTCTGTAAGTTTTTGAGCCACCCTTTAGAATTTAATCAAGAATTGTATCTTCTCTGTATAGAGTAGTCCAATAAACCTTGAGGAAAGATGTAATTCTCCATTTTTTATTACTCATTGTATTCCTTCCCCTTTACAATAAAAGAGTTCATTGTGCAGCAGAGATAACTTTAGAAGAATACTGTGTATTTGCCATACAGAAATTCTTATTGGTATCATGGGATGTATCGAAACCTGTTAAGAAGAGAAAAAAAATGGATAAAAAGAAGTTATTCAAGTTCATGGAAAGCAAAAATGTAGTGAAAATATTGAGGGAAAATTCATTTTTGAGAGAGGCCTGTTTTTAAAAAAGCAGCATTGTTTGCAGAAGAGCATTTTCTCTTTTAGTGTGCCACTGAAATCAATCTCAGTCTTCCGTCGTTGCTGGAGTACCTCGTGGTAAGCCTAATTAGTGAGATTTCTCTCACTGTGGTCAGTCTCCCTCTCACAGTGAGAGACTGACCAAAGAGTCCAGCAGCTACACTTACTAAAACTTTCAACTTAATTTAACTGCCTTCAGACTTTAGTAGCAGCCTGGGTTTTAAATCCCAGTATACATCATAAGTTGTAAAGTCAGAATAGAACAGTGTTTGAATTCCTGCAAGATTATCCCTTTTATAGGCATGAATGCTTGCAGGAGCTGAAATGCAGAATCTTTTGAGGTTCATTTATTGCTTGATTGTACGCACTGCCAGGTTTGCCTTCTCATTATCTGATTTCTCACTGCAAAGATGAGGCCTAAGGAGCCCTATGGTATTTCAAACAGAAGTAATTGTAGAGGAGATTGACAACATACATTTGAAAACAAGTACTTTGTTCAGAATAGATAATACTGACAGAAGTAATGCACTGACAATTGGAGATGATCTCTTGTTTTTCAGAAGGGACTTAACCTGGAATTAGGCTTGCTACCTTTCAAAATAAAATTAAAATAATCTCACATTGTGAAAGACTGCTCAGTCTGCATATTTATGAGCTCTGGCAAGCATGACAAGTCTAGACCAGAAATGCCAGGTGCTACTTTACTTGAGTTACAGTATATTTTTTTAAAAAAACTATCTCAAAACCATGCAGTACATTAAATATCTGTATTACTTTCCATTTTCTTAATTGGAGTAGCTGCAAGTATCTACATATTTGGGAAAGATTTAATGTGTTGTGGATGTCTGCTTTAGGTTGAAAATAATCCGATTGTACAGGCACTTGTTTCTTCCTGACAGAGAGACGAACCCAAAGTGACTACCTGACATTCATGTGCCTGTACTATAGACACTTATATTTGGTCAGATCAGTCCTGCTCAGCTGATTTCTGTTAGACTGGAAAGATGGGGTTGGCTTTGTTTACATCTTTTGTGTATACTTTAATTATGGATACTGCAACTTGAGTACCTGTCAGCATGTTATGTTCACTCAGTCTAAATAAGTGGAAGTTGAAGGAGCAAAGTTTAAATTCTTGATAAATGTGGTGTGGAAGACAAGTGCTCCTAATTCTGAAAGTGTCGATTGTGTAGGCTCAAACTGTAAAACCTGTTTCACACCTACATATACACAAAGGGATTTCTTCAGAAGTGCTTGAATATATACTTTAATGGTGTGGCAACATCTGGAGACATCAGAGGAAGCATCATGGAGCTCAGCTACTGTAAGCTATATAACTGTGCTAACACAGTGTGAATAAGCCACCTTCTTAAGGTACTCAGATGGGTTTAGTCATATTAATGCAAGTTGTGCTGTCTCACTCATCCTCAGGACCACAGAGCAGATCCTGGCCCTCCTCATTTTCTGATGTGAATGGAGCTCTGCATTTGGGGCAGGCATCCAAATTCCTGTCTGTTCTGCAGCATGGCCTTACCAGTGCCTGGTGGAGTTTTTCTCCCCAATGTCAGTAGTTAAATATTTCCCAGAGCAGTGAGAAACTTGAGTGACACATTGCATTGGCCAGGGTTTGCAGGCTCCAGAATGAAGTCACTTCTCTGCTGAAAGATTTAGGGGCAATATAAGCTGGAACAACTTCAAAGCCAATGAGGGTAGGGACTAGAATATCTTATGTAGTGTCACTCACCTGGTGGAAACTAGAAAATGCAAAATTAAATCTAAATCTCCAGTATGCCTGGTGAATGCCCTGGCCACTTGACTGGCTGGAATGCTCCTCTTTCTGATTATTCTTGTTTTTCATGAAGAATTCTCTAGACATTAATTTTTTCTCTGTGTAAAATACAACATCTTGGAACTCTTACAAACAAGATGATGTGGGAAGACATTGCGTTCCCACCACTTCTTCAGCTACTCCTGAAAATGGAACTACTGTTGCAGCCATTTTGGAAAAATATAACAAGAGCCTCATTAAAAAAATCTTCCAATATAGTTTATACTCCTTCTCAGCAATGCATAAACAGAGGAAAGAAAGAATAAATGAAAGATTATTAAGAACAATTCTACAATAGTTAGTTATGTAGAATGGCATGTCATATTCCTTCTCCCTGTGACAGTAAGATACCCTTGTTTGTTTAAGTGGTTAAGTAGAAAGATCTGAGATCTTAGATCAAGAGAGCACGTACTGTTGAATGTTAAACTTGCAAGGTTTTCATGAAAGTCTGTTTTTGTCCACTGCAGTTTCAAAATCTAGCTTCTAGAAAATTCTGACCCTACAACATCAGGAAACACTGAACGTTTGCATGATCCCTTGCATAACACTGAATACATGCTGCCCATGGTGTTTAAATTCAAGGGGAGTGTTTCTCCTTATGTGAGGAGAGGAAGGGATAGCAATTGGCACATTGCCAGTGTAGCTGCCAAAGCCATGTGAGAAATACCCATTTACTGTGCGCTTTGTTGTCAGCAGTACATTGTATGTGCAAAAGAATGAGTGTGAAATGGATACTACAATTTTGAACAGAATTTTCTCTTTGCAGGTCTTGTGTGACAACAAATTGCTAAAATATCTTTTCAGAAATCTCTAACTGGCCTGTCACAGACACTGAATTCTCCTGGTGGTGTGTTTCTTTCAGTATTTTTTTTTCCACTATTGCATTGCATTTGGGGGGTGGATGTTATTTTTTGTTTTTCTGAAACTAGGCCATTACTTTTTCCCAACAACTGAAGAAAGGAAACCAGCTGAGGAGTGTATGATCATGAGGTACACATGAAGAGAGGAGACAGGATGAGATAGGAAGCACGTTTTCATCCTGGTTTACTGCTATAAAAGTAGAGAAAAAGAGAATTATGACAGCGGCCGCTCTATATTTATTTGCTTTCACTGGGTGCACTGTACCTTTTCTCTGCCTTGCTTATTACTACCATTTTATGTAATTATGCAATTATCTCCTTGCATTTGATCAGTACTATGTACATTTAGACTTTGGCAAACAGGCCATATGAATTGCACTGCTTATGTTTGCTCTGTAAGGGGAATGGAGGGAACAAGGGAGGAATTTTTCATTCTTCCCTGATTCCCACTGGAGGGAAAGAAACAGCTGCATGGTCCTAATTGCCTACTTTTCAAACTTCCAGTTTGAAAAATCAAAAATGTCTGTCTCTTCAGAGAGGTATTGTCACATATTCTTTGAGAATATAAACAGTTAGATACAATGAGTAGAGTGTGAATTAAAAAACAACAGCCTAAAAGCTTGACATTATGTCCATGGGGAGCACTCACTGCGCTTAATGGTAAAAGGCTGGTTTTATTTCTAAGGAACATAAATTCTAACTAGGGAACAAAAATCATCTCCAGGGATGCAACAGAGAGAAGTCTACTTAAGCAAAATCCTAGAATTCAAACTGAACAGTTTTTCTGAAAACAGCAACTTAAAACATGAAGTCTGAGAGAGGGCCATGAAGGGTACAGTGGAACAGGCTGGCAGTCTTCAGGCTTCAACCCTGCCCTTCTCCGTGGAGGAAAAAATGAGTTATCTGGTTAAAAGAAAAAAAAAAAGCCCCAGTGATGAAAGTAGTCTTTCTACACCACCTTAAATTGTACTAGTCATTGATTGGCCACTTGCTCTGCTTTTCTGAGGGAATACTAGTACTGAAAGTTTTACTGAAGTTTGAGAAGATTTTAGCTCCACCATTCTCTGGCTATCATCCAGAATCAAAAACAGTGCACCATCTGGTGATCATTATTTTTAAGCACTGGAGAGTGATGGCCTAGGTAGAGAGGAAAATATTTCTTTCTGTATTTTCGAAGATATTTCACTAGTGCTATAATTAATCTACCTCACTCAGTATGACCACTACAACATGACTCTCAGAAACGTTTAAAAGCTATGAGCAGCAGGACTATTGTTTAGTGATCTGTTTTAATTTGGCTTAAATCAGATCCCAGCTGTCTAAGCAAAGCAGAGCTGGAAAATATTCTCATGTAATATGGTCTGCATTTGATAGTCATTTGGGTTTGCTCTTTTTTTTAGCCAAAGAAACATGAAGAGGAAGATGGCACAACAGACACTGCAACCTCATCATCCAACAATCATGAGAAGGACAGTGGAGTGGGACCTACAGATGAAAGCCTGCGTAATGACGAGAGCTCAGAGCAAGAAAATGCGCCTGAGGAGCAGAACAGCGCTACCTTGCAGAGCAAACGGGAGCTGGGTCACAGCCAAGATACGTTAGGAAGTGTTGAGCTCCAATGCAATGAAAGTTTTATGTCTGGGGAATACATTGAATCTGATTTCATAGGAAACCCAGAAGAGGAATGTGAGAGGTTTCGACAGTTGTTGGAACTGAAGTGCAAGATTCGAAACCACGGGGAATATGACTTGTATTACTCAAGCAGCACAATAGAGTGCAACAGGAGAGAGCAAGATGGAGTGGAACATGAGCTGCAACTACTCAATGAGGAACTGAGGAACATTGAACTTGAATGTCAGAATATCATGCAGGCTCACCGCCTCCAAAAGGTGAGGGACCAGTATGGAGACATTTGGACTTTACATGATGAAGGATTCAGGAATTATAATACCAGCATTGATGTACAAAGAGGCAAACTGGATGACATCATGGAGCACCCTGAGAAGTCTGACAAGGACAGCTCCAGTGCCTACAACACAGCTGAAAGCTGCAGGAGCACTCCGCTGACAGTGGAACGATCCCCCGATAACTCTCTCCAGAGGATGATCAGCATCACCAACAGGAAAAACCTGAGGAGCACAGTTGTGTCTAAGCAGTCATCCTCAGGACAAAACAACAGAGAGACAACCTTAGCCAAAACCAAACTCACTGAGCAAAACAGTGCTGCCGAGGACACAGTGCTGGCAGCAGAAAGTGGCAAATTCACAGATCAGGAAAAGCAGAGCAGTGAGCACATTCCCTACCTGTCTCCGTATCACAGCTCTTCTTACAGGTATGGGAATATACCTGCTCATGCAAAGCATTATCAAAGCTATATGCAACTGATCCAGCAGAAGTCGGCTGTGGAGTATGCCCAAAGCCAGCTCAGCCTAGTGAGCATGTGCAAAGACTCGCAGAAGTGTGCAGAGCCCAAGATGGAATGGAAAGTGAAAATAAGGAGCGATGGGACGAGGTACATCACAAAGAGACCAGTTCGAGACAGAATCCTGAAGGAACGTGCCTTAAAAATCAAAGAGGAACGCAGTGGTATGACGACAGATGATGATACGATGAGTGAGATGAAGATGGGTCGCTACTGGAGCAAAGAAGAGCGGAAGCAGCATTTGGTGCGAGCTAAGGAGCAGCGGAGGCGGCGGGAGTTCATGATGAGGAGCAGGCTGGAGTGTCTCAAGGAAAGTCCTCAGAGTGGTAGTGAGGGCAAAAAGGAAATCAACATTATCGAACTGAGTCACAAAAAGATGATGAAAAAGAGAAACAAGAAAATCTTGGACAACTGGATGACAATCCAAGAACTGATGACACATGGTGCTAAATCTCCAGACGGCACAAGAGTGCACAATGCCTTTTTATCAGTTACTACTGTATGAACACAACTTCTTTCAGAGAGTATACTACCAGTTTGGGTAGAGTACGATTGCCTCGTTCAATGTGGCATTTTTATATATTTTGTGACTGTTTATAGTTTGACCTTTTTTGTAAGCAAAATTACCTGGTAATTTTTCATTTGTTTTTCATATAACAGTACCTTCTTTATCTAACAGTCTTTCTTTATCTTGCAATATAGTCATACTATCCATTTGTAGAAAAAAAAAAAGAAAAGCAAAACAAAAAAAGTGAAGAAGCCAATTAATTTCTTAACTTAATACATATCCTGTAAGTTAAGATCTGGACTTATTTCTCTAGTTTTCTTTTTTCTACTTTAGTAACAATACAATACCAAAACAAAATGCTTTATACTGTATCCTTGGCTTAAAAAGATATAAAGTTTTACATCTTAAAGTGTATCTGTCTATAAATCACATGCCACATCCTATCGTATAGGGAAGAAGGACATTTTTCCAACAAGACATTGTACAGTCCATTTAATCTGTAAATTGCAATTGTATTTGTCCAAGTAAAGTGTAGGTGGGCAATTCTCCTGTGTTATGTAGTGGCATTGGTGATGTAGCTGGACAATATGTGATAATTGTGAAGACAAAAGAGAAATAAATTATTGCTTATCTTTAAGAAGAAAACATGTCAAGAATTCTTTGATCTAAATTGAGCATTTGCCTTTAAAGGATGACTCGTTTCACTGTGTGCTGTTTTTACAACATACAGAGATTTCAGGAACATGGGACACAATTCCAAAGGCTCCATTTTATGAATTAGCTTTTAATTTTGCAGAATACATAGAAGTAAATGGATCCTCCTGACTTTTTTTTACCTGCTATTATTAGTTGATTGAATGATTCATTGATATGTTGCTGTGTTTTGTGCTGTCAGGCATCTACTGTGGGTTTTTTCTTCAGCTGAGCTATTTACTGTACACAGACAAACTGTAAGCAGAGCACATGCCTCTAACTTTGAGCCAAATTTCATGCAAGAAAAACTAGCAGTGGCTATAACTGATACTTTAACAGAAGGTGAGTTAAGGAGAAATAAATACTGAAAGGCATCTAAATGAGTTAAGGGTTTAACTTCATTGTTGATGTGCGTCCAAGTCTTTGGAAAGAGTCCCAGTGGGAGCTAGCTGGTGCTCAGGAGCAAGGGCAACTTGCTGTCTGGGTGCCTGATGGAGCCCTTGTCTCTGTGCAAAAGAGGTACCTCAGCGACCGCTGAGGCATCTGCTGCTGGCAGTGAGTTACAGCAAGCTGAAATAACTAGTCGTGGGCAGTCAGTGGGGTTGAAGACTTTGCCTAATAGCTCCATTTTATTGTCCTTGCATATCACTCACAGCCGTTCCTAATTGATGGAAGTTGTTTTGATAGCAGCATTAGGTGCTGAAGTCACTTGATTTCAGACTTTAAAAGATACACTTAAAGATGCTGAAAGGCACATTACAGTATTTCCAAAGTTCTGGCAATCAATCATTCACTTTGTAACCACTTTTGGCACCAGTAGGCATTGGCAGTGCTCTCTGCATCACCAGGCATGTAAATACCATAAGAAATCTACTCCCTGAGTGCTTAGGAAAATTATGCCACTGACAGTTCACAGTTTGATAATCAGAAAATTCTTCTCACCAGACTCAGGGAAAACATCATGCTAAATTCTCATTAAACATGCAGCGATTTATGTGCAAAGGGGAATTCTTCCACTGTTTCCTGTTAAATTAGAAAAAGTGTGGAATGCAAGGCCAGAAAGAATCATGGGGTGATAGAGTTTTGCTTCAAGGGAGTTGTCTTTGACCAACCAAAGTAACCTAGAAAAGTACACATTCTTTTACTTGAGATAACAAAGCACAAAGAGATTTGGCTCTTTCCCTTGTTGCATCCCAATGATCTCACTCATAAAAACAGGTCTTATTCCTAATGAGAGTTAAACTGCCATCAGCTCCCAATGATGGCCACTGTTATGCCTTTCCCTTAGATACAGCACTTACTATTTTTTTCCATTTTTAAATAATGAGTCAGAGCTTCTCTCAAACTATTATGACAACCAAATTCAGAGAACACCACAAATCTTCAGAAATGTAATATCATTATCTTATCACTGAAAAATAAAATAGGAAAATCCATGTCTAATTAGAGAAAAGACCTGACTGGGTGGTGGGAGGGGTGGGGATGCACATGTTAAGTGTTAGAGAATAAGTAGAGAAACAAACAGTATTTGTATAGGTGATGTATTAATAGGCTGTAAAATGAAATCCATCTAAATCTGAGGAGATCTGTCACAATCTAGGAGAGACAAAGAGAAGACTGGGAGGTAATATGGCAGTAGTGCTGGCACACTGTGACATGGTTTATAGCTCAGCACACATCTACCAGATCCTAGCCACTTTCTCGTTTTTCCTTCACCTGTTGGAAACAGCACGTCCCTGCCTAATCCTTAATCTGGGAGGTTTCCACCAGCCTATGCTTTGCTTTCCTTTTTAATTCTGGTTATTAAGTGATATTTCCTTTCTGCCCTAAATATTCTTTGGGGGAAGTGTGTTTTGTCTTGACGAAATGCCTCAGACATTCCTTCTAGTGTGGAAAATAAACACAAAACCCTAAAGCAGGGCTGCAAGGCCACCCAGGGTGGTGATGCAGAAGGGCTGAATAGTAGGGATGTATTTCACTGCTCACTGCTCTCAGCTGGTTTCTCTGCAGGGCAGGACTCAATGTTGCGCTTCCTCATCCCAACAGTTCTTTAGCAGTGAAATCCAAGGCTGACATCCCACATGCTGTTTATTCCTGCGTGTACTTTTTTCCAAATGTCATAAATTTTAATGAGGAAAATAACATTTTAGCACCAAGGCAAATTAAAAGAAAAGAAACAAAATACATTTCCTGTTGTCATAAATCTTTGAAGAAAAAAGATTTTTCTCTGTGAGAATTAATTACTTTTTTTTTTCATGTGAAGGAACATGAAAATACTTTCCAACTGGAACAATATCAGATTTTGCTTAAAAGGATCACTTGCAGCTCTGAGTAAAAGAGCAAAAGTCACAGACAGGAAGTGGCATAGGTGTGTTATCACATCACAACTGGGGAAGAAGTTAATGTCCCACTCATCCTCCCAACTCTGGTACCTAGCTGAGACCAGCAGGAGGTAATTTTTTCCCTATGAAGTCAGCAAGATGGCCTTGTAATGAGTTATCTTATAACACTTGACAATTGTATTGCCAGCTGGTTTAGGGGAGCTGTTCACTGTAAGTAAGGTTAAAATTTGTGGGATATTCCTCTCTAATATAAGTACCCATAAAGAGGAAATCATATTTTCTGTGTGATTGTGACAAAAAGCTAACTCTACTGCATCAGGTTATTACGTTTTTCAAAAGAAAGACAAAAGAAAGAAAGAGATAACACTATCTGAATTGAACAGCAGCAATCAGAGCTGAAATCTGATCCATGCTTGATGCATTGCCCTCTAAGAGGGCTACGGAGATTGCAGAAGAGATGATACAGCAACTTTACCATTATGCTTTCTGAACTTGTGGGGATTGAATTATTCATTAATACCATGATGCCTGACATTTACCTTGTTTTTTATTTAACTAATCTTCATTTCCAACCCCCGTTTCTTGGTACAAATTATAGAACATCACCCTTGGTGCATGACATGGCTTCAGTGCTAAAATACTTCCTGACTCAAGGCTGGAAGTGCTCCAGTTTTTGTTTGACTTGGCTTCTGAACTGTTAAGCTGCTAATCACAAATATGTAAGTGCTAACTACTTTATTAATATCCATTTTATGGACCTACAGCTTTTTCAGAGCATTAAATGCTCTTGAGGAGCCAGTATAAAATGAATGTGGAGTTTGGCTAAAGCAAAGCAGAGCAGCTGTCATAAATCTGGTGGTGTTACTCTCTGAGAGAGGCTGGTTGGCTAATTCTTGCTAGAAGAGAAAGGATATTGCAGAGGGATCATGAGCAGGTTCTTTTTCTTAAAATACCTTTTCTATGAAGCTCATTTCTTTGTTCAAAGAATATCATTCCCCCTGGATGGCGACTGTTGCATTTGTAAGGCTAAGCACTTCGCTCTACTTTTTAATTAAAGATAACTGCATTATGTATAGATTTTGCCCAGGTTTTCAGATGTCATTAATCTTCCCCTAATGTCAGCTCCTGTATGGACAGCTGACTGGCTATGGATGGCATCTCTGAGACCAGGCACAACTAACTCATTAGCCCATCTAATTCTGATATTCCCTGCTGAATGCTGCTTTCTTCAGTAAAGGTACAAAGATGTCCCAAAACAGTATCCTCTGGTATCCCTAAATACAGAAATGACCATGTCATCCAGAAAAATGTGTATATTTAAGGGACCAGGAAAGGGCTGTCAGCAATGTTTCACAGAGAAAATGCATGCTTCCTCCCACTCCAGTCTAGTTAACGGTGTAAGTATGAGCTTCGAAATTTTCTTTTTTGCATTTGGATTTTAGATTTATTTTAAAATTTCAGCTTTCTGCTCATGTGGCACTTTTAAGTCAGTCTCCCTCCCTCCCTTCCTTCCTTCCTTCCTTCTTCCCCCTTTCTCTCCCTATCTCTTCCTTTCTTTCTTCTTTTCTTTTTCTTTTTTTCTCTTTTTTTTTTTTTTTCTTTCTTTCTTCCTTCCTTCCTTCCTTCCTCTCTTCTTTTCTCCTTTTTTTCTCTCTTTTCCTTTTTTTTCTTTTTTTTTTTTCTTTTTTTTTTCCTTCCTTCTTTCCTTCCTTCCTTCCTTCCTTCCTTCCCCTTTCTCCCTTTCTTTACCTATATCTTCCTTTCTTTCTTCTTTTCTGTTTCTTATTTTCTTTCTTTCCCTGTTTCTTTCTCTCTTTCTTTCTACCCTTCTCTCTCCTTTTTCCTCTTTCTTTTAGAATCAAGGCTTTTCTGAACTTAAAAGACAGTAAATATTGGAGGGGGTGTTCACTATATGAAGCAATATTTTCTTCTCACAGATCAGCTTACCAGCATAAATGGAAACCTTGTCTGACTCTAAGTTTCCATCTTTAGTCAATTTTAGGTGATTTGGTTCATTTGGCACATTTTCTGTGCCACTTGAAACTCATTCTGCAAATGTCTTTGGTGACGTCTCTGTATAGAGTGCATTTTTAAGCCTTGGAGGGAAGGAAGACCTTTATAAACATGTTCCTCTTGTTTGTGGGACTAACAGGATCATACTCAAAGCATATTAAACTAAATGCTTTTATAATGAAGAGACTTGCTACAAACAGAGAATTATGTTTATCTGTGGATGTATACACAAAGGAACATTTTGCTTTCTGTTGAATTTTGAGGACCTCCATTGACAAAATCTAAAACTGAGGAGACATATAATGGTTCTACTCTCATATATTTTAAACAATTCAGTCCATAATTTTTCTGCTCTTACCTTGATATTAGAACAGATTATGAAAACTGGTTAGCCTAACAAAAAGGTAAGTTTCAAATATTGCAACAATGTCTTGTGTCAGTCAGTTTTTGAGATTGATTATTGGTCATCAGAACTCAGCTTTAATTCTCTGTCTTACTTCACTTGGAAACATTTGAAGTGCAATAATAATTGGGCTTACTGTTGTATTTGTTCTTCTAATATATTTCTGAATGTGTTTAACTTACTGCTGAGCTCTAGGAGCAAATCAAAGCTGACGTCTGGCTCCAGTGACAAAAAATTGAGAGCACAGAGAATTTTAAGTATAAAGTGAATATAGGAAACTCATCTTGACTGTGGATAAGAAGCCAAAAGAAGAAAATTAAAATTGCATGATGAGAGATGAAAAGGTTGAATTCACTGTTTTGACTACTGGACCTTGCAGGAAAGATGTTTGAAGAAAGAATGAAATAGAAAGTTGAGAGGGCAAATATCAGGTAAAATTTGCCACAGATCAAAATGTTACTTTTTTGCACTTCAAAGGCAACCCTCTTATTTTCATAGGTTGTTTAACTCCATTGGCAATTTTTGCATTGCATAAATACTTCTGATGGCATGCCAAGTGTCTTCTTAATGGTGTATAAACACGATACAGTTAGCAGGTTGAACAGTATAAACTCAGGTCAGCAAACAGGCTGTCAAACTCCTGTCTTGACATGATACCAAAAATTGAAGTATTAAATGGATATTCTGTTTTGTTACCTCCTTTTTCTCCCCAAGTTTGGCACCTGGCTGTGTGGTCAGTGTGAAGAAATGCCTGTGGAAGATTGTGTTTTGGTCCAGGTAGAGGGAATTCAAATGAAAGCTCCTCAAACTCGACAGTTTAATTTACTTCTGTTAAGCTCTTTAATACCAAACTTATCAGTTCTCTCTGTTAGGCATTAACTTGTTAAATGAGTCTTAATTATACATAAGCAGATGGAAATTTGAATTAAAATTACCTTACACTCGAGTGGCTTTAGTTCATTATAACATATCTTCCTCTTAATCATTTAGGCAGTCTCATCATCTTTCATATAGAAAGTTATTAAAGTATTCCAATTTCCATATTTCTTCAGCTACATCCACCATTAAATGGCACGTAATACACATTAGTTGGTGACTTATACCATGCAAAAGCTAGGAAATTATTCATGTCAGTAACAGTTTTTATATTTTTATGTCATGTGTATTATCTTATTTTAAAGGATTCATATTTACAGAATATCTTATATTTTACCTCATTACAGTTTCCAGTGCAAGATTAAATGCCTCACCATTTTTGCTGATAAAAAAGGGAATAAGATCCACTCTAGCTTTTGCAGTCCCATTAGCTGAGGAGTGGAAGCGGATCCAAAGTGGCTCCTGCTCCCAAACAAGTGGATGTTTACTGACAGCCTTGGAAAGGTTTGAGAAGGACATCAATTTTTTTAAGGAAATCACAGTTATTCTCCTTTTCTGTTATCTTTCTTTAGTACATCATCATCTCTGGATTCTCCAGCACCAGGAAGATGCTCCTCAGGATTTGTCCGATCTCCAAAATTAAAAGAAGGCTTAGCCTAAACAATGAAAGTCATTGAAAGCTTTTGAAGGCATCAGTGGACATCACCTCACCTCACTTCAGTGACCTCAAAGTTGCAATACTAGTTAAATTAGTCACATAGCTTAGGGGCTTAAATTAAATCCAGGAATAGACAGGAAACACCTCCGAAAGACAAATTATTTCCCTCCTTTGAAAAAATGTCCTGTGGGGAATACCTGTCCACCTAATTCAGACTGGGCCTGAAAATTTTATATAGTTTTAGCTGAATGAGAAAAAGTCTATCTTAAAATATTTTAATATCTTTCAATAAAGTGATAGACAACAGGTAACTGGATATTAAAAACTTCTTTTTCTGCCTCCTGAAGATATGTGCTGAGAGAGTCATGTGTCTCCTTTAGACAGGAAGCAACACCGAGCAATTTAATCAACCTCTACTATGTACCTCCTGGGTAATATCAAGAAAGAATTGGACAAAAAGTGGCATTTAAGTTCCAGTAAGCAATTTACAGCCATTCACAAATGAAAGGCCAGTGGGACTTTTCCAAGATAAAAACATCCAATATTCCCTGCTGAAGGCAGCAGGCTATACTCAGCATTCCTTCAGCTAATACATTAGCCAGGTACCTTCAGTGTCAAATACTGGGTCTATAATACAGAGATAACTCTGTTAGGTGGGTGATGGAGAATGACAGATCATCCAAAAAGCTGAGCCCGCACTGGCAAATACTGAAGCCATCATCCAGCAAAGTGGCAGGTCTATGAGAGGCTCTTGCAGAAGTAGCGTATGGTCATTTACATGAGTGTGTAAGGAAAATGAACTCACTACATCCCAGAAGCCTCAGCAAGGCTTTTAAGCCACATGTCCTTTTCAGTCCCCAGCTCCCCAGGAAGCCTTGATGCACTTTAGGATGTGAAATTAACATGGTATTCTCAATGAATTTGAGTTTTGCTTCCTTGAGAAAGAGAGGATGCTGCTGCTTGACTTGCAGAGGAGAGTATGAGAAAAAAATACCAAAGCTTGTGAGGCCCTGGGGAGCTGGAAATATTGTCTAAGGGAAAGCTGTGAATTTAGTGTGAGGGAGTTTCCTGCACTCATCATTAAAAATTGCAAAACCTAGCTTGAATATGCAGCTTCTTTGAATTACCTGTCAATTTCTTCACATCTTTGCAAAGACTCTAAGGATTAGTGGTATAAAGGTGAGCAGAAAATCTCAAATGAATTGTGAAATTAAATGCTCCTCCACTGAGATGTAAACGCTCTAAAAAAATAAGGCCAAAGTGGCCCTCATTACCAAATTGTCTGGTAGGAGCCTGTCACCTCCTTCTGAGGCATTTCAGAAACTTTTATGAAAATAAGGAATTGGAAAGCTGCAAAAGGGCTGAGTTTCCTCTTCTGAAGAGCAGTGTCTGCGTATGTGTGTGAGCATGCATATATGTGTGTTTGAGGTGGGAGTATAATCTCAGGAAGAAGGCATTATGGAGGCCAAGTGAAGCAATTTTTGCTTCTCTGCTTATCCACCAAGCCCAGGCCAAGGATGCAGTAAAGCTTAAGGCACCATGTTCTGCATGTGTGCATTTTCTAGTAAAAAGCCATAAAACCACAAAGCCTTCTATAAGGTGTACCTCAGTGTCTGGTTGCTAATGCATCGTACAGACTGACTACACATCTGAAGGTCTGGAAGACCTAGAGTATCTCTTTAAAATCATTTTTTTACCACAAGGTGCTAAGCACAGGCTGCAAGCAGTATAAAAGCCCAAGCTCTCAAATACTCTGTGAAATCAAGTTTTACACAACCTACTGCAATAAGAAAGGTAGCAAAGGATTAGTAGTGATCAATAACAAGTTAACAGGAACAGCTTTAAAGGCAATGTCTCTAACCATTACTACAAGAGAATAAGTATAGTAATTAAGAAAGGTACATCGGCAATTGTCTTATTATCATCATCCAGATCCACAGTCACTGGGGAGCCCCTTTTTTGTAGTGATGATTTGTGGAGTCTTATCCCAGACAACTGGGGTTCCTGTGCAGGGCATCCACTCATAGGTGAGGTCTCCAACCGTCACTGTGAGGAGTCCAGCTTTTATATCATTGAATAAACAAATTGCATCACAAGAAACTATGGAGCCTCTTGCCCCAGCTACTTACTGCCCCTTGCTCCTGGCACAGCCCAATTCTACTGACAATATGACTGATACACTTTCTCATGCTTTCTGCACCAAAAATAGCACAGCACAATTTCACTGATAATAGCAATGTGAGAAGTTACAGATTAAACAGTCCACATGGCAATGCAATACAAATCATCCATGGATTACCTGTATCATGTTAGGCTTATCGATCAGGCCTTGTCACTTCAAATCATTAGTGCTTCTGGTGGTTACTGCTGCAGGGCTCTGGTTTTTTTGAAGACTTTATGTCTAAATACAAAATCTTGTATTCAAATATCATGTTAAAGAAGCAAGAGAAGCAGTCTCTGCTGTGGCTGGAAGCTCAAGATATGTCCATAATCGCTGTTTCACAATGTGGCCAAATAGCTGTTTCCTGTGTTGCTTTGTATCATGCATAGCTAGTCTCAATTATTTATGCCCATGCTGTACAAAATTACATCCATGTGGACTACTAGGATTTTTGGGAGCATCCTTCAGGTTGATAACAGCCGTGGAAGGACCTTGCAAGGATCTACTCTGTGATGGGGCATGAGATTTTGAGAACCACGAGGCAGAAGTATTTTCATCCTGCCTTCTGCAGGATGTCACAGCACAGAGCTGTTCAGTTGTGAACATAGTAGAGAAACAGAATTGAAACACGAAACTCATTATGAAAGTGGCCTAAGAGCTTTTTGCTGTGTGAGAGCCACGCAGGGAGACAGGGAAAGGCCTCCATGAACTGCTAAGGTCAGGGCATGAGGAATAAGGAGGAAATACATGAATGTGGAGGGATGGCGGATGCTGTGAAGTCCTTTACCCCCATCTCATCAATGCTGAAGAACAAACATGGTACTGTGTCTTGCAGCTGGTGGATGGAAGCAGCAATCCCAGCACTTACGCATGAAGAAGGTGATTTCTTGTTACTTTTGTTATAAAGTTGACCTGCACAGTTTTGTATCAAAATGCCAGGTTGCAGGAGATTGTAGCTGCACAGAAGCAGCACTGCTAATCNACTGTGTCTTGCAGCTGGTGGATGGAAGCAGCAATCCCAGCACTTAAGCATGAAGAAGGTGATTTCTTGTTTCTTTTGTTATAAAGTTGACCTGCACAGCTTTGTATCAAAATGCCAGGTTGCAGGAGGTTGTAGCTGCACAGAAGCAGCACTGCTAATCAGGAGCATAAAGATAGCATAGATTCAACAACCTCTTGCACAGGCTCACAATCACATCAGCTCCTCTCTGTCCTGCAGTGGGATCTACTGTAACTGCTGTACAAATTTTTACTGGTGAGAAAATGATTTTGGTGGTAGCAAAATGCTGGGGAGTATGACAGCACATTGAAATCCCTGTAGCACTTGCACTGAAGAGGCTGTTGATTTGTATAGGGTATTCTGTGCTTGCTTAATATTATGGACTTCGTTGGGCACAGCAACATGTTGATGAGTTTGTTTCAGTTCAGACTTAACACTCCAGGACCCGATAGTTTTGGGGTGTCAACTGTCACTAGCTCAGGCTGTGCAAACTGCTTACTTCTGATGAAATAGCTGTCTGCCATATGTATCCAAACCTGTGTTTAAACAAGTATAAAATTTCATTACTTTCTTAAATATAGTTTAAAAAAAAGAGTAGTGTAAACAAAAGAGTGTTGATAAACAAAATATTCTTATGAGCGTTGATAAAAAACTCCTATCACATATCCTATAAATACACTGCCTTTATGGCCACTGGCAAGAATATTACCCAAGGCAAAATGAGCTTCTTTAGCCAAATCTCTGTGCAATATGGGGAGGATTGTTATTGTATTTATTTATACTCACCTTTATGCGTGAGCTATCAAGGACACAATAACATAGGAAACAGAAGAGAAGAGCCTGTGCTCACAGCAGAAGGATCTTTTCATTAGACCATTGATATTACAGCAGAGCAACAGACAAAAGGTCCCCTTCTGCTTGCAGATGAAGATCAGTGAAGCTGGCTGCACACTTTTTGTCATACACCGACGTCAGTGCTTGGACCTGTATAGGTCCAGCGAATTGGGACTCAACAGAAGAGCATAGTCAGCATCCAGGCAGAGAGACTTCAGCTAGATTTGTGACTCTCTGAGAATCCAGTGATAGGAGTCATATTTTTCTTAGACAGTTTTTTCCCCACTTCTGCTTAACCTGGCATGACCTGGTCAGTGCAGCAGAGTGCAACCTCAACAGGTTTGAAATGATGTAATACTGGGAAGAGTGGCTGACAAACCATCTGGTTGTGCTGCCATTCAGAGGGACCTAGACAGTCTGGAGAAATGAGCCAACATGCATCTCCTGATGGTCAACAGATAGAAATGCCATGCACCTGGGGAGGAATAACTCCATTTACCAGTATACACTGGAAAACACCTTTGCTGTAAAGCACCTGATTTTCCTGGTGGACTCCAAGTCAAACTTGAGCCAGCAGTGTGCTCCAACTTCATCAGTGGAGACTGTTGTGTCAAAAAAAAACAAAAAAAAATGCCCAAAACAGAACAAAAGAAAGAGTTTTATCATGCGGATGGTCAAACGCTGGCACAGGTTGCCCAGAGGGGGCCAGGGGATCTCTAACTTTTGAGAAATTTTAAACCTGACTCTGAGTAACCTGCTCTGGCTGATTCCACTCTAAGCAGGGCGCTGGATTAGGTGATGTCTAAATGTGCTTTCCAGTCTCAGCAATTCTGTGATTCTGTGATCAATGATANGAGGGACCTAGACAGTCTGGAGAAATGAGCCAACATGCATCTCCTGATGGTCAACAGATAGAAATGCCATGCACCTGGGGAGGAATAACTCCATTTACCAGTATACACTGGAAAACACCTTTGCTGTAAAGCACCTGATTTTCCTGGTGGACTCCAAGTCAAACTTGAGCCAGCAGTGTGCTCCAACTTCATCAGTGGAGACTGTTGTGTCAAAAAAAAACAAAAAAAAATGCCCAAAACAGAACAAAAGAAAGAGTTTTATCATGCGGATGGTCAAACGCTGGCACAGGTTGCCCAGAGGGGGCCAGGGGATCTCTAACTTTTGAGAAATTTTAAACCTGACTCTGAGTAACCTGCTCTGGCTGATTCCACTCTAAGCAGGGCGCTGGATTAGGTGATGTCTAAATGTGCTTTCCAGTCTCAGCAATTCTGTGATTCTGTGATCAATGATAAATTACAAGCATAAATTTGCAAGTGCAGGGGAAGCCAATGAGAGCAGATCAGTCCTGTGGGCTGTATAAGTTGTCAAGTGCTTTGGATACTGACTGCAGCTCACAGACACAGAGCTCTTGGTATATTTTATGTATGAAATCCAGCTCATTCCTTTCAAATGATGAAATTCAGCAATATCCTAAAGCAGCACTGTGTGCTTAGACCATGTAACCTCACCAACAAGCAAAGCCCAACTGCTATCAGTCCACATCTCTATTAAAGCAGTTGGATTAAACACCCAAACCCACAGCCGTGGGGTTTCTGGAACAAAACAATGTATTTTCAGTTTTCTTTCTTTTTACCCATAGGCAACCTGCAACCAGCATGTGAATGTGATGTTAACTTCTAATTGCATCATGTTAGGAGTTTGACATTGCATCTTACTAATGGTCATTTTTCCAGAATATAGTGTAGAAATATAATCATATTAACACTCTGAAAGCAAACACAGAGGTGGTATAAATTGTTAATGCAATCTTCTTTTACACAGCTTGTTTGAACAGTGCATTGGTGTGTGAGAAAATGCCAGCATTTCAGTCTTTCCAAATAGTGCAGTGCTTGCAGTCCACTGCAGAATAAACGTACAGATCCTGTTTAAGGTAACAGATGTTCATTTTCTGTATGATCCCTTGAGCACCCAATCTTTTGCCTGCATTCTGTTTCCATTTGTGCAAGATCCACCTGTGAGCCAGCACAGCACTTTCTTAGTCACAAGGTTGCCTTTCTGACATGTCACGTACAGAAATGGTGTATTTTGTTGACGCATCTTCCTGTAAGTCTTTCTCTGTTTTTCCTTCCTATGAGTGGGATCATTAATTCTCCTGACTTGCATCATCAGACAGAAAATGGCAGCCTCTGTGCAGAAATGCTGCAAAGCTGTTTGGATTTTTCAAACTCTGAAGATCAGCCTTTAAACCAACTAATTAAGATTTCTGCTTGCTGCCATTGAAAACCTCAGTCAGATATAATTAAAACTGAGCAGCAGATGACAGCGGTGGCATTTGTCAGAATCATCCAGTGGTTCAAATACCAGTTCTGACAGAAATGTCAGACTGATAACACTCCCATCTTCCCAGTGCATACCAGGAAAAGCAGGAAGAACTTTTATTATAAATGCCTGCCTGATAACCTTTAGGAATCCCAGAATACCAAAAGCAACACACAAAATTTTATTATCCTAAGAGAGAATGCTCATTTCCTGTGAAGTAAACCCTGAAGGTCCTTGGACTTCCTTGTAATGTTTGTGCCTTTGGGGACACCTTTTCAGGAATGCAAAGAGGAAAAAAAGCCCTGATCCTGAAGTATGGATGGTTCCAGCCTCACAGACAGCTAAGCTGGAAGATTCCTTAGAGGTTTAATGATCTGAAACCAAATCAACATATTCCTCAACCAGGAAGAGTATAGACATAATACAGGCTGTGTAAGATATCCTTGAGCTGTACAGAAAGATGAGAAGTAAGAGACCTTTCCGTGCAGAGTTTAAATTGAACTGTTATTGCTAAATATCACAGAATAGTAGAGTAAACAACAGAGACAGCCAAGAACAAATGAATAGGGAAAAATTACCTTTGGAAACATTTTGAGATTACATTTGCTGCAGCCTCATATGCAGGTTTTCCCTGTTT
Source organism: Piaya cayana (assembly GCA_013389865.1). Classification (NCBI taxonomy): domain Eukaryota; kingdom Metazoa; phylum Chordata; class Aves; order Cuculiformes; family Coccyzidae; genus Piaya; species Piaya cayana. The sequence continues at coordinate 484,790 of WAAB01012597.1, forward strand.
TGTCTCATCAGTTTTGCCAACACATTTATATTATGCTCTTCCTGCCACTCTGTCTTTCTTGAGAGTTTGAGTATTATTCTTCATTTTTTCTCTTTTTTTTTTTTTCCTTTCTTCTTTTACTAAATGGATAACAAAGAAGGNCCTTTCAAATGATGAAATTCAGCAATATCCTAAAGCAGCACTGTGTGCTTAGACCATGTAACCTCACCAACAAGCAAAGCCCAACTGCTATCAGTCCACATCTCTATTAAAGCAGTTGGATTAAACACCCAAACCCACAGCCGTGGGGTTTCTGGAACAAAACAATGTATTTTCAGTTTTCTTTCTTTTTACCCATAGGCAACCTGCAACCAGCATGTGAATGTGATGTTAACTTCTAATTGCATCATGTTAGGAGTTTGACATTGCATCTTACTAATGGTCATTTTTCCAGAATATAGTGTAGAAATATAATCATATTAACACTCTGAAAGCAAACACAGAGGTGGTATAAATTGTTAATGCAATCTTCTTTTACACAGCTTGTTTGAACAGTGCATTGGTGTGTGAGAAAATGCCAGCATTTCAGTCTTTCCAAATAGTGCAGTGCTTGCAGTCCACTGCAGAATAAACGTACAGATCCTGTTTAAGGTAACAGATGTTCATTTTCTGTATGATCCCTTGAGCACCCAATCTTTTGCCTGCATTCTGTTTCCATTTGTGCAAGATCCACCTGTGAGCCAGCACAGCACTTTCTTAGTCACAAGGTTGCCTTTCTGACATGTCATGTACAGAAATGGTGTATTTTGTTGACGCATCTTCCTGTAAGTCTTTCTCTGTTTTTCCTTCCTATGAGTGGGATCATTAATTCTCCTGACTTGCATCATCAGACAGAAAATGGCAGCCTCTGTGCAGAAATGCTGCAAAGCTGTTTGGATTTTTCAAACTCTGAAGATCAGCCTTTAAACCAACTAATTAAGATTTCTGCTTGCTGCCATTGAAAACCTCAGTCAGATATAATTAAAACTGAGCAGCAGATGACAGCGGTGGCATTTGTCAGAATCATCCAGTGGTTCAAATACCAGTTCTGACAGAAATGTCAGACTGATAACACTCCCATCTTCCCAGTGCATACCAGGAAAAGCAGGAAGAACTTTTATTATAAATGCCTGCCTGATAACCTTTAGGAATCCCAGAATACCAAAAGCAACACACAAAATTTTATTATCCTAAGAGAGAATGCTCATTTCCTGTGAAGTAAACCCTGAAGGTCCTTGGACTTCCTTGTAATGTTTGTGCCTTTGGGGACACCTTTTCAGGAATGCAAAGAGGAAAAAAAGCCCTGATCCTGAAGTATGGATGGTTCCAGCCTCACAGACAGCTAAGCTGGAAGATTCCTTAGAGGTTTAATGATCTGAAACCAAATCAACATATTCCTCAACCAGGAAGAGTATAGACATAATACAGGCTGTGTAAGATATCCTTGAGCTGTACAGAAAGATGAGAAGTAAGAGACCTTTCCGTGCAGAGTTTAAATTGAACTGTTATTGCTAAATATCACAGAATAGTAGAGTAAACAACAGAGACAGCCAAGAACAAATGAATAGGGAAAAATTACCTTTGGAAACATTTTGAGATTACATTTGCTGCAGCCTCATATGCAGGTTTTCCCTGTTTTGTCTCATCAGTTTTGCCAGCACATTTATATTATGCTCTTCCTGCCACTCTGTCTTTCTTGAGAGTTTGAGTATTATTCTTCTCTTCTTTTCTCTTTTTTTTTTTCCTTTCTGCTTTAACTAAATGGAGAACAAAGAAGGAGAATGTGTTGGAAAGGGAATTGGTGGCACTTTGAAGCAGCAGTGTTGCCGATGTCATCTCTGAGTCCCTTGACTTTACTCTTGCCTGTAGCAATTGCATGTTGTCTGCATGTTGTCCAGAAAGCAGCCCTTATCACAGCAAAATCAAGATAAGAGGATGTACCAGTTGTGCATTTCTGGCAGTCCCCAGGGGAAAACCCATGTGGTGGGTGGTTCAGTGACTTGGCCTTGAGGTACTGAGCTGGGCAGTGGGGTGAGCAGGGTGCAGCACTTTGGCTTACAAGTCAGCTGGACTGAGATGGGTCCTTACGGCTCAAGCTGGCTGCAATGGAGAAATACCTTCAATGCAGAGGTGCATATTGCCAGTGACTGAGAGGGCTGCTCAGGTTTCGGCTCACTACAACTGAGCCGCAAAACTATCACAAACCCTTAAAACTAAGCTTGGCTGCTGCTTATGAATATGGTCAATAGCTTGTATTGCACTATTACCTTAGCTCTTTAGTGGTTTAGATTTGCAGATGATGGTCTGATCTGTTCAGGATCAGCTTTTCTCTTGCTGAAGATCTCAGCAGACCACACGACACTGTACCATGTGCTGAATGCAATGGCACCATCCTCTCTCTGAGCTCTTTCCTTTGTAGTAAGTAATCAAAGAACGCTTACACTTCCCCTTTTTTTGACCTTTATTAGATAAGTAGGCACCTTAATCAGGATGTTTTGAGATGAGTGCAAATTCTGTAAGGATTCTATTCTGGGATGTAAAGGTCTCAGAGATCATCCTTAGTTTCTGTGGCAGAACTGCATTGAGATTAACATATTACAACGGGTTGTGTCAGGCTGGATTGCAAACTTTTCTGATGAAGGGTGAGCAGAAAGGTCACATTCCTCATCAGCTCATGTATCAAACTGCATGAGGGTATGTGAAGAGGTTAAATTCTTTTTCCAGAAAATAAAATCAGAGTATCCCACTTTCAAGTCCCAGCTATGTCTCTGTGTTGCCATTTACTTTGAGCAAGGCAGCTAGCTTCATTACTTAGGTATATTATTTTGGTTTCGGAAAGGATCTTTGTTTAAATTATAACATGCCATTAGCAAAGGTCCTTTTGTTGTGACTGCAGTTAATACAGGGTTCATTCCATCTTGCTCACCTATACACAATTCCATATTGTGCCTTTTGTATTCTGGCAACTGGAGGACCTGTAGAATGATCTTCTTCCCCCCCAAACTGATTTAACACCTTTCAGTATTATTCAAATAAAACGGAATAATAGTTTCCTGATCTCTTTCAATGGACTGAAGCTGGCAGCTCAGCACTGCTTACTCAGGTCGCAGCGTATAATGGGAAATGCCTACATATTGGTGTCTGTCAAGCCACACAATAGAGGAGCAGACGAGCGCTGTGGCACCCGTCCCCATTCAGAGCCAGGATAATGGTATTGCAGCTCAAGTGGAAGGATGAGCTTGCCTGGGCTTCATGCTTCAGCGTGCTATCGAAGTGACAGGCTATTTTCCATTGGTAGTTTGAAAGTCTTTTTATTTTATTAATCCTCTTGTCAAGGAACAAAACAGAATTTTCTCTCCTGTTAAACACTGCTGCAAAATCTCTGGGCTGCCAGTGGCTTTGTTTAGGCCCACATTGCCTTGGGGCAAGCCAGGTAAAGACATGAGCTCCATTTTCACTGTGCCTGCCTCCACTGAGCTGCATCGGCCAGCCAAAAATGTTAAGCCCCTGTTTTGGAAATGCAACCTGCTCCTGTGGAAATAGAGACATCCAGCTTAACCTATGCCGGGAGAGGACATGCAGAAATATCTACTGTGCTTCACAGTGCACTGAATAGTGCTAAGTTATCACCAAAAAGCCAATGAGTTCTTTTCAGAAGATATCTTCTCCCTAGGACACATCCCACAGAACTACAGCCCAATCCTAGATAAAATACTGCATTTTAATGTTTTTTTCCTTTTCATTTATTTTTGTCTGTATCCCTTTTTTCTTTTTTCTTTTTTTTTTCACAAATGCAAGCCATCTTTCAATTAACATAGTAATGACCTATTGTCACCTGTTACCATGCTAATCCTGAGCTGGTGTGAAATTACTTTATAATAAACACTATGGAGTTCTAACTTTCAATTAATTTTTCACATGCTGTGCTAAATCAGATTAACTGTACCCCACCCTTTTGACCACAGACATAATTCCTTCCTTATAATGAAATAGAGGATTAATTTATATGAAGCATATCTATACACATTTGCAAATAAATGTAAAGATAGACTTTGTACTATATGTGCATTGCTCCCTGTGTCAGGTTGAATACAGACTTTCTGAGATTATTAATTTTTACATTCACTGGGGTGGTGAAAGATATTGCTGGGGTTTTTATTATTATTATTATTTTCACTAAATGTCTACAACTAAGAATGGGTAAAGAATGGAGTACTAAGAGACTGGTACCTTCCCCAAGGAATTACACATAATGCTGTATAGCATTATGATGAACTGAAAAAAATGTAAACACTGCAAAATTAACCCGGTCTCCATTAATTTACTAAATCACCTGTCATCCTTCTTGGATGTACATATTTACAACCTGACCAAATATAGTAAATGCAGCTGTTTGGTCTTTTTAGTAGTAATTAGCTTTGTGAATATGGTCAATAGCTTGAGCAAAGTCTGTCAAACCCTGTACCAGTGTGGGGAAAACATATAAGGTATTTTTTTTAAACCACCGTTTTCAGCGCAGAAAATCTTCAAAAAACTCATGGTTTTGGTAACTTCAGACTTCATTTCAGTGCAGTAGACTAATAACTACTGTGCTATTTCATAATGAAAAAGTAATATAAATCCAGAGTTGACCCGTCCTGTTTCTCCATGCACATTTTTTCTCTGTATAGCTTAGCTTTGGAGCCTGAAGTTGCAGTATCATTGTAGATGTGAATTTTGTCCTGGGAAAGGTAACAAATATGAAAATAGGGTATTTCTGCAAATCCCAGATGCCTATGTCAGTCTGCACTAGTTGCTCCTTTGATTCAATTCAGCACGTTTACCTGGTCCATAATCTAAGGTTTTCATTCATTAACTTAAAGCAATTTAATTCCTTGAGAATTGTATAGACAAACTGTCTGGCCAAACCCCATCCCAATTAGTTTTGGTTATTTAGCTTCTTGTGCTGAGCTAGGCAGTTGAGACCAGTTTGTATGGCCCCATATCTCCTCATATTCAACCTGATATGCCAGAGCAGTACTAGGGCTATGGAGAGATTTGTAGTTGCCTCCCACTCACAAGTCCTCATTTCTACAGCACCCTGTGGACCATGTATTGCTGATCCAGCAAGTGATTTACTTCAGGTAGATGAGACCAACTCAGAGAGACTTTTCAGCAAGGTCCCAGACTCACTCACCACAAAAACAGATGGGTTCTACAGATTGTTGAAACCATGTTTGAACAAGATGACCGCTGGGAAAGAAATCACAGCCTTGCTTTGCCACTTATCCTTTGTATATGGGCTTCGCAGCCACAGCTCCTGCCCAGGGAGTGGGAACCTTAGCTATTAGTCTATTAGCAGCCATTCAGGCCCTAAGAAATAAAAAAAAAACATGCCCACCTCTTCTTTGAAATAGAAATGGAAATGATTTAAATGTGAGCAATGCTTTTTTAGTATGGTTTAGACTTACAAGAATAGGACTAGCTGAGATTAAAGACACTTTTCATTCCTATTTACTATTGCGCCTTTGAAATAATAGCACCGTTGTATGCAAGGAAGAAGTCATCATATATTCAGTGTTTATTGGCTTAATACTGAAATTTCAATGCACTCTTTTCCTATTACTTTTCTTATACTGTTTGTGAAATCCAAGTGTACAATAATAAACCAGGGAACAATAGGTCTACCTGTAAGGATAAGAAACAGGAAAATGACCTGCAGGATGCAAAAGCTGGGTATTCTTGTCATTTTGATGCAGGTTTTAGCAATAAAGTGAATGCATTGATATTAGCATTTGGAGTAATGCATTCCGGGAACAACAAAGTGAGCTAAACCTGGTTAGATCAGGTTAAACAAGCACAATCTCCACAAAGAGATTAAGGTGGTCAGAAGAGACATCAAATTATTTTTTCGTTTTTCCTTAGGACTTTCTATCACACATTTGTAATGAAAGGTCTTATCTCTGCCTTTTATTATATAGCTTTTTAACTCTACGTATCATCTGACTTGGACTGATTCCAGCTTTGTTATTGAAAATATGCTTTCAAATGCAAAAATAAAAACACTGAAGTGATAGCCAATCCTTTCTGTACAATGACAGTTTTAACTGAATGAGTCAGTAGGAGCTTTTTTTCATTTTATCATTTCAAAATGTTTTACCAAATGTCCATAAAATCTTCAAAATTACCATTGTTCCCACCCAACTGCAACTAGCATATCCCTGCATAAAACAAACTGATTACAATCCTTAGCGACATTACTATAATCTGTCACACACACACATATTTCTCTCAACAATCTTCTTTGCTTTGAAGGAAGCAAAGGGAAGAGAGATCACATAAAATGTTCCTGTCATTATTGCCTGGAGTGGAGAATTGCTTTCAGCTACCCAATTATGGTATTCCAGTCAGCAAAGCTCACTCCAGTTTCCCCATCAGATGTTAAAGTATTGACAGCTCCTGTCTACTCATGCACTGCAGATCAACATGTCGAAAAAGTAAATTGGGATATAACAGTAGTCCCTTCACCTTGTAAAACAGGTCACAAGCTCTCTCTTCTCTAACTGTATTGCTCTTCTGCTTTAGTAGAAATAGGACATTAATAAAGGTGTAGGGGGAATGTAAAAGTAACAGACTGCATTTCAGTTAGAAGAGGTTGGTGGGTATTGATGTTCTCTCTTCCTACACCTGCCTGCTTTCTACATCTTTGATCATGTTTTACGGTGTGATGGAGAGTGGTGATCCAGGAGCTGCAGTGCTCAGCACCAGACAGAATCAGTGATGGGCAGTAAGATCTGTGTTCCACCTTGACACATTCTGCCGTAAGGGGGAGAAATGCCTGACACAGACCAACTAGGAATGTCATCAAGTCACCTTCTCCACCAGAGTCTACTGTAGATTTATATTTGCTGTAGTTCCTACACCTGCCTGGCTCTGGACTGTGCTCTGTCCCTCTTGGAAATAAGCTCCATGCAGAGGGGTGAGGGCATGAAACAGAGGACGCGGTCTTCTAGTTATGTGGCACCAAGAGGAGTAGGTAAAAAAATCTCAGCTGCTGCAGACAAAGGAGAAAAGAAAGGGTAGGGGGACAAACCCTGAGGCTGAGTAATAGAGGTTAAAAATACAGAGACATCAGTAATCGAGCTAGTGTTGGGGGGGAAAGGAGAAAGAGTCGTAATTTCAGAGATGATAGGGTTACAAGTTCTGCTATTGATGAGTATAAAGATGAGTTTCTGTGTTTCAAATGGCATGCAGTGCTGCTGTGGGTAATCGGGTAATGGGAAACATCGCTACAGTTCACACAAAAATGCCCGAAGTAACCTAAAAATAACCTTCAAACAGTAGGAGAGGAGGAAGCATCTTCTTAAACAGTCCTCAGCTACAGTTTGTAAAATAAATAAGAAAGGAGAAATACACCATTAAACTGTCTTCTGATGGATGTTGTATTGTTGGAACAAATTAAATTTTCACTGACAATATGCAAGTGAAGCAAGAACTGGCTGAACAGGGGATCTTTCCCCAGATATCCACACGTAAGTAAGTTTGTCATTAATGACATGTCAGTGAATATAAAAACATTCTCCCGGACCAGAAGTTGCTGTCAGATGATGTGCCTCAACAACTGGAGAATCAGTTCATTACAAGCTGTAGAAATTGACTATGCTTTGTCCTCTGCAGATCAGCACCCAGGACAGACATAATTGAACTAGCAATTTTTGTGCTCAGGACATTTGAATATAAAAGCACCTATTCCACTGACACCATCAGTGAAGAGCACAGGGGAACAGATACCTTCAATGAGTTCAAGAAGAAGGTCATTAACAAGAAAATAGTGATGACTGATAGAATTGTTTTCTGCAACAACAAATGGAAGCACAGGTACAACAGATGCAACAAAGCTTCGTTGCTCATAATCATCAGAGAGCACTCTCTGAAAACATGAATGACTTTATATATAATGGGAGCAGTGGTAAAATAACCAAACCCTCCATTAACTCCATTTGTGTCAGAGGTCTTTGTCTTTCAAAGATTGCCTGGTTAAGCTGCTGCAGCTTGTAATGATGCAATTTTGCACATGAGAGGTATGAGCAAAGGTATGGTTTTGCTGAGGCTTTTTCTCTCTGTGTAAAATCAGAAGTCTTCAAGTCAGGAAATGAAAACTCCCTTCTGAGTCTTCTGAAAAGATGCGTTTGTTTTTTATTTCTCCTTTCTGATTGACTTCACTACAAGGAAAATGAACATGAAAGTTGCCAGAAAAATGGGAGAATATTACTGAGGTATTTCATGCAGTTAGTTCATTCAAACCTGGCTGAGTGGAAAAATTCAGAAAGAAAATATTGCAGTGTTCATAGCTGTGTGAGAGAACTTGGAAGACTGTGAAGTTCAAGTAAATGGAATAAATAGAAACACCAAGCAGAATCATGACTGTTTCGCATAGGCTGATAGGATGACTCTCCTTGAGAATGGCTGCAGTATAAGTGGCTATGCAAGATCAGAAGGGCTGGAGAAGCAGTAAACAAGCAGAAGCCTCGCTCAGTCCCGCTTGTCCTTCATAATGTCAGAACTGTTATGTCAGAGCTGTTAGCTCTCCTGTTATGTACAAGAGCTCAAGTGGCAGGAGATGGCTTTGGGCTCCAATTCTCTGTCTCTGACATCTAACTCAGGCCTACTTGGCAGCATCAGCGTTTCAGGTAAACAAGATGTGCAGAAAGGCTGCCTCCACAGCATTTCCCAGTGACCTACTGAGTGTCACCTGCTGTCCTGGCCACCACAAATCATGTAACTGCACAACTCACCCTATTCAATGGAGAGGGAACCAATGTGCAAAACCCATTCCTGTGGTTTCAGAGGGCTATGCCTTAGGTTTTATGCTCTGCAGATATCAGTGCTGAGATAATCAAGACTTTTGCCTAAGTGAGCCTGTCCTGGGGGCATGGAGCTTCATTGCTGTAGGAGATACAATAGAGACACCTGTGTTGGAGCCTTCATGAGGCCTAGGAGCACACCAGAGATCTTGCTGCACAGTATTATGACACAGCCCATAATCATACCTGAGTAAATGCAGTAGTTAATTGCACCTCCAAGAATAGGGGAAGCTTTGTCAGGAACAGGACAGAAAGAGGATGGTCTCCTTGTCCTTCAGAGGCCAAAGAAGTCTCATGTAATCACCTCATGTAATCAACTCGCTGCAATGTTATTACCCAACATATTGGCAGTGTTTGAGCTTCTACCCTGTGCAAAGTTAAATCCAAATACTCTGATTTAGATTCAATAGAGAAGCCAATGTGGGAGGTTAGGAAACATGTCCCAAGTGCCATTATGGAGTAGAGAATAGATCTATATAACTCAGTAGTGTCTTGTGTTTTGTATTCTCAGTAACATCGGTGGAGGCCAAAAAGACTGGGATGCCAGTTTGCCAGAGGTGTATCTTTGCTACAAATAAATCTCCTTGCCTTTACAGTGAGGTAATCTGCTGCAGATGGAGGCACAGCAGCAAGTTTTTCCTTTTCCAGCAGTATGTGATACATTGATTTCCACACTCCTGCTTTGCCTCCTGCACTGTAGAGCTATCTTTCTTTCTGAATGTTTATCCCTGAGAAAACCTTTTTGGGAATATCTAAAAAATTTTCCACCAAGTTGAGGTTACTTGTTTTGCATTGCTGTCCTTCTCTTGTAAATACCTTTTCAGATGCTCAACATTTCATTTTTTTACTTCCAGGAGATGGAGACTTCTCAAAATATGTATGCTTAGTACAGATGTACTATTTGAAGCAGTTTGCACAATGCATCTAAAATGAACTAGATCTTTCGATAACTAAATATTTTATTCTTGGAATGATGTGTGTGGTTTAGAAGAACCTTTCCTATCTTTGCTGCTTCCATGTGCTTTTTCACATGCAGTGGTCCAGTATTTCCTTGCAGAAGAACTACACCTGTTCACTTCTAGACTCCATAAGTAGAGATAAGTTGGATTCGTTCTTCTCTGTGTGCTGTTGAAAATAGCAGAACTACAAAATTACTGTAAAAAAAATAATCTAACAAGCATACTAACCATTTTTAATTTGATGGGAGCATTTACATCTGCTAATGTGCCATTTAATGTGCTGTGTAACACAATTCTCCATACCTAATTGAAGCAAACTTTATTTGCGCTATATCAGATGTCTCATTGGTTGTATATCTAATGTCTCCCTGAGTCTTTAATTATATTCTAGTGCCAGGGAAAAAAAAAAGGAAAAGAAATTACAACTATACAACCAATTCCTATTAAATTTTCTAAAGCAAAAGAACCACAACTGTAGGCATGGTCAGAAATCCTCAGAACTTGAAAGAAAAACTGCTGAGTTCAGTGGACATTGGCTCGGATCTTGTGTAAACACTTTTGCAACCATACCTGCAGAGTAAAAACAGGTGGAGGGAGTCTGACATACTTTGGAATGCATTGGCCTGAGAGCAATATTACAAATGCCTTGAACATCTGACATTCCCTTCATAGATGTCTCTGGCCTTGTGAAGAATGAACTCAGCCTTTGAGCAATCCATGAGGAGAAACATAGACAGTATGCTTACAAAATTTATTAAGGCTGTTTAGACGAAAATACTAAAGTAACTGAGCTGTTTGTAGCTGTGATCAAGCCGGTTAGATGCTGTCAGTTATGTTGTTTACGGCAGAAATCTTTTCTTACAATTTTTCTAGCATGCAGCTTTCTCAGTGAAATGGCTCTCAAGCAATAGGATTTTCTAAAGGATTATGCTGAAAGCAATGCAATGCATTTTGACTTTGAAACAAGTTGTATTAGTTTATACAGATGAACCTCTGATGCACTCAGATACTCCATTTGTCAGTAAAAGTGAGCAGGAATCCTTTGTCTGTTCCCTTGTCTCTCCTACTGCACGTCAAAATAGTTGCTTTACATGGTATGAGTTCTATCAAAACACAGATTAGTCTACCTAGAGTAGGAAGCATTCAGATAGGCAAAATTATGGAGATATTTATGTCTCAAAAAAAAAAAAAAAGCTCATGCCCAAGTTAGCCCTAATTTCATGCAGAAATTCTATCCTTTAATGAGGAATCCTGGCCTTGTGAGCAGTTTTACTAAAATAGAAATCCTACATTGTGACCTGCAATCTGCAAGCCCTCCTCTTCACTGACCTTCAGTGGCAGGAAGTTTGTCAGCTGTAGGAGAAGCTGTCTTCATATTTATCTCTGAAATCAGGTATTTTAAAGCACCTCTTTCCTCACACAGTGTCCTTCCTGAATCCTAAATTTTATTTACTGTGACAACAAATGCATTGTGACATCAGAAATATGGAGCATTTTGCTGGTGACTTCGACACATTCTTGGGTAGGGGGTCTTGGTCTTGTGCTGAAGAGGAGAGTCTCGCTGTCTGTCAACAAGAAGTCATTCCAAGGAAGGGGTGAAAATTAATGGTGGATAAACTCTGAGAGAGAAGCTGTAACCTTCACAGAGGCTTTCTTTCCAGCTGTGCTCAAAGGCACTGTAATGACTTCAGAGAACTGCAGCGACTCATTTCAGATGATGACTACATAACTATTCATTTACACTTAATGAGTTTATTCCACCAGGTATAGGGCAAATTCTAAACAAATAACACCACTGAATCATACACATCAATAAATTTGAGTGCTAAATTGATTCTGGGTAACAAAGCTAATGATAAAGAGAGAGGAAGAAAAGCTGCCTCCAATTAATGAAAATGCCCTTTGTATTTTGTAATAGCTCAAACATTAATTTGAAAATGGCTTTCTCTGCAATAATTTACAGACAAGCACTTCATAATGGGGAAACAATTCAAATTTATGTGCACTTGAATGGTGATGATCTGATTAACTTATTAAATTCTTGTTGATTCTACAGTACAGATGAAGTGTACCATTCTTCATGGGTTTCATAAGTTGCAATTTGAAGTTCTCACATTATCAGACTTCAGGCTTCAGTTGCTACTGAAGGTCTTTTCTGTAGAATGTCCTCTGGTACAGAGTGGACAGAACCAAGATCTCAGGGATTGATTTAATTTGTCTCTTTCCATTAATTCTGAAGATATGTTCTCTTCCACCTTGGAGGAGCACTTGATTAAATTTAGCACTAGAATTCACATAGTCCTGAGCTGCTGCTGAGTGTAATTGAAACAGTGTGAAATATTAGAGATACACAATTCAAGTTAAAGCTGAATCAGTCAGGGGATAGACATGCTGGATTTAAGTTCAAGAAGCTTAGTTTGAATGCTGTCAAGCTTACTGTCCTTCAAAGGAAGCGAGTTAGCTTTGGAAGCAAGAGGATATAAAAATTATCCACGGGGAAAGACAAAAGAGCACAGTCAAATAAGTCTGCCAAGCCCAGTGTCCAGTGGCTTTAAACAATGAGAAGTAATACCAATTTATCTGTAATGTTTTTGTCAGCTAGAGCTACACCGGCTTTAATCACCATCCTCTTGCATTTTTGTGAGCCCTAGATAATTCCATGGACAGTAAAAATTGTTCAGACTCTCAGATGTTGTGTAGAAAAAAATGCTGAGGTGCCACACACTAGCATAAATTATTGTGAATATAAATGTAGCTATCTCCAGCATCCCCTTTGCAATAAAAGAGAGGCTGTCTGTGGTCATGCAGTGTGTCATTTTAATAATACAATCTAGTGTAACTGTTATACATGATGCCTAGACCAATCAACCCTTCATTTCTCGCTCTGTTTCATGGCTAACTTTACCACCTATTCCCTGTCCATTTTTTGACCTTGGGTTGCTCTAGCCTTTCAGGTGGTATCAGCAGATTCCACCCTTGTTCAGCCAGGAGATGAGCCTGAAGCTATATCTTTAGGGCCGACATGGGTGCTATAGGTGTCTACTGCATGCATTCCTGAAGCTGTAATTTCTAATACTGTATTTTCTTGTGTTCCAAGAAAGATAGAATATTTTAGAAACGTCCATCTATTTTAGCTTGTATTAGTCAAAATGTAAACGTCTTCCTCCAAAACAGCCCTGACTTTTGTCCAATGACTGCAAATTCTGTATAAACCTAGTTTGTTTACTGAAGGGGAACATAAATCTTTCTCTGTCATTGAACATTTATTGTGCTTTTTTTTCAGTGCAACTTACCAACTTTTTCTATAGACTTTATTTACCAGGTAGCATTACCAAACCATTATTTAAGACTGTAATCTCATTTCCTACTTCTAATCACTCTTATAGCCACAGACTCTAGGACATCTCCCTCCACCTCCCAGTGAAAACCTTCTCATTCTGGAGGCAAAAATTTGAAGTATGAATCAGTCCTTCCTTAAAATTCAGAGTAAATTTTGCCTAGTTAGAACGTTCAAGTGTTTATCTGAGTATAATTTAAATAAAAAGATGTTTCAGTTTTAGTTTTTCCACAGAGTGCACACCACAGAATGCAATCAGCATAAAAGGCCCAAACTCTCCAATACTATGTGAAATCAAGTTTTGCCTAAATTATTAAAACAAGAAGGGTACAAATGTTTAGTAGTGATTAACAATAAGTTAGCGACGGCAGTGTTAAAGGCAATGTCTCTAATCATTACTACAAGAGAATAAGTATAGCAATTAAGAAAGATGCATCACCAATTGTCCTGTTATCATCATCCAGACCCGCAGTCACTGGGAAGTCCCTAGTTGCATGGAGGATTTTGGAGAGCCTGCCCCAGAAAATTGAGAAGTCCCACTCAGAGCATGCACTTGTAGGTGAGGACTCCGAAGTCGCTGCACGAGGGTCCAGCTTTTATATTGCTAAATAAACAAATTAAATAATTCTAAAAATGTGGAATCTCTGGTCTCAGCTGCTCTGTTTCCAACCCCTCTTGGAGTCTGGCCAGAGCCCAGGAAAGGAAATCAGGGGAACAGCTGGATATCTGTTATTGTTGAAATGAGGGGGCTGTTGAGGTAGAGGATTCCTACAGAGGTCTTTTTCCTTTCGCACAATGTTCATGCTTATGCTGATTGGCCAGACAGGGTGTTGATGGCCCAGAGATTGTTGCTCTTTTTTCATGTCCTGTATATGTTGGAGAAGCTACAATTAATGTGGCACAGCCAAATTCTGCTGATAATGTGACTATGATGCATTTTCTCACACTCCATGTATTAAAAATAGCACAGCATAATTCTACAGATAATAGCAATATGAGAAGCTACAGATTAAACAGTACACATAGCAATGCAATACAAATCATCCATGGGTCACCTATTTTGTATTAGGCCTGTTGATCAGTTCCTATCACTTCAGTTTGATTTAAGCATCTGCAGAGATCCAGATACTTACAAATAAAAGTCACTCACTGAGTTCATTAGGGCTCGTCTGGATGAGGACACCCAGAGGAGGTTAGATGCATGAATTAAATTTGTGAAGTCAGTATTCATACATGGAGTATCTTCTAGGATTAAGCCACAGCCACTTAAAAACCTTTCATTTCTGAGTGAAAGCAGGCACATAGCTTAATCACGTCATCTCCATAATTTTCATTGATTCACTTGAGGTTTGCTGAGCATTTCTCTGTTGTCAGTTTGCCCACATGTTCTTTAAAAAACAGAGCCTTTGTAGCTGAGGCAACAGAATTTTGGCTTTCTTCATTAAAACTCTTGCCATAGCAAAAGTGAAATTCATGCCTGAATTATACAGAGATTTAGTCTGTGTGTCAGGCTGGGAAGTTCTAAGTGCACCACATGAAGCACAGCTAGAAACTGCCTGCACCAAATGAATGAAGTAAAGTCATGAGCACAGATCATTTCTCTAATGTCTCACAAAAACTACATATAGGGAAGACTATGCTCCTGCCATCATGATCGCCACCACTGACATTCTTCCAGTCAGCCTTGGAGCAGGCTGCCGATGGCTCAGCTTTTTAATCTATGGTGACCCTGTATTTTCAGTACTATGCTGATTTTTAACTTTGTTTTAACTTTTTATTGCCCTGTACTGCTGTGAGCTCTTGCACAAAGTAGTCCAGCAAACTTCCATCCCAGTCGGTAAAATACATTCAAGTTTTGCACTTGTAGAACTTAAAAAAATCCCCACTTGTTTGGTATGGGAAGGTTTAATTAGGTCAAATGAGTCTGCATCTTGGCTCAAATCTTCTAACAGTGGTTGCAGCCCAAAGCGCAATTTTTATGACCCCATTACAGTGTTAAAAATGATCCCATGGCCTCTGGAAAATACAGTAGCTATGACAGAAGTACTGTCACATTCTTAACTAAAGCAGTATAAATGCAAAAGTAGAAAGGACAAGGTAGAGGCCTTCAGGGCATTCCCCTAAAATAGTAACATGTCTCTAACTAGGTATTTAAAATGACTTTTCTCCTGTTGGGAAACAATGCAGCCAAAATTGGTTCCCATTCTACCTGATTGAAAGTATGACACAGAAAAGAAGTCTATTTTTGGTTTTTAATCCAGGTTGCAAGTATAAATCTCTTTCCCCCAAAAAAATTCTATAAAGACCTCTGTTCACTTCTATCCTTGGCAGTCTCTGGTGAGTTTTATATCTGATGGTCAGTGCAGAGCACAGAGACAATGGAGAGCCAGGGACAGACATCAGTGGTCAATAAAGCAATAAAGCACTATTGCATGGCTAAATGTAGGCTACCAAGCCTGCCCTGATGACTCCAACAGGTAATTATTAAAAGAATAGCTGTAAATATAATTTAAAAACCTGGACAATGGTACAGGTCTCTAATTATCATTTACACACTCCACTATCCCATTATTTTTAATACTCTGATCTGATTTTGATTAGGTAGATTGCTAAGCCTCCATTATCCAGTAGTGCTGAGGTCTGAGGAACTGCGTCTCACATGATGGAGGGTGACATCTGCACACAGCCTGGGTGTCATTGGAGCTAAGGTTGTGTCTGCAGGCTATAAATTAACTGTTGCAGAGTTCTGAATCACTTATTTAGCACTTCAGAAGCCATATGTCAATGTATATCAAAATAGCAATATATCAACAACTGTCTGAGGTGAAGGACACAAGATAAAAACGAAAATGGGATCATTTTCTGCAAAGAAACTGATTGGGCCACTATCAAGTTGCTGATGAACAGCTTCAGCATGTGTTGTTTTTTAGCCAATGTTTGCTAAAATCAGCTCTGGTTGACCTCTAGGTGAAGGGAGTAAGGATGGGGAAGGAGTGATGGACCTGGGTGCGGCATGGAAACCCTTCACCTCCAGGAGCCTGAGCTGGCCCTTGGCTTGGCCTCATGCCATGTTATTCAGAAGTAATTAGTTCAGGATCATTTAAAACGTGCTCATTTGACCAAATGCAGCACATACCTCATCAAAATGAGGGGGATTTACATCAGCATTACCATTTGTATTGAAGTTGACTCTAGCTGTAATGGGAGCTGTATATTTATAGCCACCCCCAAAAGGTTTACTCTGTCATGCAGTGCCTGATAAACAACAGAATGAGATTTTGATACCACATGAAAAGAAGAAAGAGGGGAAAGAGATGAGGAATGTCACTTGATGGACATTGATAGGTATTTATTCACCATGACCTAATTCACTGCTCGTTTCTGGAGCCCGGGGCAATGAATAACATATTAAGTGATATTAATGTGAAATATGGTTTCTGCTCCAACAGCAGTCCTAGGAGATAAACTACCAGTATATGTAAAAAATATGCACACCACCCTCCATATTTCCAGAACCTGTTTCACAGTTACAGACTATAGCAATATGGTTAGTTACATTAATTCTAGTATTATTACCAACCCCAAAGGCCAGGACATTTCTGTCTATCCTGCCAAGCCACCCTATTCCCCTAATTCCATTTTCCTTCTGTCCCTTTTTAATGTATGAATGAAGTAGGAATGCAGCTCACATTTTCATGTCTATCAGCACTTTTAAAGATATTAACCAAAGCTGTTTATCCCCTTTTTCTGTAGCAAAGCAGAAGCTTAGAAACATCTGTTTATTTTCTAAAATCCAGGAGTGCGTGTTCACAGGTGTATTTGATGTAATATTTTATAACAACATGCTTGTTTCTTTCTTGAGGAAAGAAGTAAGCAGGTGAAACTGGGAAGCACTAGTAAGAAGAAGAAAAATATGCATGATCTATGATACAAAAGTGCAGCAATAGTATTTATGTTCTTTTAAGTATGTTCTCATGAAGTATAAATCAGGATAAGGCTAAGTTTATATCCCTGCCCCACTTTAGTGGAAGAAAAAAATGCAAATATTCTATTTATTAAAATTCATTTCTGGGCACTCTTGGAAGCATATGCATCATACAGAGGATTTTTTTACTATATGACTGACATTTATGTTGTCGCTGAAAATAAAAACATCTGTACTAAAACAAGGGAAAATGTGTGCATTAGCAGAGGGAAACCTCCTGGTTTGAACAAATAAATAAACAAATAAATAAATCCTAGGAGTTTAATTTGTTAAACAAGAAGGCAATATTCATTGCAATACTGCTAAGTGAGACAAATGTACCTGAGGTGTAAAAAGGTTGCAAAACATCAACATTTTAAACAAAATCTCACTACGTTTCTTAATGAATGTCTGGTATTTAAAATAGACTGAGTTAAACCAGATTGCATTCTGTATCAGCCCCACTAAAGGGTGGTAAGCAGTACTCAGCTGTGTGAATTCATCTCACCTAGCTGTAAGACATTAAGATAGGAGCTTGCTTATCAAAAGGTCCCTGTATTCTCAAAGGAGACAGATGAGTCTCTCCCAGGAGTGAATTAGGTGCTTTCCATCAACTGCACAATCTTTGCTGGAATCCCAGTCCCTCATGGCACAGCTGGGCTAGGTCACCAGAGGCAGCTGTAAAGAGACCTGGGTGAATGATTATGGTCTCCCTCGAAGTCCTGGCTTTCTCTGGAGGAAATTTTGAATGCTTGGGAAGGAAGAGAGCTACACCACACTATGTGAAAGTTTGTGTGAATTGTGGGATGCATGATTGTAGATCCAGTCTGTAGATGAGTTGGTGGGATGTACTTCATTTAATTCATCTTAAGGATGCCTAAGACCTATTTTAGCTCCATATCTATGCCTGAACCATCTATGTGCCCTCACTGTCAGCCCCACTTGCAACACGTGCCCCTGTTCATCACCATCAAGCCCTCCAGACATGAAGCTATGAGCACCTTGCACAGGAGACAGGTTCCATAGCTGTTCAGGGAAAATGCAGTGGTCGTGGCATTTGTCCTTTGCACAATGGTTTAGTGAGTGGTAGAAAGACAAACTTGTAAATCATCTCAGGCATAAAGACGGCCATCATGGTGTTCCAACACAGGCTACAAATCATGCTTAAAACTATGGGGTATGGGGAAAAGTATCTGAAGTGCTCAATACCACATAAAAATGAGGAATCATGAAAATATTTACTTCTGAGGTTTGAAAGAAAAGCCATGTTAAAAGTAATTCAGTTTTGCAATGTAATTTTCGCAGAGGCAGAAAATAGAAAGCACCTTTGCAAATAATTAAACACTGTAATTGTAGATTATCTTTACCTAACAAAGAGAAAGTTTAGGCATCTCCAGAGCTTTAGAAGATTATTCTGTGATTATGTCACAATTGATCGGAATTTAATTGTTCCACTTGAGGATTGCTTGCCCCTTCTCAACATAATTATATCCCTTTGGTTCACAAAACAAAACTAGTTACCAGCAGAAGTTAGTAATTCCTCTTAAAGGGAGAGTTTTAATTTGAGTTCTTGTGCTGAGATACTGGTCTTGATTAACTTCTATAATTTATAGAACATGGCTGTTTTAATTCTCTAATTTACCCAATTTATGTATTGCTTGCCACAGGTTAAGGGTATAATCCATTTCAGATGTGCAAGAACCTCTTAGATTTAAAAAATTAAAATTCATTCCTTTCCCATAAACAGTAATGGTTCTAAGAATGTAAGAGGTCTCTGTTTAGCTAAAAGCTGAATGTGAGATAGATATCCCTTAGATAGCTCTAGAAATCTTGAACTTGATGTTCAAATTTGGAATCAGCTGCAATCCACATGCCACCATAGCCTTAGGCACTGACATTCGTCATTCTTATTCTAGTGGTCACAAAGGGAGCAGTCAGCTGTATTGGATACTGATCCAAATTCTCCTGACAAACAATGTGAATTTTTTGGGAGTTTGATTTGGAAAGAATAGTTATACAGTAAAGTCATAGTAAAGTATTAAGTAGGTAGAAGTACGTGAAAGAGAATATAGTGATATGGAGTGATACAGTAAATGGGAAGATGTGGGAATAGGCTTTATTTCTTATATCTTCATGGTATAGGATATTTTTCTGACATATTATCACATTTTCTATTTTTTGACATTATCAATATGCACCATCTATAGGAGTGGATAAACTGACTGGAATTACCAGATTCATTTTAATTTCTGTGTGACATGACCATAGGTGTCCATGACATCCTCCAAGGGAGATTCAGAAGTCCTCAAAGTAGTGAAAGTGTCTTCCCTCCAAAGACTGTAGAACTGCAGGGCTTTCTGCCGCATTGTGCCAGGTGCAGTAGAAATCACTGTACTACCCCCAGTGCTGGACTTAGTAGCCTAAACTACCAGCTTACCAGGCAACTGAACTGACACTTGAAAATGTAGTACCAGGGGCTGAACCCACCTGCACTCACTTGAGCAGGTTTCTAGCTCAGGTTCAGGATCTGCTTCGATAGGTGTCCATGGGATTGCATTTAAAATAATGGAATGGAGATGTGAGAGACTGGAGACAGTCTTAGCTGTGCAATTGTTTTCATCCAGCCATACAGTGGTATCTTTGCAAAATACGTGTTCAGCCTTACAGAAAATTTAAACTAAAAAAAAATTGAACCTTATCAAAGACAGATGCCTAGCTCCTAAATCAATGAAAAGGAGCTTTGAAAAGAGCTTCAAAATGCTAAAGCAACAAAGGACATAACTTCAGTATGAAGGTCTCTCAGAGTCAGGATTCCTAAGCAATTGAATATCAATAGCTTTTCCTGCATAACAGCATTTCAGCTAAAAGTCTGTGAATATATATATGTGGGCATGTAGTATGTATGTCATATGTTTTCTTTTACATTGCCTTTAAAATAAGAATCATCACATGCCAAATTTAAATGGCAGCTAGAAGACTACATTCTCACAGAAACAAACCACCTCTATGTTCACTGGAGAATATGCTTATCTTGGCTATTGTGTTCTTCATTTCACCCCATAGCAATCATGCATTTAGTATAATATGAACCTAGAAATGCTCTTATGCTTGCCAACTGGTGGCCAGCCACCAGATCCGATTTAAGCAGCTAACAAAATCCCCCATCTGGTATCTGGACTTCTAATGTATGTTCTGCACATAAGTACAGCTGAGGTTCCAGCTGAGACCCTCACAGCATTTTTACCAGGTGAAACAAAATACTAAGCCAGGAGGAGCTTTACTAAACTTGTCTCAGCTGAAGCTGGTTTCTGCTATATTGTTTAGTGTTCTGAAATTAGTTCGTTCCATTCATAGAATCAGGTGTTATTTTAGAACAGTTTTAACATTTTCCCCAGGCAACTTGTGTTTTATTACGAGCTATTTTATATTAATCTTGTTCTACAGATTCCTTGGAAAGAGGAAAAATGGTCTCTGATTTTAAGGGATGCTCAGTGCCATTCACCAATTTTTCAGGTTAATTTGTCATCATGTCCTTTTTCTCTTGCTCAAGTCTCATGTTATTCCCTGAAGGCTTTATTAAAAACATTGATGTGCATGGATTATAGCATCTGTATGCCTTATGCAATACATTGTGTGATTAAAGATTTTTGAGGTATGCATTTTGGGGTTTTTTTTCCTTTTTTTTTCAGAACTGTTCTTCTTATTGGCTCTGAAGTGTTTCCCCTGGCTGAAGAGAATCATGATAATATCCATCATGAACATCTAACACGTCTCTTTGGGTCACTAGGCCATTTCCAGCCTCATCTCTTTATTCTCAGTGCAGTCTACAGCCAGATGCTTATGTTACTTGTAGACCTAATTCCTCCTACATGATTCTGAAAACATAAAAGTAGCTTCAGAGTCTGTTTTAAAAGCATTGTCAATAGGAAGGGATAAACATGCTCATTTAAGTTTAGGCTTTCTTTGTAAATTCTTGCCAAAAGTTTTTGAACACCATGCCAGTTTTGAGCCCTCATCAAGGGAAAATTACATGCCAGAGAGATTTGAATTGATGGTTGTGAAGAGGAAAGGACCTTGTGTGGCAAATCAACAAGGAAAGATGGAGAGAGTTCAACCCTTATTTAGTTTGACTAGTGGCCAAAAACTGACAGCTGTCCAGGCATATGGCCAGTCACACCCTGGACAGGAGAACACTGTGCTTCAGCCTCTGCCTGGCCAACAAGCAAAGCACATTTGGTAGAAGACATGGGTGACTATCAGCCTCTGCAGGCAGGTGAAAGGTATGTAGATTCAGGGTTAAGAGTATTCTGAGCAGATGAATGTGACATCACTTAGAACTGGACACACTGGGGTCACAGTAAAATGTTGGGTACTGTACAGTTAATTCAGATTAAAAAGTAAAAAATAAAAATTAACTATGAGAGTGATCAAGCACTGGCACATGTTCCTGGAAAAGCTGTGGAGTCTTAATCCCTGGACATACTGAAAACCTAAGTAAACATAACCCTGAGCAAGCTGTTCTGCTTGACCCTGCTTGGCCAGGGCAGGGATGTAAACCAGAGATATCCAGAGATCCTTCCAGTCTCTGAGTTTTTGCGTTTCTGTGAAGCATGGGGAGCATGGGTGAGAGCACAACTTATTCAAGTGGGGATGTCAGGAACTGGGGACACGCTGAAGGTTATCACTGAAAGGCATACGGGATATTGAAGTTAGCTGTGGAAATGTGGGAGGTTGTTTTCAGTGTACTGTTAGGGTACTGTGGACCACAGGTGAAGTTGAAGTATGAGAAGAATAGAAAGGGAATTGTAGCATGACTGGGACTTGAAATATTGCAAAGGGGATGTAACAGACATTGGTGGGGGGATTTGAAAATCTTGGCTGCTATTTTGTGTGTGGTGGTGGTGCTAGTTTATTTCTCCTTAACTTTTGCTTTTATGTCATGTGTCTCAGTGAGACCATTTTTCACATTCTTGAACTAATCATAGGCAAGAGGTGGAACCTGTTTAACATGTGTTACTTTATTATGTAAAGTATTTCTGCACACTACTCTTTGATACAAATTACTTTGTAGGGCTCTTTTATTGTGGTTACAGGGTACTAATTCACATCTAGCATGCCATAAGAGTCATTCATATCAGAAGAGTTTAGCTTTGATCATACTTTTCCTGTCATCCTTGTTGATTACCATTATTTGCATATTACTTAATTTCCCAGGTTTGTGATCCGTTATTTGGTCTAGTTCCATCCTCTTGTGTCTCCCTTGGATCCTTGTTTGCTTTGCTTTCCTGCTTTGGTGTGAGAGATGTTTTGAATCTCATTTATTTCAAAAGCAAAGGTTTGGTCTACACATTTGCTTTTTTAATTTTTGGCAGTTCTAATTTATTCCATTACAAATGAAACTTTGATATTCACCAGAAACCATGTGGTTTGTTTACTATTAACTGCCTGGTTTAAATACTAAGTATAATAAAATGCCAGTGCTTCAATGAATCAGTCCTGGGCAGAGACAAATATGGTGCCACATGCATTTTCTGGATAGAGATCATAATTGTCTTCATGAAAGTTTATGGTCAGCTTTCTAAGCCTTGTTTTCAAAAATGTTTGGGGCAGTAAGGGTCGTTTCAATGAGCTGCCTGAGTCTCCATCATAATGATGTACATTCACTGCTCTATTTTGTAATTTCTATGCTTCTCATTCTGTTAACTGCCTAAGAACCTGCACACTGGGTAAATGAGGTGTTAATATTTGGAATTCAAAGGCATATCCAAATACAAAATAATACCTCAAGTTCCTTATCTGTGGTTGCCGCCTTCCTCTAGTTTACTCCTTATTGTTGAATGGCTTCATCCCTTTGTCGTATTAACAGGTCTTAAATTTACTTCTCACTCTGCTGCATCTGCATGCGCTCAGGCTCCTATCTCCTTCTCTTTGGTGTTTCACCTTGAGTTTGCTGCCACCAAAACTCCATACCAAACTCAGAATCTCCAGAACTGAATATTCAAGCTTGCTTCTGAAGCCCTCTCTGCTCCTCCTATCTAGCATGACTTTATGTGTCCCCTCTGAGAGATAACTATTTAGCCTCTCTGATGTCTGTTCTTTGAGATCAGTCAAAATGTCACCTTCATGACTTCCTATTGCCTCACATCTGGGTCTCTTCATTGGGTTCCAAGAGTATATGAGGAATCATTGCTTTCAAGTACCTGCATAAAATTTTCACTTTTATAGTTGCCCACAAACAATTTTCACCATTCTGTTCCTCCTTTCAGTGAAGTTTCTCAATGTGAATAATCATAGAATCATAGAATCACCAGGTTGGAAGAGACCCACCGCATCATCGAGTCCAAACATTCCTATCAAATACTAAATCATGACCCTCAGGACCTCGTCCACCTGTACCTTAAACACCTCCAGGGAAGGTGAATCAACCACCTCCCTGGGCAGACTGTTCCAATGCCCAGTGACCCTTTCTGTGAAAAACTTCCTCCTATTGTCTAGACTAAATCTCCCCTGGCAGAGCTTGAGGCCATTCCCTCTTGTCCTGTCCCCTGTCACTTGGGAGAAGAGGTCAGCTCCCTCCTCTCCACAACCTCCCTTCAGGTAGTTGTAGAGAGCAACGAGCTCTCCCCTCAGCCTCCTCTTCTCCA
>WAAB01012597.1:509070-525063 GCA_013389865.1 Piaya cayana
AGGCGATCAGGTTGGTTTGGCAAGACCTGCCTTTTGTAAACCTGTGTTGACTGGGCCTGATCACCCGGTTCTCTTGCAAGTGCTTCATGATAGCACTCGAGATCACCTGTTCCATGACTTTCCCTGGCACTGAGGTCAGGCTGACTGGCCTGTAGTTCCCCGGGTCCTCCCTGCGACCCTTCTTGTAGATGGACACAACATCAGCCAGCCTCCAGTCCAGTGGAACTTCCCAGTCTTCCAGGACTGTTGGAAGATGATGGAAAGGGGTTTGGCCAGCACATCTGCCAGCTTCTTCAATACCATTGGATGAATCCCATCTGGTCCCATAGACTTGTAGGGGTCTAGTTGGGCAAGCAAGGCTCTGACCTCCTCCTCTTGGACCATGAGACCCTCATTTTGCTCCTCTAGTTCTGGGGTTTGTACACAGGAGGAGCAACTTTCTTTACAATTAAAGACTGAGGCAAAGAAGGCATTAAGTACCTCAGCGTTTTCCTCATCCCCTGTGTCATTTAAAGTATAGTTGAATCTGCGAGTTGCAGGGGATGGATTATGTTTGCTGCAATTTCCTTATGCTTACCTATGGCCACAACAATTCAGCAGAGTGAAGAATAAGGACATAAGCAGAGTACCAACCATGACCTGCACCCCTTTTCTTTACCTTGTGAAACAGTAACAGATTTACCTGAGGGTCATATCACACGTCCCTTTCCTTGTTTTCCTCCACAATTCTTTTTTTTTTCATAATCTTTTTAAAATTGTTTTCTCAGTCCTATACATTCATCCTACTGAAGTTGTTCCTACAGTTTTAGATCCAGAGTGGTAAATACTGAAAGTACATATTCTGCATTAACATATAAACTTCTGTACTAGCAGTTGGCTTAAACCAAATCACTCTGTAATGTGGATTTTTACTCCCCCTTTGTGGGAATCCTGTGTTCTGTGAGTGCTGGAGATCTACAAGGTCTTCCTAGGCCATCAGCATGGCAGTGCCTATGATTTCTCTGTATGGCTGACCAAGAGATTTTACACAATAGTCCTGCGTTGTTAAATATCTTGAATCATTCTTTACCAGTGCCAGACCACAAAATCTACTATCTTCTAGAGATCATTTATGAAGACAAATAGAAGATTAAAAAGTTGCAAGCTTGTGGGTCAGAATAAAAGACTGAAGCAGCTAAAGGAAGCTTGTTGATGGTGTATACTACAGCCTCTTGAACAAGAAGAGCCTACTGATGACATCTTCGTCCTCCAGCTAAAGGAGGCTTTGTGCTGGCAAGATCTCATCATACTGCGGGACTTCAACCACCCTGACATATGCTGGGAAAGTAGCACAGCAAGCTGTAGGCAATCCAGGAGACTCAGAGTGTGTTGAAGATAATTTCTTAACCTAGGAATAGACACACCCACCCAAGGGGGTGTAATACTGGACCTGATTATCACCAATACAAGTGAGTTCATCAGTGATGTGAAGATCAGAAGTAGCTTGGGCTGCAGCGATCATGCACTGATGGAGTTCCATGTCCTGAGGGATAAGGGACAGGTGAATAGTATGGTCAGGAAGGGGGAGACAAGGAAGTTGGGGAGGGACTATTTACAAAGGCATGTAGTGATAGGGTCGAGGGAATGGCTGTAAATTGGAGAGGGGAAGATTTAAACTAGACATAAGGAGGGAATTCTTCACAATGAGGTGGGGGTTTTATATGTTAAAGGGTTAATATAGGCAGTTGTTTATTATAACAGAGATGTGTTTATAAAACTGAAAACCATCAGAATAATTTACTGGTTGGCATGAAATCCTTGCTGGAAATGCTACTATGCGAGCTGAGAATTTTCCACACACAATGAATATAACTTCTTTTCAGCGTAGTTTTGTAACATAAATTTGAAGTTACAAATACAAAACGTGCTAACATGAACCAACATCCCTTCACTAAGAATTAGGTGTACAGATTTTTTTTGAGAAGCTGTGATGTTTGTCCTCCCTTTTGAATAACAAGTATGTCCCTTAGGTCAGGAAAAAATTTTTGAGGAATCATGAGAAAATAAGGGAAAATAGAAAAATGGTTAAAAAAAGAGAAAGGAAAAACTGGCAGAAACGGAGTAGATTAAGGAAAGCCTATTGACAAGGGGCTTCAATTTGCAATGCAAAGTCTGTATTTCCAGAAAAAACTTATTAGACTTATCCCCCTATTGAAACAGATTGAAAAAATGTGTTTTCTGGCCTTGAGTGTTTCCTATAATGTGGTATTGTGCAAGTGAAACTGCCACCATCTTCATGCTTATCATCCCAGTTTTTTGTGAAAACTGCAGCATCAGCATTTTGCAAGATTGGATCATGAGATGTGAAAATTGTTGCTTCATTTCAACATTTTTGCTACTTATATAATCTAATATCATTCCCTGTTGAATAAGCACAGAATTTTGCCATTTGCCTACTTTCTGTATTTTTCTGTACCTAACAGGGAAGCAAAATCCACAAAATTTACTAGTTTTTAATAAATACTCAACAGTGATATGAAGCAGCAGGGGAGATGCAAAAGGAATGATAATTCTACTAAATGAAAGAGAGTAGGATTAAGCCAGTTCATTTATGTTCAGGAAGGAGAAGGAATATGCTTACATAAGATAAAAATAAACTGATGAAATTTATAATGTTTATGGAATATTTCTCCAAAGTAATTTCTGTGTGAATAACAAATTGCCTTTAATCTTCCCATCTGAGCCAGACTTGCCTTCAAGTCTTCTCTCTCACCCTATTTCTTTTGTGAGACCTCCTTTTAGCTTCTGCAGGGGCAGAGGAGGGGGCAGGGAATTCAGGACTCTCCAACCCTTGTGGCTGGAAAGACATCAATACAAATTACACATTCCCTAGTCTAGCTTGTTATATTTCTGGAGCTATTGTAGGGAAGCCTTTCTTATAAAAATTCTGCTTTAAGGAAGAGCCACATGCTGCCAGCATTATCCTGATCATTCCTACGGACCAAACAGCAAATGGCACTCTCGGGCGATTGCTCATCAGAGGGGCACTGCACAGATGCACTGAAGAACCACTAAACAGTGAAAAGGTTTACATTTCATCTACAGTTTAACAATAAAAACATAATATCCTACTCTCTGTCAAACAAAACCAGTCACCAGCCATTTCAATACTAGTATCAGTGCTGTTGGGTTATTTCTGGGAAGCCAGAGGCATATACTGCACTGCAAATTGATCCAGTCTACAGTTATTGCTGGGACTAGTGAAGCACAGCAGCTAACCTGTAAGAAGAGGTTGGGTAATTTGGATTCACAGCTCATGTCGGTCACCTCTCTTTTGCCACTATTTCAGAAGCCGGTGGTTGAATAATACCTAATCTCCTCTGCAGCAAGCATAGAAATTTGTCATTTTGCACTGTTTTCCTCCAAACATTCATCTGCTGTTCTTCTCATCAACACACAGTTGTTATTTCAGCAGGAAAAGGGATATATATAGGCCTTGATTGCTTTTTGGATGCACTTTTGTTATTTGTTTTTACCCAGAAAGCGTTTCAGTGCTGACTGGAAGGCAAATGCTCAGGAGGAGGAACAGCGCTCTGCCCTGACACTAGGTGGCCTGGCCATACTGCTCCCCTCTACACCATTCCCAGCTTATGCATGTTCAGCACTGTTACCTGTGCAAATAAATGTCCTTCTCTACCCCAGAAACTTTCACTGGTATATCTTTTCTGTGATAACAGCCTAGGCACTTGCAAAACCTGTTCTTGCTGAGTCTTGTCTGATGTATTCAGAGACTGCCTAATCCCTGTTTTAATGCTTTTTATTGGATTTGAGTGTTGAATTGTTGACAAGGCCAAGACCGTGAAGCAGTTGTTGTCATTGCAGGTCCCAGTTAAGCCCGCAGACTGTTAACCTGATGATCAAAGCTGTTATTTCCTCATTAATGTATGCACAAAGCTGGGATGGGATGGAGACAAATCTGAGTAGGATAGTAGGTGTTACCACAAGAGGACAAAAAAAAAGGAAAGAGTTGTAGGCAGGAATGGAGGAGGAGGAAGAGAAAATTGCAAGGCTGCAGTTGGGTTTTGTGCACCTTATAAGGCAGCTGGGAGGCTGTAGGGTGTCACAGTCACTACTCCCATTGCATAAATCATCTGTAGGTGGTGACAGAGCGCCTCTACTCTCAGGTAAACCTAGTCCATGGATTTACAAGTTTCACCTTCCAGCTTCCATCTTTGCAAAAATTCTTCAATGACGCAAAGGAAATCTGGACAATGTTTTGTAGGATTATGTCACTGGCTACTCAAGCAAGACTGTACTGTCCTCCCAGGGGAGGCATTGATATGCCCAACTATGGCATGTGGAGTCAGCTGCAAATTAAGGTAATAAACTAGTCTTTTGGCATCAGGCAAATAAGCCCCTGAGCAGAGAGGTTGCTGATATATCCCTATGTTCTAGCACTTACTACACACTCAGCTCACCTCTGTTTTCTGTACCCCAGCACCTCACTTCAGCTTCCTTAGTTCAGGGGACAAAAAGATGAGTTTTACTCATTTTTCTGTTAAATTATCCTAAGACAGCAGGAGAAATATCTGTGCTGAAACCTGAAGACTGTTCATTCATACACAGTTATTTTCAAGACCTATCACTGGTTATATTTAAATGATAGCTTGCATCTCTCCTCTAATTTAACTTTTTTTGAACGCCTTACCCTCTGTTATCAGTTTCCTATGATTTATTTGCACATTTCCAGGCTACATCCCTCCATTCTGAAAACAGCCTGCTAGAGGAATATGGGTCCAGCACCCTGCTGACCTCTTCCAATGCCGACACTTGGAGTTGCCAGGGCTGAGCTTTTGAGAGGCTGTGCAACTACCTGCCCATCATACCTGCAACTACCTGCCCATCAACAGGCAGGACATCCCCCTGGACTGCACTTGCCAGCTGTCCAAAACTCCTTCCAGTTGGGCTCAATTGCTAACTTACAGCGTTGAACAAGGGGTGGAAATGGAAAAGAGTGACCTGTGGCAAGGTCAATCCACCCTTTCATTCAGGGATGGGGAAGACAAGCCACAGAACACAGTGTGCTGCATATTTACACTCCTAGAATACATAATTTGTCAAAATTGTGTTATTTTTAATACCTGATTAGGCTTCCTTGCTAGCCTGAGACAGAAGTTGTTTTCATGGCTAATCGGCTGCTAGGATAACTTCTCCTGTCCAGCAGCCCCACTCTTTCACTTAAATGAGGAATGGAAAAAGCATCCTGATTTTAAGTCAACTATTTTTACAGGGTATCCCTGCTACCTTCTAGAAGAAAAGTGTGATATACTGAATGCATTGTGGTATGATTTTAGAGACTATTTAAGCATCCTGTGGAGACACCTTACAGAAAAATCTGTGTCAGTATCTAAATAAATAATGTATAGAGAGCAGATATAAATTTGGGTCAGAGTGTGAGGAAGGAAGAGTTGGGGAGAAAAAAGGGTGAAGCAATGTCAAGCCATACCATTTCAATCTTCTGCTGTCAAATAAAAGCATATTTTTCAGATCCACTTTGGTAATTTAAATCTGCTGATCTTTGATTTTCACCATGAATATATAAACCAAAGTGAAATCCACATTTCAGGTAAATATGTGACTTTGTGCCACAGTCAACATAGTAAACAAGAGACTGAGAGGATGTGGCACGGGATAGACTGTTAAGTAAGTATATGGTATGAAGGACATTCCCTTTAATACAAATATTTCTCTTGATCTTTACTGTGCAGTCTGTGACTGTGAAACCCTTCCCTTTGTGCATGGACTTTTTTTTCTGTTCACATTTTCTTTTTTTCTGTGTGCTTCTATTAAAATTCTCATCACACCATAGTTTGGTTCTATAGAAAATTTTTTTTTAAATCCCATGACATGCTTTATCTGATACATTCTCATGCACAGTTTTGGTAGCACTTATCTCACCTCCATTGATATTGTTAAAGTTTCATACCAAGCCTTCACACTGTTCTGCTTTTGTGTAATCTTTATAGTAATAGAGCTAATTCAATAATATTCATACTGCTAAGTGAAGAAGCCCATAAGGTAGAATTCAATTACCTTTTCTATTCCTTTTCTCAGTTGCTCTTCTGGTGTGCTTAGTCTTTTATCTTTTTCACTGTAAACAGGTAGCTTATTTAAATTTAATAGACACCACTGCCTTCCTCTTTTCCTTTTTTTCCCTTGAACCTTCTAGGCACTCTCATGAGATGTTCATTCACTTCTGTGTAATACCACAGTAATAGTAATACAGGAAAAAATGTGATCATTGCATGCGGTAAAGACCAAATGAATAGTGTGTGTGTGAAGAATGTCGCTTGGATTTCTAACAGCACTTCGGTAAATTATACAAATTAAATATTCATTACTTTGTACTTCATTAGTTCACATTTGGAACACTTTTTCTTCATTATAACAGCCTGGGGCAAGGGGTGTTTTTAATATGGTTTATTCTGTTATTTTTCAGAAACTCTTTAGTTAAAATGTTAGAGCAAAGTTGTATTTATTCCACAACAGACCAGTACATTCATATTTTCCATAGACTATTTTCTCCCACAAGAATATTTTGTATGTTCACTAGTTGTTCAAAGTTCTTATTTCAGTAAAAAAGTAACTAAATATTTAAAATTATTTTCACAGTAAGTTTTCTTACTGATCATATCCCAACTCAGAATGAATTGCAATTTCATGAGCACAAGCCATATCTGATGAATGGTAAAGCGTAAAGCATGTGTTGTGCCTTGCATTGTTCACTGCTGGAGCTGATGGTGATACCTTCAAGTGGATTTATTTGATGGTGGAAGTGGATGTTTCTCACCAACCTTTAGAAAGTGGAAAGAGTTACAAGGGTGACGTTGGATGGGGGTTCAGTGGTCCTGGTTCTGGCTGAGGGAATGTGGCCATGGAACTGCCTCTGCCCTGAAAGACCCTAGACTGCACATAGAAGCTCTTCTTGCTATTTGAAATGCTGGAAGGATGTTAACTGAATGAAATTCCTTGTAAAATTTAGTTCCTCTAATTTGTTTTCCTCACATGCTGCTTCATCTTTAGACTCCGTATCTGGAGATACAGTACATCTCCAGACAAATATAGAAAGTCTTCTCACAAGCTGTGTAACACTTCAAAGCCTATAAAGAACTTAAAGAGCATTTTCTGATCATGTATGGGTGATAAGCCTTGTCAAACCTTGCTATTCAGACTCGAGGCTAACTAGAGAAGCAGGCAATTTCAGCTGAATTTCAGTCACACTGAAGGGTGGGAGTCCATTAAAATATAATCTCAAATGGGTTTGAGTTTAGCTTTTTGTTTTTCCAAAAAGCTGTGGATAGATGTAGAGGAGAGGTCCCTGACCTGGTAATTTTTAACTACACAAAGAGAAATAATTTCCTCTGTAAGAAGTCAGCTGTCATATTGCTCCTTGCCAGAAGAAATAGTCTTTTAGTTCTCTTTCCAAGTAGCCCTCAGCAGCAGGACACCTATCCATACTCCATCAGTAAGGCCAGGGAGTGTTGATCTACAAATGTCAGAATCTTAAGACCCACTGTAGGGTCAAGTAGGTACAAAACAGAGTTGGTGATGATTTGAGGAGATCTTCGTGAGTCCAAGGTTGAAAACCATGGTCCATGCAGCTTCTCTGAAATTACATAGGGAACTTGTGGAAGCACCATGAAGAATTAGAGCCCTGTGATTTCTAGTCACCTCTCTCACTAACACAACTTTTTGTCTACTCTTCTGCCAAAACACTATGTAGATATAAAGTGCAATATTTTCAGTCACTGCTATAGGATACAGCAATATATCTGTGTTTTAACAATATTGTGACTGCCTTAGGTCCTAATCCTTCCCCTGCCAATGTGTACTGTGTACTTCTTGGCAAGGTATCTAGTCTTGTTGTGCCTCTAGCAGTACAAGTGAAAAACTGGGGAGACAATAGGACTTTGTTGAAAAGAAACAGGTGCATCTGTACTGGGTTAATAAATCAGAAACAGGGAACATCGAATCTGAACAGTGTCCAGCTCTTTGTGTGCCTGCATTTTGCTGCATACTAATTCTCTCTTTTGTGAGAGCTACATCAAACACAGATCAAGTTCTACCTCAGAGACTGAATGAAAATCAAATCATGTGTGGATGTTGTTTTATTCACTGAGAGCAGACATCACCAGACTATGTTTAGAATTTCAAGGGGATGTGATGGAAGAAGTACAAATCAAGGTAAGAAACCTTGTTCCCAGTCACCGTTTCTTATGCAGGTAGTTGTATTAGAAGCAATAAATAAGTACCACTTGAAAAGTTTAAGGCAACAACCAAATATAGATCTGAAGAGCTGCATGCTTGGCTCTTACTTACTTTACTAAGCAGCTACACGGACCACCGAGTGATTGCTTCCAGTTTAGCTGCCCAGATTTCTTTGTTAAGACCCAGCCCACTAGATTTATGTGGTCCAAAATTTAAAAGATATGTTACCACATTGTTGGTGTCCTTTCACATTGTATGCACACATGCAGACCAGCAGCCTAGGCAGACCTCCCTCATCAGTCAGGAATTCAGTTCCTCGTCTCCTGTGTCCAATGGATTAATGGACTGTAGCACTGCTCTGTTCCTGATTGCCTCTTCCTGGACCTTTCACCTTCAGGATCAATGCCCACCATCCCACCCACTGACTGTCTTCAACACAACTCTCCCTAAAGTATGTCCATATTGAACCACAGTTAAGAGTTGTGCACCAGTCTTGATTCATGCACACATCTGTGTTTGCTTGTTGGGGTGAGAACTCTGGCACATATTATCCTCTGATCTGTGTCCAAGTTTGCTTCCTCTGATTTGGTTCTGATTTGGAGCCTATAGGCTAATTTCCAGGCATGCAGTGCAATAACTAAGGGGTTCTGGTCTCTTCAGTGGAGTGAAAAATGTTACCAAATGGACATATTCTGGATTCACACTTTACTTCAAGGAGGTATGACAAAAGCAACATGTGCACAGGTACAGATCTACACATGAATTTTCACAGGCTTCCAAAATGTATTTCTGATCAGCTTAGCTCTTTTCACAGTGACTGAAGAATGCTGCTTTTATTGTTCTTCAGCCCGAGGTCTCCCCCTCATCCATGGTCTTTCACCTAATAAGTCCTACAGTGTCCTGGCCATTTTCTCTAGAGGCTCTCTGGGGAGGACATTTGCCTGAAGAGAGCAGATAGTGCAGTTTACCAGTGCCACACTACTTATCAGCATCCCAGTATGTTGAAGACAAACATATTTTCCAGCAAAAGTGATGGCTGGTTCTGAATTTTGTCTAAATAAATGTGACCAAGCACTACTCATGAAGATGGCTTCACTAGTGAAAGTGAGACAGTTGTATGGTTAATAAAAGGAATACATAGAAACTACGCTTCTAAGCATAGTGTGCAAATTAGCAGGGTCCCAATGTGTAAATAAGTACATCTGATGACACAAACATTAACATAAATATATAAATTACAAAATTAATATCTTCTGCAAGGCACTTACACAGCTTGAGACAAAACTCAGGATGGTTAACGATCCCCCTTGTGTGTATTATCCAACAAGAAGATCTGTGTCATCAAATATTTTTATTATTGTCTCAATTGCCTACACTCTAGCTGTAATTGAGAGCCCCAGTTATGATTCCTATAGCAAGATTTCCAAATAAAGAGTGCTCAAGCACTCAGAGCATATGTTATTCAGGGAAGTCAAAATGTTGAGGGGAGAGAAAGCTATAAAAAAAAAAGTAATACATGATTAAATAGTCTAAAAAACCCTGCATCATTTGGCATACAGAAAGATAAAAAAATGGAGACAGAAGGGTACAGCCCCAAGAGAAGTTAGGACTGGCAGCATGCTAGGTGCTGGCCTCCAAGGTTCATTCCCACATGCTGGTCACAGGTCTCACCTCCCTGCAGGCAACTGGCAACACACGGCTAAACTTTACTGTCATACATGAAATCTAAAACACTGCGTGGAGACTTGCCTACCTTAGCTAATAGGTGTGCAAAAGACAGGGTGCCTCTTAACCGTGACCTCTCTGAGGTGCAGGTACTTTGGTGTGGACATCAGGGAAATACCTGTGGGCTATGCTGAGCCTTCTTCTTTAGCATGCAGCTATGCCAGCCTTGTCTTACAAAACCCGCGTGAAGGAAGTAGTCACCTTTCCTTATGCAATAGCTCAGTTCTTGGACCTGCCCAGAGGAAACACACAAGATCAGATTGCAATCTCCTTGCTGCTGAAATTTTGCGACTTCATAAGTCATGTGCTAATCACTTGCAGAGGGAGATGTGGCCAGGGTACCCCATCCCAGAGAGAGGGACACCTGAGCTCCAGGTCAATGCCTAAAGGGTTTTGCAAGACTTTACATTCACTGATTAAGGAGAAGCACAGGTGAGATGAGTGATCTGGCTGCCCTTCTACCTTTGCCACCAGCATACGGCTGATGATGCCACACCAAAAGAACAACCCCAAAACAATGGGCATTTCTCCTGGCTGACCAAGGAAAACTCACAACATGAGTAGCAAAGGTGTGAGAGGGTCTGTACATACAAATTGCCTGAATCATTTATAAAGAAAAAGCTTAAGGAAATGAATACAAGGTTATTGCTGTCTCACTGTATTATACAGCTCTCTACCAAATGCAAAATGGAAATGCAGATACGAATCTACGAAGCTGTAAATATTGTACTGCAGTTACTATGTGTTTCTGCACTCATATATCTCATGAAAAGTGCTTTTATACTGAATTTTATTTTGTTTCCTGAGCCTATGACAACTACTTATAATACTGAGTAAAATAACACTTCAGTTATACTATTTCAGACAACAAATAAAATGTACTACTTATTCTTCTGCGTTTGCAAGCTCTTATGACTAGGATTCTTGTAAAGCAATGATGGATGTCCCCATTTTTTTAATTTCTCTTCACTCCTGAAAAAAAACATTTTGGAGGCATAAATTAGATGAGGCCAGGGACAGATTTGTAATATCTCATCTTCTCCTGGAAACAATAAGAAATCAGATAAGTCCCTCAAGCAGAGTGCATTAAAGGTGACAGAACAGAGATCTTGCAGAAACCTCATCAAATACAGACAATATTCAGCATTAATGCAGTGTCCATTTTGATTCGTTGCAGTCAGATGGGAAATGAGGCTTGAGTGACAACTTTATTTAGTAAGTCATAGGCTACTGAAAATTTTATGAATGATGCAACACACATGCAAAACAGTGGGGCTTTTTATTAGCAATGCTTGATAAGATACAGTGAAAGTGTGAGTAATTTTCATTAACTATTTGTCAATAAAGGCACGGAAAATAAATTATATTAAAACCCTGCTCTGCATAATTCTGCTTTTGTGTTTGCAGAAGAAACCTTATCACAATACCTTTTAATAACATGGAGCATCTATTGCAGTGTTTGTTGTTTTATTCTGTTATGCAAGGAATACTAATTTTTCACTTCAGTTTGTCTTCAGCCAAAGCTTCGTGATTTGGATCATTATACTTTCCAATATTCTTACATCAGTAGTACTTACAAAACACCCAGTGGTTTCATTGCTGTGGACACTATCTTAATGAAAGGTGCATTTTCTGATGCAGATCCCCAGTTTCTTTCAGAAAAGCCCATGTGTGTGCAATGACTTGTGTCCTGTGCAAGGACAAGCATATAGCACCTAACGTTGCACTAAAATCAGCAGAGAGACAGAGATAAAAAAGGTGAGGAGAGTGCACAGCCCCGGGGCACTATAATGAATATCATTCTCATAGAAGGTGTCATTACTGCTGGCATTTGAGATTGAAAATAGGGAAAGTTATATTAAACCTTTCTCATAATAATAGTAATAACAATCCTTTGGAATAATTTTTAAATTAACCTTATTAGTAAACTCACCTGGGTTTAGTTCTTTCCTTGATTCCCAGCAGAATAATTCTTTAGAGGGCTAATGCCAGCTATGTGTTTCCTCCTCTTCTGACAGCTTCCCTTGAACTCTACACGGAAATCAATTTGCCTTCTCATTCTTCACACAGGCAGCAGCTTCTACATAGAAATATTCCTTTAAACAGAAACCAATTAAAGGGCTGGCAAACTGTTTTCAGAAATGAAAACTGTGCGTTCTGAAGAACTGAATGCCAGGGCCAAATACAGTTTTAGAAAACATAAACAACAATTTTCTTCTTCCAGCTCAAAAGTAAACCTATCCTGGTGCAAGATACTTCTAAGTGACATGGGAGAAAAGAAAGATACTATAGTTAAATATACAAGAATAATAATTTTCCTTGGCTTTCTGTAGTAGAGCACACATATCTGTGAGTAATGCCCCAATGCTACCAGTGAGCAGGGCACTTAATAAAACCCAAGCATCTGTCACACATAGGTTATAAGGTCATTTCTCATACATAAGATAAATTGGAAATCCATCCAAAGAATGGAAACTGAGAAATTGTTATGAAATTTACTGGAAAATAAAAAATGATTTCCACATGTTATTTTATTTCTCAAGGGCATTTTGATAAACATATGCATACACTGTCAACACATATCTAAACCATGAAGAAGGGAAGAAATCAGTATCATAAAACAGTAAGTGTTCTTTAATGGAATGGCACGTTATATTATGTCTATTATGTAAACACAATAAAAATGTATAATTATGCAATGATAGGGTTCACAGTGAATTTCAGATCTATTTCTTGATTATATCTGAGATACCATAGTTAAGTGTTATTATTGCCTCATGGAAGATAAAACTGAAACACAAAGTTCAAGGTCAAAGGCCAAGTGGATTTAACACTTGGTTAAACTTTTGTTTCTCTAAATGAAGCATCACAATCCAAGCCCAGTTCAGTAAGTATGTAGCTGGATTTCAAGGATAATGTTATCCTGCAACTCTGTGTGTGGCAGCTGCCCTTTGAGAGTCAGCAGAAGCTGCAGCTGTTTGACATCTGAAAAACCAAAATTTCCTGATTCACCCTTCAGGCAATCAAATTCAAGCCTATCGTTTTAAATTAGACTCTTGAAATTTACTGGGGAGCATGGCTAAATGAGTCAGGAGCAGCAAGCCCACTGCTTTAAGTGCTGACCAGAGGGCATGCAGACCAGCCTCTGTGCCAACGGTACCTTGGTTTGCAGCTT
The DNA here is from genome assembly GCA_013389865.1 of Piaya cayana. Lineage (NCBI taxonomy): Eukaryota > Metazoa > Chordata > Aves > Cuculiformes > Coccyzidae > Piaya > Piaya cayana. The sequence continues at coordinate 522,218 of WAAB01012597.1, forward strand.
CCCTGGGGCTGCCTTTGACTTCCAGTGACCTAGATCATAATGGCACTGCCCTGCTGATAGCTGCCACCATCCAGCTGAATATTTGAAGTCAATTCTTCACCAAACACTTTGACTTCCTATTTATTCTTGGCTGCTGTAGGAAGTGTTGTCCCTATTTATGATAAAGGCAAATACAGTTTGGGGCCTGGCTGTCTGGGATCCCATCTTCAACTTCATGATCTTCAACTGGGGTCATGCTGACTGCTGGTGCTATCAATCCTCATATATCTGTGGCTCTGCTGCAGCAAGAGGCCCCCGTGCATTTGGAGACAACTTGAATTCAGGTGCCTTTCCAGCAGGTGGGATGTAGGATGTTTTCTTTCTCAGAGACAGGGAGGGGGAGTTGGTGGGAATTTGCATTCTAATCATCTTTCCATCACCTGTCTTTGAAAAGAGACAGATCTGTGTGCATTTTATTAAATTGCATTCAGAGAAGTCAATAGGACACCTTTTGTGAATCTAAAAATAAATAAAATAAAAATTGCTTTTGAGGAGGCTTTCAAAATTCCAGACGTGCATAGTCCTGGCCCTAAATAATATTTGGCATGAGGTTATTCAGAACTGCTTTGAATCTTCTCAGAGTGGAGAGAGACAGGCCATCTTAACATATCACACTTGTTTTGCAGCTTGGCATAGCCAGGCTCCCTCTGGCACTAGTCTATTGGCTCTGCTCCCCCTGCTTCCAACAGAGGGTCACTGCAAACCCTGCTGCTCTTTCACACCTCACCATAACACATGGTCCTGGCTGCACGGTGCAGAATTTAATGAAGCAAAATGTTCTGATGAAGAAAAACTGACAGGCCCACCAGACACCTGAAAAATGGGAAATGCTGTAGGAGAGGGAGGAGCCTCCTGCTCCACTGCCTGCAAGCTCCTGTTTATCCAGCTGCAAGTGGAAGACGGGCGTCAATTTCCAATTTTCTTCTTAAAATAAGAAAGTACAATGTGCAAAACTTCTCAAGCATTTTCTTCGTGTGTAATGTATGTCTTCAGAAGTGCAAGCAACAGAAGGAGAGAGAGAAAAGGGGAATAAACCCATGAAGAAACAGAGACCTGTCTCTTCAATGTCCTTGCCCCCTCATCTTGTCACAGCTGCTCCATGGCCCACACCATTGGCACCTGCAAAACTCTGTAGTAGAAATCAAAGACTGAGTAATCAGGATTTTTTCAGCACTGTAACGATTCAGACACTTACATAAAATGCATGTTGTGAATTATAACCTGGGTCAGTAATGGGATCTTGCTGTGGTTTCCAGGACCAACCAGGCAGAACAGGAACTTCCTGCACCCTGAGGAGCTCCTGTTTTGATTAAACATCTGAGAAATTTCCCAAAAGACTATTATGCTCAATTAATATGACATTGCTACAGCTAACACAAATCTTTTAATGTCCAGAATCCTTTGAATCAGGGATTAGAGAGGCCAGGTTAATTCAGGTTCTAAACTACATTTTAAATCACATAATTATCTAGTAGCATCACTGTATGTATTAGAACATCTATTTTCCATGAGAAATGCAAACGTTCTTTAAATTCTATTTCAAAATCTGAAAGAACCGAGTATTTTCATATTTTGAAATATTCTGAAAGCTTGAACAAGCTTTCAGGCATGTTAATGTCATTCAAAGTCAACCGCATATCTTCTAGTATAGGAAAATAAAGGAATATAGCATGTAATTACTGTTGACATCTAAAAATCTTGAAGTTAACATAGTGAAAACCATAGCTACTTATGTGATTGCATTTATTGCTGGATTGTGGATATTTCATTGTGGGTAAATTGTGTTTCTATTGTACCAAATGTAATTTTCATTATGTGAAACGCATTTCTGAGGGAAATTTTATGAAGGCAAATTAATTAATAAATTATCCCGTCTTTATTTTACTTGTTTGTATTACCAAAAAACTCATCTGGGGTTTTGTTACCATACTAACTGCTCACATATTTAGTATTTTCATTCCTTTTGTGACAAGTAAAATGTTGCCGCTTGCTGGAATGTGTTAGATATTATACTGATACAACATTGTAGAAATTTTCATTAAAATTCTCATGGAAAACTCTAGTGTGAAATAATTTTAAGTTGTAGCCTGCTGTAGTTATATTTACAAATGCATTTCAGTCCAAGTCACAACTAATCCTCACTTTAGAACTAGCAGGTTATGTCACTGACTGAGGCAGTATTTTTCTGCCAAACTGAAATATTTGGGACTAACTTTTATTGAACAAAATCTTAAAAGGTCTCAATGATTAGGATTGGGATGGGATAGGGTTTCTGTTTTAGGGGGGCTTGTTCTTAAAAAAAAAATAACGAACAGAGGGAAGACAATGAAGCTGAGCCCAGCTTTGCAGGTGTGGTGGGTATGGACACAAGAAGGCCATTTCCCATCACAGTGTTTACATTGTGTCACTGCTTCCTCATGATCCATTTTCGCTCTGTTCTAGCCACCTGCCTCATGACTGGTAGCACCTCCTAATTGCTCACTACATCTTTCAAAAATGCATTACAATTTGTATTTCTTTTAAAAAAGTATTTGCTGAGTTCCCAAGAATGTCATCAAAATTCTCTCAATTACAAGTGAAAAATACAGCAATGTTATTTTTAGGTGTCAAATCCTTCTCACTGTACATTCATACAACCAGTGCTGTTATGCTGGTAGCTAATGAGACCGCCGCAGAGGAAAAAAAAGAAAGAGTGCTTTATACCAAAATCACAATACTGAAATTCAGGAAATCATAGAATCATAGAATCACCAGGTTGGAAGAGACCCACAGACTCAGCTGTTGAAACATTCCTATCAAAGACTAAA
>WAAB01012597.1:525952-586124 GCA_013389865.1 Piaya cayana
TTTCTTTACCTCCTCCCATAACTCCTCAACCATATGAAGAAGTTCCCCCACTCGAGCACAGCTCTCACAAGTGGAGCCAGTAACAGTAACAGAGGCATGAGCTGGTTTGGGAGGGGGGCACTGTCTGCAGCTCAGGGTCTGGGTAGCTGCATGCACCCACTGTGGCTCCATCTGGGTAGCAGCATCCCTCCTGCCTGCTGCAGCAGTCGGAGCAGCTTTAACCTTCTGCTGGGAAGGAACTTTTTTTTCAGGAACTTTTTAGGTGAGATTGAGAAACAGAGATATTCTGTTCTATGCCCTACTTGTCGGCTGTCTGCATTCAGTAAAGTAAGTTCTAGCTCTCCTTTCTTGGTAAAATTTATGTTTTAAATGTATTTTAAAAAAGGAAATATTTTCCACTTTTTTTTTACACAATGAGACTCATTGACTCCCAACATATTGTGTTACAGTCTCAGCCTCTCAAGATGTTCTAAGATGAAATATAGGACACAAATCAGATTGGAATCCAGGACTACTCTACATATTTGGAAGAATTTTAGAGAAAATGCTCGAAATTGAAGGGCTGATCTGACAACTCTTTTGGAATAGCTTCCTGAAAATGTGGGGGGAAAAGAAAAGGAAAATGGTTAGATGTCAAAATCAAAAGGATTTTGCTGCCTGAGTAAAATAAATGTGACCATACAGATTATTTTCATGAGTTAAAGTGGCTAGAATTTCCTATACAAGCAGACCAGACTTGATCATGAGATCATTTAATCCAAAAATTTTGGGCCTTATATCAAATGAACCATAAGAAACAGTTCTTTTTCCCTAATTATAGTTATATCACAACTTGATGACAGTTTTTTTGTAAGATCATGTCAGTTATAAATTACTACCAAAAAAAAGGCATTCCCTCTAAAAAAATACCAGTCTGCATCAGGGAACTGTACAGATCACAACTTGGCTGTCAGCCTAGACAGAATCTATAGATACATCCAATGATTCTCATGCGAAAGTATTTCATGTCATGTCAGATTTTGACTGGCCTTATACAAGGACAGAAGTACAATGCAGGAAGCACTGAACTTTGAATCTAATTACTTTCACTGAGTAAGGGCAAAGACTACTTTCCCAATAAACCACATTTCCCAGCTGGCTTGCAACTTGAACTTATAAGGCCATTGATGGTCTAACAACCTCAGTCTCATTATGCATCAGTTTCTTCCTGGACTTTCAGTCAGAGCAGTGTCACTCCAAGCCCTTGAAAACTGCAGCAGGTATGAACCATGAATGTTTATTTTACCAAGGGAAAAATTACTTTCTCTCTTTCTACATCCTATAAAAATCTGGGGTAGGGGAGACAAAAAGGAAGAACAAAAGAATCATCAGAATGATAAGGTGATGAAGACATAATAACATAGATAAAATCAAGTAAATAGGAAACAAGTACATTCTTACCTTAAACTTTTACAGCAAAATCAGTAGCAAGATGACCTGGTCAACCACAGGAATTCAGATATGAAGCCTTTGTAGGACACTCACTCAGCTGAAATTCAAGTGAAATCTCATCATTAGCTCAGGTCAGATTTTGCTGGCATTGTGAAAAGCACCTGCAAGTTGGACACTATATGTATGCGCACACAAACATACTCCCTCCTTTCCGCTGCCCAAATTGCAAGTGTCCAATGACAAAGTCACTTCTCTGTAGACCATGACTGAGGGGTATTTGAGTAATATCATAAGCAGGGTAGAGTTGCCACAGCAGAAATGCAAAGTCTTGCAGGTCTCAGAGCTTGTGCAGCTCTTTCATTTAAAAAGCTATATTATTTTAATTATAATTACCCTTTCTTTCAAATGTTCCCCTTTAAACACCTCTGATCAATGTGTTTTTTTTTCTCCAAAAGTTAAGGCAGAAACCATGAGAACTAGGAGAAGCAATGGGACACAAAGCATGACCAAGGACATCTATTTCTCACTACTGACTATGCAAGACAATTGCGGGCATGGACCTGAGGTGCTTTAATGCAGGTGGCAATAGGCATGAAGAAAATCACGCAAGCATATAGGGTAAAAATATCCTGCTTTGTTGTGTAGCTGAGTAAACAGTCTGTTGATTAAAACAATTTTTTTCCTTACAACACTGGAGTTTTCCATTATAAAACAAATTCTTCAATGACTCAGTTTCCCCAGATGTCATATCAAGACATTCAGTTTGTGTGCAAAACTTGGCTAGCAAATACATCTGAGAAAAAAAAAAAAATCTCTTGAGCATTAAACAGTCTATCACGTTACCGTTACACTTAATTCTCACTTGTTATTTCTCCTTTTCAAAATTTCACTTTAAATATTTCTATCAGCTGATCAGACTTTTTTCAGTATAATCACTTAATTTATTTAATGTTTATAGTCATTAAGGCTTTTAGTAGAATAATTTTAAAATATACTTTTGGGGTCACTTTGGCTCTATTAAGCCTTTTAAATAGATTAAATCCAGAGTCTCTGCCGTCTGAATACAAAAGTAGATCTTTACTGTGAAGCCAAAACCAATTTGAAACATATGAAACACAGTAGAATTAATCTGCCCAGAACGCAAAGGAAGACTGTATTTATAGCAGCTGATTTATTTGTTTGATATACAGTATGTGCTCTGGTTTATAATTTTAAGGTGTGTGAAAAGGGTCACATTATATATCACAAAAATAGCAAGGCAATGATTTACAGGACTTCACATTGTGCCTATTGACCTTCTCAATAAGAAAGGTTGGTGATTGTAACAGCACTGAAAAATTAAACCCATGGGAGTCAATTTAATGTAGTATAAACTCTTTAAAACCCCACAAAATAGCTATATCAGCTGTTCCATCTGCAGATTATGTTTCAGTTGTAAAATGCAGCTTTTAATAAAAGGTGCACAAGCTTTCTTTATTCTACAAAGCATGTGTTTCCTCCTCTCTGGAAGCAGCTGCTCCCTACCTTTCGCTTGGCAAGAACTGAAGTATTATGTTACAACTGGTCCCCTCAGTGGGTGAAGAAAGAAAAGGGAGAAATAAACTGCTTAACAGCAGTACAAGTAATTTCGTCCAGTTTCCTTCTTAAAATTAATCTGTGAGCTCCAAAGAAAAGATGTACATCTGTTTGTTCTTTGTTGTGGAAAAATACATTACTCTGTCCACAAGGAAAACAATATTAGCCCATGTACAGCTTGAAATAATCAATATCTGGACTTAGCAATTGGGTAATGCTTCATGTTAACACACTCACTGTGAAAATGAGAGGTTAAGGGCAAGATATCTCTTTTAATTATCAGAGCTGTATGTCATGGACATTTCAGAAATAATGGTATCTGAACACATCTAAAGCATTGTCAGGCAAATTAAAGTAAAAAAAAAACCATTCAAACTGTGATCTTCGTTATGATTTACCTCATTTTTTGCAGGATTATCCAGCTGCCCCAGTAACTAGCACAGATGAAAGGTGGCAAGCCAGATAGAGTCGTTTCATATCTCCGGTTTATCATCTCTCGGATAAACACCTCATGTACTTTTCGTAAGGAATCAGGCAAAAATCAGCCTAGAGATATGCTATGCATTAATAGTCACTGTCCTCTGAAATATACCAAAACCTAACAATAAAAAAATACGTCAGGTATTCTGATTTTGGCTTATACCTTGGGGGGGTCTTTCAGAGAGAAAGTTAATGGTAGACACTCAGTACTGGAGATGCAACCAGCTCCCTTCAGCTGTTGGAAGAGTGCTGTGGTGCATTTCATTTTTCTTGACAAAAGAGGGGTTTTTTTATAGCTGCTGCTGTAATGATTTGGTGAAATGTGAAAGCTCACAGAAGGTTCATGCTCTGTACTAGAATTTATTTTCCTGACTAAGGGAGCAAAGGCAAGACAGTTGAGGACAAGAAGACTAGTGTTTGTGCAGAAGCATACAAGAGACATGAATAAGGATATTTGCATAATGCACACTAGTGGGAGTTCTTTTCCAATTTAGCTCATCTATGCGAGAAATTCATTATGGTATTTCCTTTATAATTTACATCTCTTTCAGAATAGCAGAATAAAACAATTGATGGTGCAGCAGTAGATCTCTTTTTTACGTCTTCCTGTGAAATATCACTAAACACACTGTCTTTAATTCTAATTCCAATTACATATCATATATGAAAAGAATGGATCTCTTCAGAATGTCTTTTAAGTCATTGTTTGGTGTGCTATGTACTGTAGTAATCTCCACACACACATTTTAAGTCCTACTCGATCTGCTGATTACAATGCCCCAGAGAGCTAAAATGGGTTAACATTTCAACACTGTGCTTAATAATGGTTAACAATTTCATTGGAACATGATATTCCCATACTGATAGTTGATGAACTGAAGAAACAGGGTTGATTGTATTAGCTTGTCAAAAAAGATATAGACACAGTTACTGAAGCTTGGTTAAGATTAAGGAAGTACCATAAAATACTAGGTGACTTCTGTGCTTTTTCTGATTCTAAGATATTTGTCGGATCTGAGAAGAGCCCATAAAAGACAGGTGAAACCATCCATTATAGTCAGTCAGTGTTAGCAACAGGAGAGCAGGCTGTCCTCTTCGCAGGGGCCTGAGAAAAGCAAATCTAGATTAAAACCATTCCAGTTACAGAAGCTCTTTTTCAGAAACACACAAAACCTTGTCCTCTAAGTGTTCTCCTTGGCTCTATTATGGAAGCCCAAGCAAAGCAAACCTAAGTTAAAATGCTGCCAAGGTGGAAAAAAGGGTTCAGCACCAGCTTTGCAGAGGTGTACACAGACTTCTCAGAGAAAAGCAGAGACTGAGCAGATTCTCGAGTTCTTCACTACACTGTTCAATAACATTTTAAGACATGATTAACAAAGAAGTATTTTCATTTCCCCTTCCCTTTTGTTTACTCAGACATTTCAAAGAAGTGTTCAAGGTGTATCTGAAATCTTTGCAAAGCAGAATCAACTTGTAAGGTTGGTTAACCTTGTTAACTTGTAAATCAGGAATACTGTCTGAAGTCAAGAGGGCAATGAAAGATCCTATTTCTCATCTGATTTCAAAAAGAGTGTCCAAATGTATCCAATATCTCCAGAGGTAGGTCTATAATCTTTTGTACCCAAGTTCCAGAGGTTGTAAGCACTTCAATATAATTCCCCCAAAACTCTCAGAAAGGCATCCCAAACATTCAATCTGAGGTGCTTTGGTCAAAGATTAAAGACAAAAACAGGACAAAAGCAACTCCAGAAAACAGTTGTATTAAGGGTCCTTTTATTACCTATTACATGGCCTGTGGAGACAGAGAATTTCTAATCACTTTCTGTCTTATCACCACAGGAAGCTCACACTGGACCTTCTGAGGTATCACAGATCAATAATCTTGTGGAAGGTCACATAAGAAAAGTTTAATGATAAAGAAACTGGAACAGTAACTTGACATTTGTAGTAGTGAATATTAACATAAGGTAGAGTTCAGAGGAACACCCGAATTTCACATGGCAAAGTTGCTAGTGAGAAGCATTGGAAAACCTTTTAGATTTTTTTGGGAGAGGTGATCAGCTCCAGGAATACTTATGCCTTGGGCATAATTCAATAGCGTTTTTATCATAGAATCATAGAATGATAGAATGGTCTGAGTTGGACCTGCTGGCTATGCCTTTTTTTATGCAGTCCTTCTGGGCTGCAAATGTGCATTCCCAGTTTATGTCAAGTTTTGCATCGATCAGCATCAACTTGATCACAAAAATTAGATCCAAGAAGATTCCCAGGTTACTAGAATGCTACATGAATTCAAGTATTTACCATTGCTCATATAAAGACAAGAAGTACAGACAATGATTCTTGTTTCATTTCTTTTAGAAGACTATTTCTCATTTTTAAGGGTGGGGAGAGGGAACTCTCTTGCAAGAATCTTCAAGAGTGTCTAGTAATGTATAACACTACTGTACTAAGAGCAGAAAGCAAGTTACCTAGAACTCAAAAAGAAAAAGAAGAATTGATTTTATTGATTTCTTCAAGGACTTGGCAAACCAATAAGTAAAAGTTATAAGCATACAGGAGTGGAAAAATCAAATAGAAAATTAATTTCAGGCCTACCAATAGCCATCTCCCAGATTAGAGCGGCAAGCCTCCTACTGTGGCCAAGATACAGAACTCAAAAACAAAAAGAAGAAAACAAAAGCTGATGCTTGTTGTTGTAGCCCATATACAGAGTAGTTTGAGCTCAATAAATGATATCATATTTGTTCTCTCCAGACTCTGCTATCTTGCTCATGTTCCTGAATCCATATGCAATTCAGGTTATGGATATAGAAATTCTATTTAAACTTACCAAAGGCTTCAATTCTAATTTCAAAACGTACCTCTTATGGTTTTTGACAGAAGCCAAATTAAATGTCCTATATGGACAGATGTTCACAAGCAATAGAGTTTCCATAGCTAGTTTCCATAGGATGCCATTTGTCACTGAGCTGCAGTGGCTGGCTTTATGTTTGTCACCTAATACATAAGTGGAACAAAAAAGTATTAGCTTAAATCATCCTGAAGGTCACTTTTGCCATTTTTTGTGAGTACCATTGAGATGAGGCTCAGTAAAATAAAGTGGGGTTTTTTCTAATACAAACCATCTTCATAATTTAGCTAACACATTTTACTTCTCACATGTAATAGACAGGAGCATTCATAAAATTAGGTAGCAGAGCTTATCTGCCACTTGGTAAATCCTTAAGCCTCAGTAATTTCATCGCTAGCAGTTGTCCTGTTATATCCGTAGTATGGAAAAAGCAGGAGGCAGATTTTTCACAGATCAAATACTATGATACCTTTCCAAAAAGAGAGCATAGAGAATTTTTCACTCCTCTTTACTCTGACACATCTTGCCTGAATCTTACACCAAGCAGGAAGGGCAGTCAAAACACACATGGCTTGCTCTCACGTAGCTTTATGCCATTAACACTAAGACGTGTCTGGTTTATTTATTTATACCTCAGTGAAGGTACACTAGGTAAGTTATTGGAGCCAAATAATACCTGCTGGTTTTACAAATTGGGATTACTGACTGAAGCTTTCCCATGCCACCTCTAAACACTGAGGCAGGTCCCGTGACAGCTTTAGTGATGATGACCAAACTATAATACAAGCTATCAAATCTGTTATAATCAGGGTTCAAAATAACACACAATTGGTACCGAATAATTACTATAAATATCCTGAGTCACAAAAATATTGTTTGAGATGTTGTAAGCAATGCAGTTAGATTTAACTGCAATTTGATATGTCTGTTCTGCTTTTTTTCATGTAGGCTGGCCTAAGTGTCTTTTCAGGTCTGCTCTTCAACTGATGTTAGCCACAAAAGTAACAGTACCTCCATGTACAGTACACAAATATCTGGGTCAATCTGAGGCCAAAGCTCAACTAAAGGAGGTAGCATGCAATAAATATAAATGAAGTATATTACTATGATAAATAAAAGTGGTCTACATTAATGTGAACAAGCTTGACTGATAGTGAGCACATTTCCAAGACACAGGGTCAAGCCTGGTGCATCAGCAAGGCTGAGGGGCTAAATGAGATGCACTGCTGCAAGCAACTCTGAGAAAAAAACCTGCAAATAGTCTATGATCTCATAGAGCAGACTTATCAATTATGGTAACAAAGTCATCCTGACTGCAGGCTTTCTGTTACCATTTCCAAATCTTTGCTGTCACTGTCAAATGAAGTGCTATTTCTTTCCTGTTGTAACTTTTTTTCCACAAAGGTCTGGAATTGGTAATACTTGTTCGGTTTCATCACTGAGGCTTGCTCTCCCATTTTATTCTTTCCCCTCTACCTTTTTTACTGTCAATTAAATGTTCTTTTTATTAAAAAAATGTTTGTTTATTGGTAATATACCAGCATTTGAGGTTTATATATAGAAGACATATCCTCTAAAAAAATACAGCAGGAGGCATTCCAAATAGAATCTTGACCTTTTAAAAATTTTGTATGCGTTTTTTGTGCAGTGGTGGGCTGCACAAGTCCTTCTGACAAGGACTAGCTCCACTAGTGTACCTCTATGCAGACAGGGAGTAAATAAATCCATAAGCCTACCTGATAGGGAGTTTTCAGTGAGGCTCATTAGAGTACTGTGAAAACAGAGCCACTACACAAAAGATGGGTATAGTTGTGCTCGAGTACTTGGGACCTTGCTTCGGGACTAAGCTGAGTAGCCAGACTTGCTGCTTGGAGGATTACAGTGCAAAGAAGCACAGTAGGAAAAAAAAAATCTTCATTAGACAAAGACTAGAAAATTTAATAAAAAAATAAAGAAAAAACAACAGTCAAAATATTCTACTACAGACCAGACTGGGAGACACAACTTACACCATCTCTGATTTGCTTTCCCATCATTTAACAGAGGTCTGAAGAATGAGGAAGCATGATGAAATGTTAAACAGCGACACACAAGTCTTCTGTATTTGGAGTGTAAATGACTAGTGACATAGGACGTTCCATTAAATGATGTCCATGAAAAGCAAGCACATAGTGAATCATCCATCCACACAAGCTTGCAGTAAGAATGTTGCAGAACTCATCTCTGAGCTGATATTGCTGCTATTTAATGTGGTTTCTAGCAAGCCATTTATCATATTTATGACTGCATCTAACCCTTTTTACTATGTTCTTTTTTTCACGAGTTCTCCTACAGAAGGCTATTCCACAGCTTTATGAAGCCATGAACTGGAGAATAATGCATGACCTAAAGCAAGTGGAGGTGAATGATGCCCACATTACACTGGTTATCCAGACCTGTCAAGGAACTGCCAATACATCAAGCACTGTTGACCAACTTTGCCATGCCTCTGTTTTCCAGAATAGGTAAAAAAATGGAAACGAAGGTGTGCTTCAAAAGCTCCCATTATTGCAGCAAATGTGAATACTTGCATGACTTCTTGAAAATGGAAGTGTTATCCTCATCATTACACTACAAATCCCTGGCTTTTCAGCCACAAAATAAGAACACTGCCTAACCCTTCCGAATAATCATTTCCTCTGAGTCCACATTTTAAAACAGATGCACAGAACTTATTAAAAATATAGATGGCTTTCAGACTACTTAGTGTCTTCCAATAACGTGGACTATTAAAAAAGTATAAACACTAAGAAGCAGCTGCCGGACCACACACCATGTGAAAGAATGCAAGCTGTGTTTCTGTTGAGAGGTTTCTCAGGAGCTTCATACAAGTCCTTCTGCTTCAGTTGAGTCCCTGGAGTGCATAATACTGATAGAGTTAAACTGTTCTCGAATCATTTACTTCTCAAAAAGCTTGCTTTGCTGCATGGCTGCTTGTGCAATTATTTCTATAAAAGGCCACGTCTCCTTGCAAAGAGGAAAATAGCTCATGGTAACTCAGTTGACACTTGATCTGTATCTTCTCTTTTCAGTTTCGATTTTTTTTCCCCAGAAGTAAAATTCATTGAATTATCACACAGCTTCTCTGAGGAGATACAGAACATAACTTAAGAATGCTTAGATCTGATCAGACCAAAAGTTCATATTCCCAAATAACCTGGATAAGCAAGGATATATTGTTGGGGCACAACAACTCTATGCAGTGCTACAGACTAGGAGAAGTCTGTCTAGAAAGCTGCCTGGAGGAGAGGGACTTGGGGGTGTTGGTTGACAGTGACTGAACATGAGCCAGTAGTGTGCCCAGGTGGCCAAGAAGGCCAATGGCATCCTGGCTTGTATCAGAAACGGTGTGACCAGTAGGTCCAAGGAGGTTATTCTCTCCCTGTACTCAGCACTNTCCACCAGGGGAGATTTAGTTTGGACAATAGGAGCAAGTTTTTCACAGAAAGGGTCATTGGGCACTGGAACAGGCTACCCAGGGGTGTGGTTGATTCACCTTCCCTGGAGGTGTTTAAGGCACAGGTGGACGAGGTGCTAAGGGTCATGATTTATTGTTTGATAGGAATGGTTGGACTCAATGATTTGGTTGGTCTCTTCCAACCTGGTTATTCTGTGATTCTGTACAAGAGAGCAGAAAGAGTATAGTGATGCTTCTTGTTGTTCTTAAACTTCCTGAGCCTGAACCACATCTCTGTGGTTAATTTGTAGCCTTTCTTTCATCAATGTCTACAATTGCTTTTAGAACCCGTGGATATTTGTTTTTCTATATTTTGTGGCAAGTAATTTTAGCAAATAAATGAGCATCTTCAGCTCCCTCTAATGACTGCAAACTTAGAGATAATTCAAACTTTTTTGGATTGTATCCTAAGGTTTCTTGTGATTTTGTTTTCCTCTTCTTCAAAATCTAGATACTGATATGTCTTACTGGAATGAGTCATTCTACCACTTATTTTACTACCATTTGTTAGTAAGATCTGTTGATTCAATAACATGCATTAATCTGCACTGGAGATATTTAAGCAGGATGTTAATCATTTCTCTTTTTTCTTTTTAATTAAAACTTGTTAATGACAACTAAAGTTGTGCAAAATTCTAATACATGTAACTGAATGTGCAGTATTTCTTCATGCTGGCCAGTTTCCAAATTTTAATTCAATTGCTGAGTCCTTTATATTAGGGAGAGAGAGTTAGTCAAAAATTATTTCTTTAAAGGTTAATACATAAACTCTCTTTTGTTATTAGAAATTAAGCTTGATGAAACACTATTCTACCACCTACATTTTTCTGGGTTTCTGATATCTTTGTTCAACATACTTTTAATATTAGAGACTTGCCAAAGTTTTGTATTCATTATACCTCTTGTCTAACTTTTATAGATGCACATTTTGCACAGCTTAGACAAAGATCCCACTGGGATCAAAGATATAATAATGAAAAATATACTGAATGATGCACAGACAAATAATGAAAGGAAATGAATGGATTACAATAATATACTGAGAAAGAGAAAATTGCAGTGCATTTCTCCCCAAGAAACTGCTGATAGCAAAATTAAAATGGGAAGGCGACTTCCTACTTCTTCATTTCTCCCCATGAGTATGTACAATCTGACTGGATTGTGCAAGGCACAGTTCCTTCTTTGAATTTACCAGAAAATCAAAATAAGAGGTTTTTTCCTACAATCCCATAGCAACATACCCTGATTTAGATCACGAGGTGATTGAGTGCAGCCAGTGTTAGGTACTGAGAAGAGTTATTTTTGTCTATAGAGCTGCCTAGAGCAAACCTGTAGAAAAATGCTGAAAGTAATGCAGGACAGAATTTGACCTTTTTTACTACATAGTGTTGTAGGTAAAAAACAGCTCAAATCATGAACGTGGACAGGCAACATATGCATACGTGTGTGTGAGTGAATGTTCAAAGGAGAACTACTGGTCTCTAAAGCAGAAGCCTGCTGCTTGCAAGCTGTAGCTAGTATGGGCTAGTCATGCATTTTAATAACACCTGGACTAAACAAGATATGGTATGTTTTGAATATAACTAAAAGAGGTATGAGACAGGACCACCAGTTAGTGAGTTGATTACATGTTGTATTCTTGCACACAGATTGTATTGGATCTAGGAAAGAAGGAGAGACCCAACCCCAGAATGAGGATTAAGACTTTGGCTGGAGGAAAGATCCTGAAAGTGAGTGAAGATCCTGCAGAACAGGGAAATGAGTGGAGATGAATGCCAGGGACACTCAGAGACTTTTGTGAGTAGTGCCCAAGACTGGCAACCATGAGTAATAGCAAAACAGGAACCAACACAACTTTCTGCCCAACCTTCCAGGAGCAGCAGAGATGGCCCTGCAGGAAAGGGAAGTTAGGTCCACATGAGCATAACACTGGGAAGAGTGAGTGAGGGCGTGACAGTCAAGTAGGGCAAAAGCTTGAATCTTGCTAGTTTTTAAATAAACCTTACTATTCAGATTCACCATTAGTTGCCATTTATTATGTCTTGCCTGTGACAGGTCAGCAGAGGTAAATGGGGAGCTCATGCAAAATCAAGTCAGCTGGTAATTAGTAGCAATTTGATAGGGCAACAATCTTTCAGGCTTTTCATGGAGAACAGCCTACCTTTTATATTTTGTTCCTCTCTGAGGTTCAAACACCATATACAGGTAAAGGGGACCACATTTCATTACAATACCCAGTATGGCCTCCTGCAGGTAGGTGTCATGAACAGGAGACTTTTCTCTTCTGGCACAACTGGAGAGATAACACATCATTTAACCTGCACCTTCCTTTTCCCCATGGGGACCTGCCATTCACCATAACCCAGGCAGTGAAGGACTGGGTTAAACTCCTTCCTATTGTATCTGACTTGGACCCACAGCCTCTGTCTGTAGGGAATGATTCTGCAGGCCTTTATGAAACTTCTTCCTTTGCCAAAAAACATAAAACAAAATACCAGAAATGCTTCAAAATGTGAGAGCAAGGGAGAGAGTCAAAAAGAAAAGATGTCTCAAGGTATGTTATGTGTCAGTCAGTCCCAGGCTCCAGTCTTTGTTCTGTTCTTCCCATTCATTTTTTCTAATGGCTGGAGCTGGGTCATAGCTTACACTTCCCATCACTCGAGACCTCAAAGGGTCTCCTGACAGTGCAGCTATCCTGATTTTCTGACCTAGGGAATTTTGTACTCTTTGCTGAATGATGGGACAGTTCCATCAAGAAAGGTTGAATGTATCTATCTTTTACATTACCCACATTAACTTGTTGATAAGTTTATAAGTAATACCTCAGAAACTAAACAAGAATTTATGGCATTGAGTCCCTAGCTGCATGGCAACACAGATTTCTTTCATTCCTTTTGCCAAGACAAATCATGGGTGAAGTTTAAAGAGCAGCACTGTACCTCCTGTATCAGAAATCCTTTAGAAAGAAAAGATTGCTACCTCTGCACATTTTGTTGTGTCTAACTTGCATGGGGTAAACATTTTTAGGATTTACTTGTGTGATGTTTTCAGAGATAGAAGACAAGATACCATATCTTGAGTACTGTACACCTTAGAGGACAAGACTTTAGGATAGGCATGTGAGAAAACAAAGGAGATATTAAATTTAAAAATTAAGTCACAGTTATTGAGGTATCTCTAACTTTCTTTAAATCTGCCTAGCATGTTTTGTTCATAACTTCATATTTGTTGCATTACACCTCAATTTGTTTCACGCGGTCAACCCAATATTTATGTTAGTCAACATTTCATCAGCGGTCTACTTTTGTCTGTTTCTATGCCATTGAATACCATGAGATTCTGTACTGATCTCTGTAAAACACCTCAGGAAACACCTACATTTGCAAATGATTATTGGTGCCAGCTCCCACAGATCCATCTGTTAGTCCAACTGTAATCCATTTAATGCATATTCACTGATGTTGTTTAGTGGCATCAATTGTGCCTGGTGGGTCTCTTCCAACCTGGTGATCCTATTATTCTATGAAACGCCTTACAAAAGCCTATTTTGCCAGAATAGATGTAGCAACCAAACTGATAATTGCCACACATGTTACTGAGACTATTTTAGAATCAGATTTATTGTCATAATTAACTGAACCCCATGTTACTTTAGTACTATTTTGTTTGGGACAGATGGGCTAGAGAATATTTGTGCTAGAGACACCCAGGTAACCTCCCAGTTCTTTTAGGATCAGCTTGTTTCCAGCCTTCCAGGATTTTGCTGATGCTCCAGCCTGAAATCTCGTCAGGTAATTATTTGGGATTTTTAGGTGTACGTTTTTCAGACCTGCTGGTTTGAAACAATTTGTGCCTCATACAAGGGTTGGGGTTTTTTAATATCTTTCTCAGCTCTTAACTGAGTACTTCATCATTTTCATGTGAAAGAAATACTTCCTTCAGTTTCATTTTGAAAACAGAACACAGGTTTATTTACTGTACACTCCTATATTTCCTGTCTTATTATTAATGGCATTATCATGTCTAGTAATGGGCTTGTATTATTGCTTGAATTTCATTTCTTCTTAATATGCTTTTAAAAATTCCTTATTTTACGTTGCCCAGAGACAAACCCATGATATTATTAACCTCTCTTATCAGTTATGTTCACCTCATAAATTATGTTGATTATTATCTATTTCCTTCTTTTCTCTTGTGTAGCATTTGGTTGGATTTCCCCCATTTGTTGTAGCTTCGCTTCACTTCACTTTACTCCTACAATAGAAGGATCTAGGGCCAACACTGGTTTGGACTGGGAGATCACAGCTTTTTTGCCATCTGACAAACTTGTTTGAAGAAATCTAAATTGAGTTTTATAGTGCTGTTTTTAATTCCAGTTAGTTCTGCTTTCTTCAACTCCTTCAAAAACACCCAATGTGTATGTTCCAGACTGGGTCTGACCCGCTTTTTGGCCAGACTAAATGTAATCATCACAGTTGTGGTCTCTATACAAACTCAGTTTTCTAGTCCAATGATTAATTCACCTTAATCTCCCATAATAAAACTGAAAATAAAATCACTTTGCAATGAATTCTGAATATTATTAATTTTGACTTTTTTTTAGGAACTTAAATGATCTCATACTACTGGTTGAAGGAAGGCCTTAGAGGACATGTCACCACACTAAGACTCTCTAACACATAGCAGCCTTCCTTATTATTCTGCCCTAGTTTAATGCTCTCCTGGCTACACTATCTAGTCTTTACGCAAAAAAAAAATATTCCCTTACAGGTCTAAGATTCAGGTTATTATATTAATCTTGGGCTGTAGTGTGGATGGAGCAGTGCCACTGTAGCAGTAATGCGCTGCCCTTTCCTCTGTCCTCTTTCCTACCCAGTCCTGCCCATCAGAGGGGAGCAGTGTGTGGAGTGACCTCTGACAGATATATGGCAAGGGAGGAAGGGAGCTTTGTTGTTCCCTGTGAGCTTGTATGCACACAGAATGATGATCTCTATAAATATCAAAGACTTCTAATTAGTAAATAATGCAATTAGCCTAAAAGCATTTAAAAATTAAGATGCCTTATCTCTTGCAAGGCCTATGAACTCAATTATCTATGTTGCTCCACCTTTAGCTGAGGTCACTTTGTGTAGCCTCATGAGCAAGCTTTAGAAAGCTTTTTAATGTCAAGATAATAAAAGTTTCCTTTTAAACAGGTGAGGGTTTATTTGTTGCATATAATCAGGAAACAAATGCCAGTCTGGCATATTTATTTGTTTTATACCAGACCTTTGAGCAAAAGCTATTAGTAATTTGGAACCAAATGTTCTTTGTCTTTGGCCTGAAGGAGGGAAACATGGTGATCTTGAGGTTCAAAATCACATTACAGTCATCTACATCAGTATTTGGATCATGTTGAGTAAACAAACAATAACATGCAAGTTAAAATCAGCATGTATTGGCAGTGGCATGAGAACACAGCCCTTCCATTTTTCCCTATAGCTCCATTGCTTAAAAGAATATTCCACACTGACATTCAGCTGGCTACAGTATTTGATTTAATATTGTCCTGCATTTTCAAGTGCTACTTGTTGTTAGAAACAGCTTCATTTGCAAACATAGAAGTCAAGATCCCATTTCTGTAGGAGCAGGAAAATAAAAACCCATTCAGCTTTTTTTTTCTTTTTTTGCAGCAGTAATTCATGGGTACTTCACCCTGATTACAAGTGGAGAGCAAGCATACTTTTTTTTATGCCTTAAACAAGCTTCTGATCCAAATACTACAATATTAATAAAATATTTCTGTGAATCTCAGTAGTTTTAGGTCAATCCTATGGTCAAATTGTTTGAGGCAAACCTTTCATCTCTTTTTAGCTGTGGCAAAATGTCAGGAGATTGTCTTAAATTGAGCAACAGTCTATAATGTTTAGCACAGCTAAACCCATCTCACATAACAATATTATGCCAAAACAAATAAAAGATGGTATTTTTGTGGCAGCCATGAGGAAAGAAGGGAGTGATCCAAATCTCTAATGCAGATTCTTGCAGGATTTTTTCCTGTTCCTCTTCACATTGTAACCTCCAAAGTCCTCTCATCTCTACCACTAGTGTTCACCTTTGTAATCTTTAGATGTTGCATTAATTATCACTTGAACAATGAGACTTCTCTCATATCCATCTATGGATAAAATTTAATTGTCTGCTGGCTTCTGGAAGTAGCCAACACTGAATAAATCTGACCCTTTAACTCATCATAATTTGAGTTCCCAAGCCAGGCTTGTGAGAGGCAGATTAGTTCAAGACATATTTGCTAATGCTGAGAGATGTGTGTACAATTAAACATCTTCTTCATCCCATGGCAGTCGTCTTTTGTGCGGAACATAGCCCATTATCATTTATATGGGTATTTTATGTAGCTATACAGTTAGATGGAAATTCAAGTATCTCCCTTCTTGCCCAGACTGTTGGTGACATTCCTTGTTTAAAGTATTTTTGAGTGCTAATTAGGTTTTCACTGCCCCTGCCTTTAGTGCCTTCTAGAAGGCAGCTCCCATGCAGTAACCACCTTGAATTTACCATAGATCTTACTAATTATCTGTTTTCCCATAATTTGAATGGATAAGACCCTGCACAGTCTGTGACAAACAGGGCCTAAATTATGCAGCAAGTGTTCCTGGATTCTCTGACTTTCTAATGCAGCAAACTGGAAATACTGCAGCTTCAGGTAAATTTAAAAAATAGAGATTATTATTGCATTCAATATAAAATGAATAATCCGTTTAAAAAATAATTTGCATTATTTGTCACAGTAAATTAAACTTGTTTTACCCTAGATCTGCATTCCTTCTGTGTTTCCAAAATATACATGAAATGAAGAACTAAGGGGCAAAAAATTACCAGGGGTAACTGGCAGCAGTTACACTGTCTGCAAGATAATGTGGGATTTGAGGCACTAAGGAAGCCTTGGGAAATGAGCTGAGACTCAGGATTCAGAATGCAGTGTGAACGTTTCTGCTTATAAGACAACTTTGTAAAAAGCTTAGCTGGTTAATATGTTAAATGGTATGATTCTAAGTGCAATTTCAGTGTACCCACATGTGGGAAGCAGTGCTGAGATGCTTGTAGTTGTGCTAAAAAATATTTGGCAGAATATGACTATCCAGAAAACAACGGTTTTGTGGCTAGATCAGCACAAGGACCTTAAACATTGCATTGCCCAAATTTTGGGATGGAAGAGTTTGCCTCAAGTAGTCAAAAGGGAAAAGAAGGAGAGATGATATGTCTTAAAGCTGTCCTTTCTCCTTATTGCGCCATGAGAAAACGCAGCCCAATACTCTTCCTGAGCCCCAGAGCCAGCTGGTATCTTTGCCGAGGGGACTTTGGTTCCCACCATGGTTGCTCTGCTAAAGTCACTGATCCTGTCACCAGGCTAGAAGCAGTCCCGGGATAAAGGGGAGGAAGAAATATTGTGCCTTGAGCGGTGTAGCAGCTCTCAGTGGTGCTATTCCCAGCTCCCATCACAGAACGTGAAGGTCCTCTGCTCTCAAACCACATTAAATAATTCTGTAACTCAAACTGGTAACCCAGTGTTCTTGTTACCAGATGGTGTGAAATGCCTATCATGGTTCTTTGCTCCCACCATACACCATAAATACTCAATTAATTTAGATGAGGGCTAAGGACGGGCGTGTGTGCAGCCCACCAACCTCTGCAGTACAACAAGCTGCATACTCTCCTGACTAAAAAGTTTCAGGAGTCATATGGGAGCTGTGGTTTCAGGCTCTGCTTGAAAATAGACATGGCAGCACCCAGAGAACATTGATGTCATGGAGTTCTTAATTCAAGGTGTTGCTGCTTCGCTTTCTGCATGGTTTTTGATTGTCATGTCTAACTGGTGAGCATGAAAGCCCACTGGGTCAGAGTGCAGGTATGAGGGATGCTGTCCCATACACATGTTTATTTTGAAGATACAGATGCGCAAAGAGCCATGAGACAAGCCCCTTGCTGTTGAGAACCCTCGTTTGCTGCCTTATTGAGGAAAATTTCCACTAGGTGACATATCGCCTGAGATTTTTGTTGACTGAAATATTAAAAGCCTTCAGGGCATCCCTTTGTAGGTACGTCTCTTAGATTTTGACTGTAATCCTAACCTGTGCCTGTACAGAGTAATTGCTAGTAACATTTGTACCCCATTTTAACCAGGGGAGGGGAGTACATTAATTCATTTCTTGAATGAAAACAGATTCAGCCTGGAGTGTGATTCTGCAGTGCAGACTGCTAGGGGTACAGATGCTGTACTATTGATTTATTATGTGAAGTGCAGATTATTCTGGTACAGATGATAAAATATTTTGATATGAGACCTGCAGCTTTGATATTCCCTCTGTAGTTCACTGGTGCCTGCAGGGTGAGCTCTTCCCAACCAGTTCTCCCATTTGCTGTTTACTCCGCGCTCTCTGGATGTCACTGGGATGTGCAGGGCAGACTTCATCACTTTTTTTGTACCAGAGCAATGACAAGGTTCTAGCTTGAAAGTGAAATTTTTATAGACCTGTCACTTACAACTGTCTATCAAACATCCCTGAAGCAATGTGTCAGACATATCATCCATAGGTGAGAAGAGCATCTCACAACTCCCAGACATGGAGATGGCATGGCTTTCTAAACACATGTATCTTTTTGAAATTTAAAGCAGATTAGACATTTTCAAGCGGTTTTTTTCCCCCCTATGTTGAAAGGGTATCAAGGCCATTGAATTTCACCCCAAACTGTTGTGTCGCTCCCTCAGCTTCTCAACTATCACCTGAATTTCAGATCAGTAAGGAAGTCCATGGGCATTTCCACCTACTGCCTCTCAGCAAGCGTGTTTGGCAAACTCCTCTGGAAGTGGTTTACAGAGCTTCCCAGGGAGGCTGGTGGGCTCTCATCTTCCTGGGACATTGTGTTCCCCAGTATAAAGTGTGGTGAACAACAAGAATCCCTGGGAAGCATCATGGCTGATGTCTCATGGCAGGCTATGCCTGGCTGGCTGTCACCCCTGCTTCGCAGACGGCTGACTCCTTGTTGGACCCCATTCTGGCAGCAAGCTGGCTGTATGGACAGCTTGGCTCTGTGTCCGTCTGTCTGGCAGATTGCAGAAAAGCATGTTGCATTTTGGAGATACTGCAAGATCCCTCTTGAAAAACATTCCACTGTTTCCAAAATAAAAGCGCTAGAGATATTTTGCTTCCACTAAGAATATTAAATATTTGCTTCCACTAAGAATCTTCAATATTTTTTCCTTTTTGGGGTCTTTTTTATATGCAAAAGACTCCAAACATTTCTGTCCTAATTTTTGGTCTGCCCTCCAGGACAGCATCTACTAAGGAGATGCTTAAAAGTCTAGCTACACCCACAGGTTAATTACACTCTACTGGCATCATTTACATAAATATAAAAGAGGATCTGTTTTGTTTCAGACTGTCTTCTAGCACTGTTACAAGTATTACCTGATACAGGAGCAGATGTGTTGATCACCTGGGCTGTGTACGCATGTATGGGGAGCTTTTTGAAAGGGATGCATTATGCTGTACTCACAGATCGTGAGAATTAACACTCCAAACACCTTTTGTTCTTCTCCTCAGTTCTGCCATACGCTGAATATTTTAATTGAGGATGTCTTACTCTTCTGATTAAATGATATCTAAAATCGAGGACTGCAGCTCCTCACCAAGTGAGTGAGGAGAGAAAGTAGAAGTTTGTCAAGTAATACTCACAGTGAGATTTCCTTTTGCTATTCCAGCAGTTCACAGTATTATTGGCTTGTTATTTTGTATTAAATCTTTTACTATTTTTTTTCTGCTATAGAAATGTAATTTGCATCATGTCTTTTTCCCAGAGGGAGAGCCTAGAAATTCCTTGAGAGCTGATTAAGGTTTTTCTCACTGAGTTCACATTTGTCTTGGAATTTGTCTGTGAGTAGTCTGACTTGTTTGAAATACTAAAGCCAGAAGTTTGATTTAACCAAATCATCTATAAACTTTGCAAATTCTTTCCTGATTTCTTTCATCACAATAGCCAGCACCAGAAGTGGATCAAAAATCATTGTTAAAATGTAATTTGCTTTCTACTTGACTTCATTCTCCAAACTTCCTACCTTTTTTACCTGCAAAAAGTAATTTTTTTATCATTTCTGCAAAACTGTAAAGACTATTGCAAAGAAGTATGTGTTGTACAAGTAAGTTGAAGAAGTATGTGTTGTATAAGTATGTGTTATATAAGTTGTATAAGTATAAAGAACTGCAGTTAACTTTGATTCCAGCCAAAGGGTTTTTACAATCTAATTGTACCTATTTGTTTAATAATTATGATACTTTCCCATTATCCACACAGTCCAGGACTCATTTCTAAATCACTTAATTCAACTCCTTTTAAGAATTCCTTTGCATCACAGGACAATAGAAGTCCTTTCATACACTTCTACCCCTTATACTACCTGAAAATTATCACCCTTGAAAAGTTTCTCTGGTCTCCACTAACTAGTCAGGCAGCAGAGAACCTATTCTATTAGCCAGCACATTAGTGAATGTCTCAGCATTAATATAGAACAAGTAGACAGGCCTATGAAAGGCAAAATCAAATTTATCTTTGTTAGTTTTCAAATGAATTAAAGATAAATTTTGATTGTTTTTAAAATTTACTGGAATTCCAGGGCACCAGCTTAACAGGGTTGTGAGCTAAACCCTTACTCTATTTAACACCTCAGTAAGGTTTTTCTTCCTCTGCTTTTTAGTCTTCTACCGTTTCCTCACATATCCCTTCACATTTGTGTATGTCAGGCTTTCCTAACTGTATTTCACCCAGCATCTGAATTACTATGATGTCAGCTGTTAATCTTTGTGTGTAATCTAAAGTTTTTACCTACATGGAAACAACCGCTTGGAAACAAATCACAATTTGTAATTGTGTCTCTGAAGTATACTTTATTTAACACACATCAAAATACACTTCTAAATGTAGGAAATAGTGATTTCTTTTGTTTTGCTGAAGATAAATGGTGGTAATGGAACCATTTGGGTCAAGAAAGGATTTTAAGCTAATAAAGTCTAAGTTCTTCCTAATTCAAAAAAATGCAAAGCTGCAATTCCAGTAGTCTCCGTGCGAGTGTTCCTCAGGTTAACTTAATTTTTTTAAATTATTCACACTTCAGTTCAGCTTCTTACTTCTTTACAGGACTGACTATCTGGCATATAAACCAGCCTCAGCCCCTCAGAGGCATGACTTACTATATATTCTCAGACCATGTGTAACATATACCAACAGAATTGTATGTTTCACAAAATAAAGAGATGGTCCAAGCTTTCTTTCATATCAGCAATTGCCATAGGAAATCTTTGTATTGAAATACCTCAGATCTCATTTTGTGGGACGATATGGTTGGACATGGTCACTTCCTCTTCATCTACTCTGACCTATAATACTATTGCAGGGAGAAATGAGTCATGCTTGGTGCTATTGAAAAATGTGTGGGTATCTGTCTTGAAGAGCTGGCTACACTGAGACCCCATGTGATGAACTCTAGGCTTATTTAGAGTTCTTCCTTCATTTCTAGGCATCTTTTCTCTCTGATCAGTGTTTCCCCTCTTATTCTGCAGAACCCCATGCTAATTTCACATAGCTACTAAGTGGGATATATCCTTTTTCACAGTTTAAGTTAAGTGCTTGTTTTGTTTTCACTGGTACGGTGTGGTGCACAGCATAGTGCAAAAGCCATGGGCACTACAGTGAAAGCCCATAGCTGGTCGCAAAGTGTACAGTGTGTCCCACCTACATATACTCAGGAAATATTCTCTCCCTCTCTCCTTTTGCAGGAATTTAACAGGGTTTTTTTTTAAGAATTCCTCCTTCTTTATATCAGTCTGGTCTGGGATTTATTTCAACCCACTGTTATTTCTTTCTCTCAGTTCTCCAAATTATCTATTTTTCAGGTTCTTGCTTTCAAGTTCCTGAAGCCTCTTATCTGTATCAGTAACTGTATCTGAATGCTTGTTTAAGCCTGCCTCAACTTCAGTCACTCTACCTTTTATTGTAATTCCCTGAAAGAGGCTTGCATCAAAGCTTCCATTGATGTTAGCTCAGACGGTAATTCTCTAATGTCTGCCAATCTTCCTCTGTTGTACTTTGTTTGTAGCGTAATGTGAGACCTCTGGGAGCTCCTGGGCTCCCTGTGCTTCTCTCCATCCACTTGCAAAGGCAGTGGTAATATCAGGACTGCACCTCTGTACAAACGTGCTGTCATCTGGGATCACCAAATATTTTAGGCAGGGTTTTGGGATGTTCTACATTCTCTAAACATTGTTGAAAATGGCATACTGATGTCTGCTTTGGGTAACTACAACAGTCTTTAAGAGATCTCCATTGCTCTGAACAGCATCTGCTATCCATTTCTTCTTCTAGATTTCTGAACTTTTCAGGCTCTAATAGGGTGAGTTCAGCCTCTCTGGTCCAGTTTGGGACACATCACTCACGGAACTTCTACGTGCAGATAATATAGAATTGCTGAGGAAGATGCATGGCCAGTACCAGCCCATTATATTGTAAAAATGGCCACCCAAATCAGGTCTACAAGCTCAAGCTTCTCCTTTTGCCAAGAAGCAAATCCCCGTGATTAAGCTTACTTCTCTTTTATGCCTTTCCTGCCAAATTAATATGGAAAAATGCCTAGCCCTGTGTTTTGCATTTCTTTGGATGCCTGTGCATTTCTTTGAATGTCTGTGCTTTCATCCTTCCTCTTAGTTCTCATCTTTCTAGTTCAGACCAGAAGAAACATCTTCTTTATCCTTTCCTACTGTCCCTTCCCTGCCTTCTAACCAGCACTGCAAAAGTTGTTTGTTAGCTCCTTGAAACAGTTATATTTAGCCTGAAATTGTTCTCTCCTCAGCTTCTTTCACAGACAGTACGTACACAAATTGAAAGTAAATGCCCCATTCAGTGATGAGGCTGCCTGATGTGTTTTCCCTGGCTAAAATGAAAAAGTCTATATGTAGTTATTCAATGTTGCCTTGCTTAGTAAAATATGACGTAAAATGTGTAATTAGGAAATTCTGAGGAGACAGATAAATGCTAAATTCCATCTTCCTCTAAGTTCTACATGAAGCTCACAAGGGATTCATTTCCCAAAACACTCATCTGGAGGAGGGTATTTGGAATCTCCAAGAGCCCATCACAGAGCTTGGTTTTGAAACTTTGCTGAGAAAACATCACAGTTGTCATCTGCTATACTTTTGCCCTTTGGTGAATATTACCACTTGCACTGAAGAAACTCTGACATTAAGGGCAAATAGCCCAGAAGGGCTCCTACATAGGCCAGAAAAGCTCATAAGATAAGGAACACCCTCCACTGTGCTTTGAGTGAGAGCCCAAACTCACACTGAAGTCTCAGCTCATATTGCTTTTTGATTGGTTTGGTAGCTCAGCTCTCCACTCCAGAAACACAGAAAAGCAGGTAGCTGTCTAAGCAGCATCTGTTGAAGCAGCCTGTTTTAAGCTGGTGGAAATAATGTGTTTCATTCCAGTCCTGATTGCTGCGAAGACCCTTGCTTTCCTATGAGCTTGGGTTTATAACAGTACTGGAATGAATCTTATAGCTCTCATACTCCCTGTCACTGGACATGTAGACACAGCCTAAAAGAGAGAATACTGCACAGGTGATATTATTCCCCTCTAAATTAAAGATAGGAAACCTCTATCACTTTCTCTGGAGATGAAGAATCAATCAGCAATCCTTGCCCTCCAAGAACAGATATGTATGAGATTGTTTCCTTTTCTTTAATCCACAGGGATATCTGTACATTCTGCTCTTGGTTTTTTTTGTTCAGTTCTGTCCTTGCCCAAGATCTCATAACGCTGATTTAGGTGCTAATATGCTGCAGTGAGTTCCCATCCCCAGGCAGCTTCATCATCTTCAAGCTGTGCTGGCTTAAACTCTTAAATTGCCGTAACACCATGATTAAGACCCATCATAGATTTGAACAGTTCAAATGCCCATCTCTGCTTCACCACTGGATGTTCTCTCTTGCTCAGTGAAAGGCAAAATCAATTGCCCCCTACATGAAATAGAGGGAAGCCAAGCTGGCAGTTTCCATAGTATTTTACAGTGTTACAGCCCAGCTGTGTTTATTCTGCACTTCTTGTTCT
Source organism: Piaya cayana (assembly GCA_013389865.1). Classification (NCBI taxonomy): domain Eukaryota; kingdom Metazoa; phylum Chordata; class Aves; order Cuculiformes; family Coccyzidae; genus Piaya; species Piaya cayana. The sequence goes on from WAAB01012597.1 coordinate 549,943, forward strand.
GTGGCCACAGCCTTGCTGCTCTTTGTGGATGAAAATGAACAATTTCCTTTATCTCCTTCACATTGTTGCTAATTTGAAGTGACTCTAAGTGACCATATACTAACATTGCAGTATTACAAAAGTCCTTATGCCTTCCAGATTATGATGTAGCACTTTGTATTCCACATGTTAAAATCCTGAAGTCATGGGACTTCCCAGTATGTTACTTGTCATTCATATATTCCTTATATAGCTCTATTCCTTATAGTAATCATAAAAATTGAATAAATGTGTATTGTCTAATTTGAGAAGGTAAAAAACAGTGAGTCACAAGACCATGAAAGCTCACTAGGTATATTACAAACAGCCTGGGACCTGCTCAGAGAAAGGATTTCTTGTTTTGTGTTGTATTGTCTCAGAGGGTGTGTGTTAGTTATTGCTTTCTTCCCTGTACAGTAAAATAAAAGCAGCTGAACAGTAGTAAGCCTGGATACTCACTACCAGGCAAAAGCTTAAATCAAAACAAAAGAGGAAAAGCGTGGTTCTGCACTAAGCATAGACAGTAGATATACTAAAACAGTATTAACAGGAGCCAAACAAAAATAACTGCATATGTAAAAAGCTTCTCCTTTTTTTGCAGTTCATATCAGTTCGATTTCTATCTTGACTTCAGTGACCAGAAAGAAAAGAGCTCTTATTGTTTAGTGACATTTACGAATATTTATAGTTCTCTAGTAGTAACCTTTTGTTTGGTAGATAGTGAAGTTTGCACAGCATGTTGAGTATGTCATTAAACATTTGCCTCAAGATCTGAGTGTTAGCATCAATGACAGAGTTTCCTAAACATGTCACATTTTCTTTGACTGTCATGAAAAATTATAGCTACTGTGACTCACACTTTAATAGCAGCTATTTGTGATATTTTAACCTAATGTATAGCCCCAGAGGAGAAACAACAGATACAATAAAGCATCTGCCAGTGACTTGCTCGAACGAAGGAACTCTGAGCATTATTTGGATGCCAAATTAAAGAGAAAAGGCTTGTGTGTCAAATGCCAAAGGGTCTTGGTGTTTGTTAACTTCGCTGTAATTTATTTCTCATCACTGAAAGCATATAAAGAGAAAGAAAATAAACATTCCTTTCCTATTGTTTCTCTCTATGCTTAGCTACATAGCTCTTGTGACAGGAAGGGTTAAATACTTCAAAAAAAAATCACATGATGAATCATTAAGCTTTTTATTTTTAACAATTTAAATACTTAACAGAAAGATTATCTTCTTGTGTGTTAGTAAAGTGGGGTTTTTTTCAATGTGTATTTAAAAAAGTAACAAAAAACTTGAATGATATGGGTATTTTGAATGCCATATGGAAAAAAAGACATTTGTGCTACATTTCTGCATCCTTTCTTTTAATCATCTTGTTCTTTTGTGTAACAGAAAACTAGCAAACCAATATTCAAAGTGTCTGGAGCAGGAAAAATGTTCTTTTCCTCTGTGTCTGGACTCTTTCCATGGTTTTGTCACAACCTCTTATGCCATCGTTATATACATCAGATACTTATCCATGTCCTAATTTGCCCATCTTTAAAATAAAAATAGAAACAATTGCCTCCTTCCTGAATAAATTCAGACTTGTTTGGAAGTGTTTTAAGAACTTGGAGAGGAGATTAAATAGTTGCACAAATTGATACAGTTTTGATTTATACAAATTCAGTGATTCATCCCATATGATTAGGATGGTAATGCCAAAAGCTGAGCTCCAAAAGAAACACAAATAACTGCCACTGACAGCAGCCAATCAACATATTTTCCTGTGATGGGGCTCTATTTTAAAACCATAGATGAATACATCATTCTGGAGTAATATCATCAGCCACCTAGACCTCTTTGCCTTTGAGTAAAGGAGCCACTGCAGGATTTACAACAAAGGACCAAACTCTGCAGTCTCGTGTGTGGCTTCACTATACATCATTTTCTTTAAAGTATTTTTTTCCCTACAGAAAAAAAAAAAAAGAAAAAAATCCATGAAATGTGATGTTGTTGGTTTTGTCCTCGTGGACATTCAGTAAATCAGGCCACATTACTGCAGCTATGTTCACATTTCAACATAAAACTGTGATATCATCCAAACAGCTTTGTGAAATATGTGGTCAATAAACAGGACTGAAAAGTAAAGTTGCTACCTTGCTAACAAAGCAATTTTGAGGAAGCTTAGATTCCCTTTTCAGACGTTACTGTTCAATATATTGTGTCTGTTAGGCTGACATCTGCAAATTCATAAGATTTCATTGAAAATTTGTTGATTGCACTCTTTAGGTAAGGCAAGCACGATTTGTAGGAAAGGAAAGTTCTAGTTGTGATCAGCTTCATAATTAAACACATATTGCATTTTCTGTTTTCATTGACTGTATTCACCCCTCTGAAACAAGTTTCATGTTTCTAGCAGATGTGTTACCACAAGTATATCCACTACTACATGCCTTACCTTCACATTGTAATGCAACCCTTGATCCTTCCTCTCTGAAACACCAACATGCATTTCTGACTGATAATGGTGTATCTGGATGAGTGTTATCATAGCCTACTTTTTCCTAAGAGGATTATGAGACAGAGCTGAAGTTTTTATTATTGTTTGATCACAAGGAGAATGTATGAATGCTGCATTTCTCTCCTCAATATTTAGATGGAATTAGTTACTAGAACTGAAGCATTGAAACTGTCACATTTTGTTATAAGATCATTAGGAGACAGAGCCTAAGACTTGGACTCCTACTAAGATTATCCTTTTATACAGAGACTGCAAAAAAAGGAAACATTACAATCTCAGTGGCAGGTCTCTTTGAAACTGTAGTTTCAAGACTTTGTAAAAAGATGAAGAATGAGAATTTGACACGTAATGGACACAAACATAAATACACAGCCAAGAAAAGCAGAAGCTGCCCTTGTGTAAGACCCCACATTTCGTCTCGGCCCCGCAAGAAGTCATAGTAGCTGTTACATCAGTAATGTGATCTCCTGCTTGCTCTGTCTTGGGCTAGGATGATGTCCATGTCAAGGACTGCAAATATTCTTCAAGAAACACCACCAAAATGGCCTTGGACTCACTAAACAGTATAGACTCATTTGGATTCAGACAGTTTAAAAACAAAGTTTGGCTAGCTACTGTCCTTAACTCAGCAGCAAAGTATGAATTCAATGTGAGTTGTTATCAATCAAATCCTTCCTGTGAGTTGGACATTCCCCTGTCAACAATGAAAAGAGAGGTAACACAACACTCAGCCCATTCTCTAAACTGTGCTTTTACTACTGTAACACATTCAAATGGGGTGAAAAGCTATACACAGAGGTAAGCTGAGTTATTAGTGAAGGACAGAGGAAGGGGGAGAGGGAGGGAGGTTACGGAAGGAAAAGCAATCTACAACAAGGTGGAAGAAAGCATAAACCATCCTGATTTATATTTTTTCTCCACCCCTTCTGTTGATTGCTTTTCCTTCTAGAGACACATCTTTTCTCCTCTTCTACAAGGTGTGATGTGAACTGATTTACACTGCCTTTCCAACAGATAGTTAACCCGCCCTCCTATTGAAGAAAAAACATCTAAAAATTTATAAACTTCACTTTGTTCAGCTAGCTTTATTTGTCTTCATTGGCTTTTTTTTTTCATTTCATGTTAATCAGCTATGTTGGCAATATAGAAAATACCATTGAATTAGTTACCATAACTAGCAATAATAATAAGCATGTCCATATGGGCTTTAGTGAACCACACAGCAGAAGATGCTTTGAAAATATCAGATGCGTATTGTTCTGTGCTAAGCAGTATTGCACAGTATTGGCTGTTCCACAGGGAGAACTGTATAATATATAAGGCCCATTTTTGCCCTGTTTAACAACTCTGACATTATAAATTTCTATGTTTTTTTGCAGGAGCTGCTTAGTGAGTGGAGGTTCTCAAAGCCTTAAAAATGAGGCAAAAGGATCTCACAAAGCTGCCCCAGCCTTGCCCCACACATGGTTCTAAGGCGAGAGCTCAAAAGGGACTATGTGGGCAAAAACATGTCCTCACAGGTGACAGCATCAAGTCCACTCTTGAAAGAACTGAAGCCAACCCTGTGATCCATAGTGCAGCCAGGTGCGCGAAGGAAGTGCCCAGGCAGCCACAGCTTGGGCCTGGAATGCAGGGAACCCTACAGGAGCTCATTTTTGCAAGCCTGAGATTCACTTACATGTTTGGAACTCTGTTTTTCTTTGTAACAGTTTGCATAACACTGCATATAAACACTTGAAAGATGTAAGGAGTAGTGACTACTTGTGATATGCATGAGAAGGAAGTTTCCAGACTTAAAACCAAAACCACTGTGTTTGCTGGCAAACAATTCCATGAGGTTCACATCTGGAAAATAGTACAAAATAGGACAAAAAAGCATTCCTATATTTTCAACCAACATTTTCCAAGAAATTCTGCATAGCAGAATTCTGTATAGCAACTTCTTAACATGGCATAAACATTTGAGAAATCTAGATGTTATAAAATGCAAACCATGGAGAGTCACTTTTTCCAATAGTGAATTCTAGTCAGGCTTAGTTACTAGCAGAGAATGTTACCCCTTATGGGTGCTTCTTGTGCTAAAGGGGCCGTTGGGGCTCTTATTTCCTTTCACATAATCTCCCCTGTGTGAACAACCATTTCCCATTCTCTAATACCCCCTCTAATGTTTCAGGTCTGACATTACAGGTAAAGCATAGGACAGCTCCTGTTTTCAGGGCAACAAAACCAGCAGTTTTTCATTTACACTTATGTAGATTTCAGGCTGAGGTTTCTTTTAGCAGGAACCTGCCACCCTACTGCTCTAGGCAGCAATGAGGTGGATTTCTATTTCTGTTCTCTGCTTCCATACTGCTGGTTGCTTTGAGCTTGCTGAGTACTTGCAGACCCTCTGCATCAGACTTAGCCACTTTTTGACCTTCTGAGGCCTCAAATGTTTCTATTAGAACCTCTGCTTGCTGATGGTTGTACAAGAAAGGATCTGGATGGCTCTTGTTGCAGTCATAGTAAGTACAACAGCATTATTCCACTTCACTTCTTGTGTCCTGTTGGCCTTTTAATGTGAGGTCCTTTTGGGCAGTAACTCTGTTAGGGAGATTTAACTGAGCACCCCGTTGACAGAGCTGCAATGTCTGCTAGGGTCCTCCAGGAATTACAAGATATTAAAAGTAAGAATAGGATTTCATATCTGATGCTCACAGAGAAACAAAGACAGATTTTCAAAAGTCTCTCTCTCTAGCCTGCACCAAAGTGACCTGTCAGGGTTTCATCTCAACCTGACATTTTGGCAGTGCTCTTCAGTTAAGAACTGAGAAAGCTGGATTTTGTCAGAACTTGACTTGAAAGGATTTTCAACAGTTCCGTTTCTTATTCCCTTCCGGTAAGGAGGAAAAGAAAAAAGAGGGGTTTACATTTGGGAATCTCATGAAGCAGAAAATCCAGCTTTTACACTGCATTCCTTGCAACAAAGGGCACAAGAGCAACTCAATCCATATCATGGCCTCAACACCATTCACATTTAGTAGAGGGGCCACTTGCCATCCCTGCAAGAATTCTATGTCGTTTTTCAGACTGTCTTTATATAGATGCTAGATTAGAGAAATGTTCAGCTCTGAGTATGGCTAAAATTCCTACCCCCATCTTCTAGCACAAGCAACATAATTTTAATACAAAATAGACCCCTCATCTTTGCCCTTGGGTAAGCAATAGCGTATGAAGTAAATAGGTAACATAGCATTTGTTTTGTAGGCTGTATTACAGCATAAGATATCAGAAACAATGAATGGTGCAATAATACCTTTGAAAATGGTTTTGTGCTGGCTCGCCCACCATATTTTCCTTCCATGGAAGAAAAATACTGTGAAGCTACTTAGCAGGAAATGAGTTCTGGAGGTAGTTAATCATTTGTGCAAGTGCAAGGTGTGGGATGGGAGATAGGATTCACAGGCAGCAAATAGCAGCAAGACACGGAGAGAATGTGTATTCTCACTGCCATTAATTTGCATTGAGTACACGGGTCTAGGAGAAGTGGTCTAGTTAATTAAACCATCTCACTGAAATGGATTCAAAATAGGTTTAGTTTAGCATTAAAATCAGCTTTATCCTACATTCCACATGGATTACATTGAGATAATTTATTCTATATCTGAAGAAGTTCAGTTATAGATTATGCAATACTGCTGGTTTTATAGAGCAGAGTTACCTGTGTAAATGTTCCTCAATAACCATATGCTGTTCCTTTCATTCCACTCATTTAAAATATCAGTAGAGATGAAAAATTAAAGGATGAGATTAATGGAAGGCTGATTGTTGCAAGAGACAAAAGTGAAGTGACCCCCTGGAAGACTGCAGTAGCTTTTCACCTCACCAACAGAAAAACACTGGAGTTTGATAATGCCTATTTATTCCTTTGTGTTCACACAGTAAATCACAAAGCAAACCAGCAGGGACAGCTCAGAGCTGCAATATTGGAAGTGATGTATGTCTATGCAGAAGAAGGCTGATGAGCCAGGTAGAGGAAGTCAGACTGAAATAACATCTGTTTGATCAGCACCTCTCTCTATTCACTTTTATTATCATCATCACATTCCCCGTACAATAAAATGGGTGTTATTTGTGTAGATAATACATAAGGGAGGGGAGTCCACTATGTACACAGATGGTAGGCCTTCATCTCAAATTAAAATTATCATCTTTTTGTCGCCTAAAATTTGTTTAAATGAAAGCAATAAAGCCCTCAGGAATGCAAGGAACAACTGTATTGTTGTATAGCTACCCTATTTTCTCAGACAATGAAAGATTATCTTTAATTTTATTTTTTTTAATTTCATCTGAGATTTAACCATCTGTGTGTGCTCTGAACTCCTCCCTGTACTCTTAACAGAGCTCTTAGTCTCTCAGCTTGGGATCTAGAAATAAGACAGGCTGGAAAGGTGTTCAGCAGAACTGAGCAAGATTGACTTTAACAGAAAACTTTAGTAACTGGAAAGTTAAAGAGCTATTCAATGGATAGTTGTATACACTCAAGTTCTGTATTTTCTGAAGTATTCCACTAAAAAAAAGGCTGAATACCAGAAATACACTAGAATACATAGTTTTAAAAGAAGAATATGGTTCACTGAAAGCATTACTGAGTACCTAAAAACCTGAACTCACAGTCAGATTCATGGTGAAGAGAATGATCATCTTTACAGTCCTCAGAACTGTTCTTCTACTGTGACCTGGGGGCATTTTGAAGAATGTTAACCTTCTAAAGGTTCGTATGACTGGCTCCTGAGAAACCATACTTACAGAAGAACTGAAGATGTTCAAACTACAAAATGTGAACACAGGTAGTTTTGTACACATGGAAAGTCCCTGTGTGAAAACGTTTTCTCACTTTTGTTATCTGATGTGTATAGAGACAAGCAGAAATAAGGCTACTGATGTTAAAAGTGTCTGCTACACAGGATTTGCAATATCCTTTTTCAGAGCATAACAGCTACAAGTGCAAGGAACAGTGGACACTCAGCAAGTCATAGGAAACCAGAGTCTGAGAGTTTCAGTAATATATCAGATTTTTATCACTCCCTCCATACTTTGCAGTCATCCTGCCACCTAGCATTTCAGCTTACTTCATTCTCATCAGTTGTATTGCTCCAACATACACTTCATAATCAACGTGATATGTAAATTATAAATGAGCACAAACATGGAATCAACATATCCAACAAGGTTCCTAACTAGGACATGACAAACCAGTGTGTGAAAAGGGGATATTATGTCATCCAGATGAAAGAGATCAAAAAGAAAGTATCTATAAAACAATGAATTAAAATACATATTTTTGATTTCTGTCTCTCAATGTCTCCCAAAAGCAAGTATTGCTCTTCAAAACACAGTTCCAACATGCAATTTCAATGCATATAAAATTCCTAATAAGAATCCCTAGACTAAGAGGAGACAAGTAAATTTAGGTGTAAGTTAGCTGACAGGCCACAAAATGCAAAACAACCAGAAAATAAGCATCTATTCTGTCTCTCTTTGTGATGTTTCCTCCACGTGTAATAACTGGGTTTAGTATCCTGAAACAAACAGTAAAATACATATCTACAAAACTGAATGTAGATAGGTGAAGTGTTGTTAATTAAGCAATAATACCCTCTGAAATCAGTCATTACCAGCAGCTTTTTGTTATGGACCATTAATATTTTAACTAGCAAGTCATTAATAGTGTTAATAACCAATTCTAAGGGGATTATTACTTGAATAAACTATTTTAATGATTTTAAACCTTCTGAGAAGCTTGGACTCTCTTAATTTTAAATCTTGTTCCTTTGGAATGTCTCTGCATGAAGGACTATTTCTATTCACAGAGAAATACAAGCATTGGTACAAGTACACTACATGACTGTCCATGGAATTTGTTCACAAGTCCTATGGCAAAAGGTGTCCCTTGCCTGTATTATAATATTATATATTTTATGTTTATTCTCAGTCATGGATTCCCTTATCTGATGTCTTTTCTGATGAATGCTCCATAGCTTGCCTTGATCAAGGAGACCTGAGACACTTTAGTCATAGACTCTAATACCATATCTTGCATCAAGATGTGGCTCTCTTTTGATTTAGCTAGGTAAGTACAATTACTCTCAGGTGAGCTTCTGAGGTGCAAAAAGATATAGTTTAGTCCAGGCATTATTATTTTTGTGCCTGTACACAGAGGAAATCTAATATTTAGACTCTATCCCTCCATATCTATTAAAATACTGGAATTTATTTTACAGATATCTCCCCAACAAGGTTAAATCATACTACTCATGAGAAATAAGTTGACACAAAAATGTATATTTCATGAGAATAGTCCCAGGTCTATATCATCTTCACATGAATATAGCTAGAGACAGGAAAGACAGATAAGAAAGATAACGCATAAAGAACCCTCTGGAAAGCAGAGATCACTTTCCCTCAGGAGATACAGTATTTCCTAACCTTGATCCTATCAGGCTAGGAAATGGCATCTGCTTTATGACACTCCGAAATTCCACCTACTGGAAATATAACTTAAGCAGTCAACCCTTTCCTTAATTCAATAAACATGTCAAAAAGGCCACGGACAAGATCCTGGACCCAATATTTGTATTATAGGCTAGAGAAGCAGGATCCAACACTGTCCAGAAAGCAGAATCAGGAGTAGACAAATAGCATCATAGAACAGTACATCAATTTTTCTCATATTTTCATACTTTCATTTCCTCATTCTCATTAAATTATAATCTGTCTTTAGAAATGGTCACAATGTAAATGTCTCCACTGGCCCTTTTCATGCTTTGTTTTGAAGTCCAATGTCTGCTAGGTAACAGCAATGTCTGTTAATCCACAATTCACAAATACACGATTTTATGTTCAATCTTTGATGCTTCAGTTCTTCCTAAAGAGACGGCTTTTACCTAAAGTTTACAGCAGAGATCTGTTGGCAACTTCTCCCTATTTGCTCCTTGTTCCCAGCGATCATGGTGCACCTCTTTCTGATTCCTTCTCTTGCTGCCCTTTAAAAGCAATTTTTTTTTAAAGACAATAGCCAAATTTTCACACAGAAACAAAGCAGCACATTAATAGATATCAGGTGACATATGAGAGTTCATAAATTAGCAAATTACAATAGTAAGTATAGATACTCAGTAATTGTTACAATGGGTAAAAAAGGTGATTGAGGAGACTGGAAATAAGGCAGGAGTCTCACTTTGAGACCATTAGTTAGAATTCTGCCAAGTCAGAACAGAAGACATTACCCAGTCCTGTTTGGACAAGCTGTTTTGTGGCTTATGCTGAAGTGTTGAAAGACGAAGTCAATAACAAACTGACAGATTTAGTTGGCAAAATCAAAGGGTAATTTCTTCATTCTTAACTTTTCCGTTAGCAAATACCAGAGATCATCTTATTCCTGTGCATACATTTTTAAGCTTCATAAAACAAACTACTTTATGGAAAATAAATAAATAAATGAAAAACTTTCATTTTCAGACCTAGAAACTTAATCACTGAGAAGGAGCTATGGGTTCTGGGTCCATAAGTAGAAATTTGTCCTTGGCATTTCCCATGTTTTCACTCCATGGTCCTGTGCATGCCTCACTAATGTACTAAACCAAGTCTGGGAGTGCCATCTTCATAAAGGGTCATAAAGTGGTGGGAAATGGTGTTATATCCAGCTGGAGACCAGTTACAAGTGGGGTTCCCCAGGGCTCAGTGCTGGGTCCAGCCCTGTTCAATGTCTTCATCAATGACCTGGATGAAGGCATCGAGTGCACCCTTAACAAGTTTGCGGACAACACTAAGCTGGGTGGAAGCGTGGATCTGCTGGAGGGTAGGGAGGCTCTGCAAAGGGATCTGAACAGGNGTACTCAGCACTAGTGAGACTGCACTTCGAAGAGCAACGAAGCTGGCGAAGGGGTTGGACAACAAGCCCTGTGAGGAACGGCTGAGAGAGCTGGGGTTGTTTAACCTGGAGAAGAGGAGACTGAGAGGAGACCTCATTGCTCTCTATAACTACCTGAAAGGAGGTTATAGAGAGGAGGGTGCTGGCCTCTTCTCCCAAGTCACAGGGGACAGGACCTCAAGCTGTGCCAGGGGAGATTTAGACTGGACATTAGGAAAAAAATTTTTCACTGAAAGTGTCATCAGGCATTGGAACAGGCTGCCCAGGGAGGTGGTTGATCCACCTTCCCTGGAGGTGTTTAAGGCACAGGTGAACAAGGTACTGAGGGGCATGGTTTAGTGTTTGACAGGAATGGTTGGACTCGATGATCCAGTGGGTCTCTTCCAACCTGGTTTTTCTTTGATCCTATGATAATATGGGTGGCAACACAGCAAACATAAGAAAATACAGGATGGAGAGCCTTGTGGCTCAAGTTCGTTCCTTTGGGTTACAGTGGAGCTGGGAATATCTAGGGGAAAATTTCTGAGGCTTCAAAAGTGATTGTACTAAACCTCAACCAATTGCAGTTAGGGACAGAAGCCAGCAAAGAGAGGCCAGGATAACACTGAATTTTGGCTTCTGTCCTTTCTCTGTTTTTTTCTGGGTACAAGAGGATGTTAGTTACCATGGCTGCTACGAAGAGGTGATGCAACTCACTGAAAATAATTCCCACTGCTCAGAAGGACACAGATCTTATAGATCAGGGGAAAATAAACTCATTCCTTCTATTATTCACAAGCTTTCTGTTCTCTTCCAGAAATACTCCCAAAATGGATGCAGGATTTTAAAGTGGCAGATGTCTTTGTGATGATTTATACCTGAGTTCCATCAGACACACACTTAGATTTTCTGCTTCCCTTGCACAGATCCCTGAAAACAGTACATAACTCCATGACAGATGTTTGCAACCCACTGTGAAGTCTAGCCTAAGGAAGTCTTTCTTGCCTCACCATATACATTTAGTCAGAAAAAGCATTACACATTTGATGGGAAAGGATCAGGTTTTACCTCAAGAATAAAAAGGGAGATAAGTAAGGATAAATAAAAAATAAGATTTGAAATGCATATCTGATATGGTAGCACCAATGAATCTTGTTCTATATCAATCTGCTCAAGGCCATCTTTGAGGTAATGCAATGGCAATGCTAAACATTAACCGTCTCTGCAAGATATGCTGAGATCTGCAGAGAAAAGACATATCTGTTAGTGCAGCATATTCTCATTATGAGTTTCTTTGTTAGATTACATAGGTGGGGCATTCAGTGCATAGTGGTGAAGTAAACAAAATTTCCAATTTTCTTTTTAGTTCACCTTTACAATGATGCTGTCAACAGGAAATGAAAAAGGAAAGAGGCAGTGAAGCAAGAATATTCAACCACAACTGAGAAAGAAAAAAGTAAGGGTAAATGCCACCTGCAGGAAAAAAGAAGCATGCTTATAAATATATCAATGAGAAAAAAAATAGGGAAGAAAGCAAGCAAGAAAAACAAGTTTTACAAACAAACATCCACAAAATTGCACTGGTGGGTTTTAATAATTTTTCACAACTGAATAACAGAGAGGAAAGGTGAAGAGCTACACAGGTATAAGACTAAGCAGACTTATACTTTCCACCGGTTATGAGTATTCAATTGATGTAGCAGTCTGCACCACAGTTGGAGAGTGGCTATGGGACTGAATATTTTGGAGACTGTGTCTAGAAGCCTATGAGTTTGTACATGATTTGAATGTAATCCCTAAGTAAATTGCCTTGTAAAAACTTCATTTACTAAAAACGTTAAGAGATGACTTACCAAAAACTTGAGGTATGTTTACTCTGCAAGAGCTAGCAGATAGCTTCAAATTTAAATTACTGCCTGTCCATACCACTACCTACAAGCCTCAAATTATTCTATACATTTTATGACATAGAACCATTTTATTGAGAGATCATGTAATTTGCTGAGAGCATGTGAATAGGCTTGGGCTTAACAGAAAACTAGATGCAATTTGCTAAAGATGAAAACTAAAGATCTATCTACCAGATCACCTGGTTGTATTTTTTGTTGTAGTTGGGGTTTTTTGCTTCCATCCCACTTTCTTATCTTGTTTGTGGTTTTCACAGCTTTAAAATTTTTTGATCCTAATACTGGTAAGTGGAGCAGAAGCAGAAGCAGCTCTCACTTCTGCCCAGTACTTCTGTTAGGTTATACTTATTATCTTTTTTCCTCCTATCAATTATTGGCCTAAATATGTGGTGGTTCATTTGTTGAGAGAAGCTGCTAAGTGACTAGTAAGCTTGCATGTAGCCTTCTTGAAAATGCATATCTCACACAAATAGAAAGAAAAGAAGCTCACATTTTTCCATCATAATTTATAAAATGTCTTTGATGACAATATCTGTCAAAAGAGCTTTTCCTGCCAGTAAAGTTCTATGTATGCTTGGATTCTGTGCTGCTTAGCAAGGTGACTTTTCAGCCACATGTTGCCATGCTAGCAAAACTTGTAAGCAAAGTTACACACAAACAAGAAATTTTTACTGTCTTGTTCACCTCCTGCTGTGGAACAGTGTCAAGATACCTGTTCGAGAAGAACAAACATACAGGGAGTGTAAGGTACTCTCAATATGGTCTAACTGAATTCGGACTGAAAACTATTTTCTGTATACAAGGGAAGAGGTTGAATCACACACCTAACAAAACAAATGAAGAGGCAAAACCTGTAAAAATGTTAAACTGTCACTGATGTCAAGACCACAGCTGCAGTACTGTGATCTAACACAAGCACTACAACACAACTGGGAAGCAGACATATGAGGTTTAAGTCATCCCTACATTTAGTGATATTTCCTGAACTTCTGAGTGTTCGAGGAACAGTCTGAATTGCAGATATGGATTTTTTGTAAACCAGTTATATAGCAAGTTTACATGCAAACTAGATACACTAAGTGCACAAGGAGTGGAACTGGTGAAAGGAGAGACTACTGCCATGTATTGCAAAGCAGAGAGATTGGGGTGCAGGGAAAGCAGGTGCAGATGTGAAATGGGATGTGCAGAGCCACAGAACTTTATAGTAGGACCAGTATTTCCCAATGTTTATTTTCCACCTTTTAAGACAGCAGAATAAAACCACATTCATTAAATTTGCAAATGATGCTGAACTGGAAGATATAATACAAGTCAGGATTGAGAAATGTAATATAAAACTGCTAAGAGATATACAGACTAAGAATAACAAAATGACATTCAGCTTGTAGAAATGTAAACTAATACATGCTACAGGGGAAGAACAGCTTGGGCTGGGGGAAGCAACAAATCCAATAGAAGACAAAAACCTCAAGGTGACAGTGGGCAAAAAATTACACTGAAGCGTTCTCTACAGGATGGGTGCAAAAGGGTAACACATTCATGGGCTGCACACGCAGGCTCATTGGCTTACAGGAAGAGAGATTCAAGGTATAAGATTTTATTCAGGATACCAATTTACCTTGAAGACGAATACACGTGACATTCCCTTAACTCAGATATATTTGTGAGGGGAAACTTCTGCAGATATCCTCTTCAAATCCCATACCCTTCTGGATACAGAATCTGAAGGCTGGTAAGAAGGAGTTATCTCAGGGAACAACAGTGATTCAAGGATAGTAGAAAGTGACAAAAAACACTTACATGAGATAACAGAGTATGACATAGTGAAGAAAGGTCCTACGAATGCCTGAAAAAGGTGAAATCAAATCCTTCAAAAGGAATCACAGGTAGTCCTGTGATGCAACAACAAAAATGTATTATTTACTACAGTAAATTTTATTACTACAGTAAATTAATTACTGCCTCTGAAATAGTAGATTATCTCAGTGGCAGTACGCTTTTTGAGCAGGAGCGGCTAGCATCATCACTCAGGAGAAGCAGTCCTCCACTGACAGGGAAGTGACAATGGAAAAAGACTTTTCCTTCTTTGATATCTGTTATACTAGCTTCAGAAGATTTGTGCAACAAATGTGTAACTGTATAACTGTATATTGTGATATTTACTTCTGTGAAGCAAATGGCAATTCAGTGAAATAAAAACAAGCAGTAAAAGAAGAAACTTCCAAGGGATCAGCATCCAAACACAGGAGTAATGTTTAAAAAAGAAAACAAGCAACAACAACCAGAAGCCCCAATAGAGCCAATGTTATTAACTGAAACTAAAGTGAACTGATCACAATAATAAAAGTTAAGATGTTTAATTGCTTCACAGTTCATTTTAGAGGTAAATCAGAAAGCTTTGGGGAAGGATATGCAGGGGAATGTGATCAAAGATGGATTAATATTCTACATGCCCAAAGGTTACGTATGCCATCTCCCAATAGATGTAGCAAGAGTGAAAATGGCCACCAGTGTCGAAAAGAAAAATACCAAAACAGGAGAGCATTTGGAAGTGTAATTTACCCTATACAAAATCTACATGACAAGATCTAAAGGATATTTAGTAAAAGTTCAGGTCAAGAACATAGGTTAATACAGAATGCTGAATACAAAAATAGACAATCATGTCCATGAACATCCTTTGGTTTTTGACCAGGCTAATCAGGTAAATGACAAGAAGATAGCAAGATATTTTTTCCTGGACTTTCAAATTTTCTCAGGTCAAAAGCTTCAGTGAAGCTGGACAAATAATTTGAAAAATATTGTATCCATGAGTGAATGCATTTTTGATTTGTCTAACATTATTTAGAGTCATAGAATCATTTATGCCTTGCCTAACTATTTGTACATTCAGAAGTATGTGGAATCATATCCCATATTATGGAAAAAATGTCCTCAAACAATCCTTAGCTGGAAAAATTTATAACAAGCTTTTTATCTCAAATATTCTTGGATAGTAGATTTGAAATTCTAATTTGAAAATCCAAAACATTAGCATTTCCGGACTCAGTGGAATGAATACAGAAATCTCGAGGCTGATTCTGTATTATGCATGTGCCTAACTTTATGACTCACAAGTGATCACATTGTATTCAGCTCCAAAGGCATCTCACTGAAGCTCCTGGCAGTGTGTGAAACTGAGCTGAGGAATGCATCTCTGTGGGATCAGCGCAGGTCCCAGCCTGGCAATGAAACCACACTGGCTCTCTCTGTCCTCGGGCAGATTTCAATGTAGGGTATGGTCCTTCCAAATGTGGCTCACAATCAAAAGCTAACCATGGGGGGAAACAAATCAAGCTTTTATGTATTTTTCAGATACTCAGAAGCAATTCAAGCCTGCTAAACTACTGTAAGAATTTATGTAGAATTCATCAAATATGAATACCTTACATGACAATGAAGATATAACCAATTTCAAGACCTTACTTTTTATTCTTCCCACTGCTTTCTCTACAGAGAAAGGCAGTAAAGAGCTGGAAGCTACAAGGCCTGAAGCCTTTTGTGCATCCTCAGTGAAATATTCACTAAGCTCAGTTGTCTACCTGTGCAAAACCACTGACATAAAGGAGGCTGCTGGGATGTCAGTGGGAACCTAATTTGAAGCCATTGTGTTGCACAGTCATCTCAGGGGGGCTAATTTGGCCTCCAAGTCTTTATTGCTGTTGATGATAGTTAAAATGGAGGGAAGCTGAGGCTGACAGTAAAAGCCCACAGTGAGTTTCCAGGAAAGGCAGATGCAATACCCACCTTTTTATTTGTAAGCTAGGTCTGCATGATAAAAAGACAATAAACATGGAGCTACTTTGTAAAAGTACTTCTTTTCAGAACAGAGCATAAATATGAGGGAAAGGCTGTGGATGCAGTCTTCTTGGACTTCAGCAAAGCCTTTGACACAGTTCCTCATAGCATTCTGCTATGGAAACTGTCAGCTTCTGGCCTGGACAGGCACACACTCTCCTGGGTGGAAAACCTGTTGGATGGCCGGGCCCAGAGAGTGGTGGTAAATGGAGTTAAATCCAGCTGGAGGCCAGTTACAAGTGGGGTCCCCCAGGGCTCAGTGCTGGGTCCAGCCCTGTTCAATGTCTTCATCAATGACCTGGATGAAGGCATCGAATGCTCCCTTAGCAAGTTTGCAGATGACACTAAGCTGGGTGGAAGCGTGGATCTGCTGGAGGGTAGGGAGGCTCTGCAAAGGGATCTGAACAGGCTGGACCACTAGGCTGAGTCCAATGGCACGAAGTTTAACAAGGCCAAGTGCCAGGTCCTGCACTTGGGGCACAAGAACCCTGTGCAGTGCTACAGACTGGGAGAAGTCTGTCTAGAAAGCTGACTAGAGGAGAGGGACCTGGGNGAGAAGAGGAGGCTGAAGGGAGACCTTACTGCTCTCTATAACTACCTGAAAGGAGGTTGTAGAGCGGAGGGAACTGGCCTCTTCTCCCAAGTGACAAGGGACTGGACAAGGGGGAATGGTCTCAAACTACATCAGGGAAGGTTCAGACTAGATATGAGAAAGAATTTTTTCATGGAAAGTGTCATCAGGCACTGGAATAGGCTATCCAGGGAGGTGGTTGATTCATCTTCCCTGAAAGTGTTTAAAAGACATGTAGTCAAAGTGCTCAGGGTCATGGTTTAATGGCAGATAGGAATGATTGTACTCTATGATCCAACAGGTATTTTCCAACCTAGTGATTCTATGAGTTTATGATTTAACTACATCTCATACAGTACTCCTACCAAAATCTTCTCACAGTTTTCAGCTCCTGCGGAGGACTCTTCTGAAGCCAGGCTGTAACTTTCATCCTTCTGGTTACAACCATGAGTCAGGGTCACTTATAACTGTGTGAGCCCACTGCTTATGCACTAGGATGTAATTTTAAATGGTTATGGAAAAAATGATAACTGGGAGTTACGATTCAGTAGTTTGATTAGAGGGCAATCCAGAACTTTAGTGGAGAGATACATGATGAGGCACTGGAGCAGGATGTAAAGCATGTAGGAGAAGACACTGCTAGAGGAGGTTGCTGCAGGGCAGGGAAGAAGGCATAGGAAGAGGACAGATGTTCCTCTCCACACAAGTGGTACATGCTCATGCACATATCCTTTGCAGACAAATGCTACAGTCCTGATTTTTTCGTGTAGGGGTTTATGATGTAGAAACTCTAAGCCAAAATCCTACAGTAGTGAAACGCAGAGGGCCCCTATACTCATCTGTGTGCAAACCTGTACTCAGGCTGTGCATAAACTTCCTACACATCTTCCTTACTCTACCCAAGACTCCACTAAAAAGGACACTGAACTATTTGTTTTGCCTGACATCAGTCACAAATCCTTTACCAAAAGGGCTGATGTGGTATTTGGAAGTAGGGAGGACAATGACACAAGGTCCCAGGAGCAGTCCACATCACAAGTAAGCATGCCTTTGTGTATTCTATGAAGCAAAACTTTTAGATCCTCCTAGATATTTCAGCAGAGAGACTGCAGAGTCAGTTCCAGAGGTATTTCAGATGGAAAGTCACAAGGTTTGAAATCTAGCCTTGCAATTCTCAGGGTATATATGTAAAAAACTGAGTCCTAGTCCAGAGCTACACCCTGGCTCAGAATGTGACAACCTCCTTGACCTCCCTTTAAAAATTGGAGGACCTGGAAATTATAACTTGGTCAACTGCCTGTCTAAGCCCATTTTATTTTTTGTAGTAAGGAATAGGACACAGAATACCACAAAAAAAGCACAATTCAATACCTTCCACAGCAGAAAGACAGTTTGCCATTAGCTTCAGGAGGATCAAGTACTTTGAGATTGTCTGAGATTACCAGGGGAATTCTATTTATCATTCTAATCTTATGGGTTAATCCATGCACAACACTCTAATTTGAGTGCAATTACTGATGCTGTGTAAATATGACCTCTGCACATTAACATAATTCAGTGAATGGCAAATCCTAAGGAAGAAGAACATAATACTGTTTTTTCAATTAATAAAATTTTTCTTACTTTCGCTTTCCTTGTTACAATTATGAAGATTAATATTATTTTCTTAATTGACACTCCTTACTGAATATATTTGGAAATAGGAAAAAACTACTGCCCTTCTCTCTGTGTAAAAGCACCAGAGAAGCTGTTGGGTAACATGATGGAAGTCTGTTTCTTGGGTGGTTTTTTCCCCAGTGGCAACACTAGGACACACTGGATGGCACTCACACCTATAAAAGTACCTTATGGCTTATGCAATAACATAATCCATTAGAACAGAAAGAGCAGGAAGGAGAGAATAAGAGAGGGAGAGAAAATCCTGTTCATTCAAATTTCAAAGTTACTTTTCTCTTTTTACAATATGATACACTAGAATGACTATCAAAACCAACCTTCTTTCTTCCCGGGCAGTTTTCCACCTTAATGAAGAGGGTTCATCAAGACNTGGCACTCACACCTATAAAAGTACCTTATGGCTTATGCAATAACATAATCCATTAGAACAGAAAGAGCAGGAAGGAGAGAATAAGAGAGGGAGAGAAAATCCTGTTCATTCAAATTTCAAAGTTACCAGAATGACTATCAAAAACAGCCTTCTTTCTTCCCAGGCAGTTTTCCACCTTAATGAAGAGGGTTCATCAAGACTTGCTATGACAATACTTCATTTTTACCCAGTGTTCCACAGCTTTTTTGACTCCTTTGATTAAAAGGATCATGTTGCAGTGTCCCATGTGATAACTATATTGGTTGAGGTAAGTAACTGATCTATTACCACAGCATAATATAGTTTGAAGGCATTTTAATAGGGGCTGGCAGATTTCAATATTATTTGAGGGTCACAGTGTGTCTGACATTTCAATTTGTTATCAGGCCACTCATATCACTAGGGCAATCATTAAACATAGACTCTAATAAGGTTTCTGCTATGTAGGTTCATTCATTATTGACAAGGAGTTGAGAAATAAATACCTTCCCAGGGGCAGCCTCAGCATGTATTACAATACAGTAAAAATTACACAGTCTGGAACCATATTTTCTAGATTTGCTGGCAAATCAAGCATTACATTTTCAAATTAAAACAAATGAAAGGCTACAGATGAAAACATGAATACTTAAATTCTGTCTTTACATGCTGTCAGAACACTTATTGTAATCACATATATTTTAAAATATTAGATCACAAGTTGGATTATTTTACCACTGTGATGGGAACTAATAAGCCACTTGTGTCATCTTTGACTTTATGAGGTCTGTACACTTGAGACAGACTTTGCATATCATAATTAATCATTGTATATAATCTAGTTCTAATAGCTATTTAACAAATAAGCCATCTTCACCTTTCAGCTAGGCATACCTGTGATTTAGTTTGGAAACAAAAGGACTGAATTCCTCATAAAAGCTTATTAGTGTTTTCCCTTTAGATTAATTTGGTTTCTTTGGGATATGTTTAAAGTTCTTTTTTCAATTTCAGATTTTCCTTGAATAACCTTAAGTTCATTTACATTTCACACAGATTTTTAAAATCACCTGTGCTGTGCTGTAAAACAAAATTGAGATAGAAAAAAAGTTTAAAAAAATGCTTGGAAGAAGGCAAAGATATTGTCAAAAAAAACAGCTAAAAGCTTTTAGACAGAGATATTTACTTCTGGAAATTAAGCTTGGGAAAAAATATATTTTGGTGAAACTTTTTCTCAGTTTCTTGGGAATAAAAATAAATTACACAGAAAATAGGGGGTGTTACAATGAACTTCAGTATTTACCAAGGAAAGAAAAAGCAATACTGCATGAATGGGTGCGAACCAGAAAAGGCCTAATGCTGCACCTACATATTGCCTCAATTAGTCTTACAGGCCTGATCCAGATCTCATCCACAAGAACAGAACTTTTGCTCTGATTTATATGTCAGACGGATTGGGCCCAAAAGAGCAGTTTAAGAGAGAATTAAGCTCAAGAAAAATTATTTGTTTTCATTTACTGTTAAAGCTGATGAACTGCAACATCCATGGTGACAGTGAATTAGTTTACAAAATTTCTTCCAGGTTTAATAACATAAGGTGTTATTAATAACACAGGTAAAACAACATGTCTGCCACAATCCAATAAGGGACTCCTCTGGTTTTAATTCACGAGAAGAGCTTTAATTGGATCAGAAGAGCAACCAGCAGACAAATGAATTGACCATATAATAAAATTCATTAAGTGTAGTGAGGAGTCTTTATTGACAGTTATTTATTCAACCTTACTTTATTCTTGGGCGCCATCTCAGTTAACTGCAACATGACAGCTTCTCGCCAGCTCATCTTTGGGAGTCCCCCACAAATATTCATTCAAGTCTTAATGGTGTAGTAACTTGACTCAGTGGAACAAGTTGTTCTCACCAAGTTTCAGAGCTCCCTGGTCAGGGGAGAATAACCTTCAGTAAGTCAAGCAAGAGATGCTGAACTAAGTAACAGTTCTCCCTCCAAACCACTGCATGAAATTCCAGGAGAGACAGCAAGGGATGACTACAGGAGGAAATGCCTCAGGCACATCTAGAAGATCCCCATGAGGAGAGAGAAGGATGCTAAAGCATAAGTGGGAAAGAGATATATGCTGGACTGAACATAGTAAATCTTCTAGGAAGAAATGCAGAAGCTGAAAGACTAATGAACAAGACCTGATATTGTCCAACTTAAGAGCTGAAAATCATAACAACATTCAGTTACTTACCTAAAGTGGGATAATACTGATAAATATACTACCGTCTTCTACAGCCTGTCTTCAAACATACCTAATATTCAGCTCACATTTCAGTATAACATTCTGCATTTTATGAGAGACTCATGAAATACCAGAAAATGAAATTTTATGATATTGATCATGATGTAAACCTGACATTTGGTATCATGATTCATATGTCACTGTTTTACTGAAAGTAATTCACCATATGTCTAATAACTAGACAACCACGGTTGTATCATCATCTGAGGGGAAAAAGTGTCTTGTAGGATTACCATTGGCAGTTTAGAATTATATCACAGGAATTACTTCTCTATGTGAAATACACAGACAATAGCTGCAGAAATGTCCATTATTACAGCATCACCTAATCACAGAACAGTTGAGGTTGGAAGGGATCTCTGGAGATCATTTAGTCTAACCTGTTTTGTGTACTTCCAAAAGTAAAGACTCCATAACCTCTCTGGGCAACCTGTTCCAGTCTTTGACCATGCTCACTGTAAAAAAGCTCCTTGTTATGTTTAGATATAGTTTATTGTGTTTTAATTTTATCCCATTGTCCCTTATCCATTAAGTGGACTCCACTGAGAAGAGTCTGCCTCCGTCTATTTACACGCTCTGGTTATAGAAATTATTCACTAAATAAGATACCCCTGACCCTTCTCTTCCCCAGGCTGAACAGTCCTGTCTCTCTCAGTCTCTCTTCATAAAAGAGATGTTCCAGTAATCATCTTCATAACCCTTTGCTTGACCATCTCCAGTAGCTCCATGTCTCTCCTATACTGGGGAGCCCAGAACAGGACAGAGAATGCTGGATATGCCATGGCGAGTACTGAGTAGAGGGGAAAGACCCTTTCCCTCCATCTGTTGTCTACACTCTCTCAAATGCAGCCCAAGATATCCTTAACCTTCCTTGTTGCAAGAGAATAATTCTGTTTTATTTTCAAATTGGTGTTCACAAGGTGCTTTTCTGCCAAGCTACTTTGAAGCCACTCTGCCCCCAGTCTACACAGGGGACTGGGATAATTCCTTCCCAGGTGCAGGACTTTGCATTTCTCTTTTCTGAACTTCAAGAGACTCCCGTTGTCTCATTTCTCCAGCCTGCTCATGTCCCTCTGAATGAAAGTACACACATCTGGTCTATCAACCAGCTCCTCTTTGTATCATCTGCAAATATGCTGAAGGTGCATTCTGCCCCATCATCTAGGTCCTTAATGAAGATATTAAACAGTACTCACTCCAATACCAGCCCTAGGGGTTCACAACTAGTGACTGGCCTGCAACTGGACACCTGCAGCTGATCACAAGAGTGCAGTAGAAGGGCAGAATCACTCTTTTGACCTGCTGCCCTTGCTTCTTTTGATGCAGCCCAGGATACTGTTGGCTTTCTGGGCTGTAAGTGCATATTGCAGGCTCATGTTGAGCTTATCAATCAGCACCCCCAAGTCCTTCTCCACAGGGCTCCTCTCAATCACATCATTCTCCATCCTGTACTGAAATCGTGTATTGCCCCAACCCAGGTGTAGGACCTTGCACTTGGCCTCATGAGATTCACACAGGCCCACTTCTCCAGCTTGTCCAGGTACCTCTGGATGACATCCTGTTCTTCCAGTGTGGCAACTGCATCACTCAGATTGGTGTCATCTGGAGACTTGGTGAGGGTGCACTCCATCTCACTTTCTGTGTCATTGATGAAGATACTAAACAGCAATGAATCAAATTGAATTGAACTGAAGCAGGGCTTTTTTTAACGCTGAATAAGAATGTCTATAATGAGGATCAATACAACTAAACAGACCAATACTATTAGTTCATTCAGATGTACTTTTCTAGATCTTCCTACACAGCGGAACTCTTGGGAAACATTACATCATGAAAATATGGTTTAGACTTGATGGTATCAGTGTAGTCTTACACAGGGTTGTTATGTCCAAAACTCTTCCAGATGGGTGGTGCACATTAGGGACTGAAGATCCAGTATATATGTCTATATGCGTCTATAGCACATTATTTCATTGAATGACTGTCCAAAACTGTCATTCTGCATTTGAGAGGAATAAATTGGTTCAGGAGGTTACTCTGCAGTAAAAAGTTGTCATCACATTCATTGCAGTGCCACAGCTACCTGTGGTTGCTACAGCTGGGATGAAAAACAGTGACATCTACTCTTAAAGTTTTTTTCAATTCCCTCCCCTCACCTTGTATTATACAAAGATAGCTTCCAGTTGTGCAAAGTCCTTCACCTTGGAGCGGATGTGCAATTTGTTGTAGTAGCAGTCCAGTAGCTGTTGACAAGGACATGAAGTTGACTTGTGAACTGTGCCTCTCATCCCCTCTCAAAGTTTTACATTCTGTCTCACTCACTTGCTGGTTCTTGGCCAAAAGTCTGAAGAGGGAGAATTCAGAAGTGTGGGAGAACTTGGAAAGATCATATACTGAGTTGTAACATAAAAAACCAAACCAAACCAAAATGATACACACCGAAAAGGCACAGATAGAAGGCAGTACACATTTCTTATTCACAACTTGGAGAGTCCTTTTGGAGATGACAATACCAAAATAACATGGAGTCAGTTTAGTTTTCTCTCCCTGAACAGCATTGACATTTCTTGCTTCTCCACATTACCTCAGAAGTTAAATATCTCAAGGAAATATGATCAAATGAAGAGTAGTACAGCAAATTTCTGTGCAGGTCAAGTGGGAGATTTGAATTCTGTTGGAGATTCATAAGAAGAAAGCTATTAAGTGACATGTAGAAACTGCTCTGACAACAGAAAACACCTTTCAGTGAACTACAAGTATTCAATATGCTTTAATAATAAAGCAGCTCCCTTTCACCTGTGCATTCCACCTACTGGAAACTCTAACAGACCTATCTGTTCACCAGTCTTATGCTGGCCAAAATAAATGTGTTTTTTCACTCATTCAGTCACCAGCCACCTTCCCATAACTAACGCTTTACTTGTGAGAATGCTAACTAGGGTTGATCAGAGCTGTAAGTAGGGAATGTGATTTTGTTCTCCAATTCCCCTATTCATTATCCTCCTCAGCATCTACATTCTGCACAGCATTAGGATGCTGCTTATAATGTGATCATTTACTATGTGGCTGTGACTACCAAATACAGTGAACAAAATGCAGTCTTCTGAGAGAGTTATTCGATATACAGGAAAAATATAACTTGTTTTAATGGGGTTTTAAAGTGATCGAGTGTAAGGCAATGTTCATGTAATACATAGACATTGTTATCAGTCTTCTTTTATATACAGAATAAAGTTGCTTAATATTTCCCTAAGTCAAGTGATTCATGAAGCAACATACCACTTTTCTAGACCAGCATGAGTCAGGGTGTAATAGTGTACCAAAGCGCTTTGTTATTAATTGATCCGCGGATAGGCAGAAAGACAAAGAGGGTCCTTTTCATCCTGTTTTCAGATAATTTTAGATGTGAAATTATTACCAAGCTGTAGGGACCATGGAAGCATAAAACCATTGCGCCTTTTCCTAAAATCAAGTTGCTTTGATCTGGCCCAGGCAGGAGAGTGACTGAAAAGTTTGTCGGAAACAGGAAACAATATTTCAGAGGAACTCCATCTTTCCAGAAGGTTCCATCTGCTTTTCCTTCCTGTCCATCTCTCTTCCTCCCTGTCTCCCTCCTTATATGGATTAATGTCAAACTTTAGAAATTTTAAAACACAGGATTAATTGATGTAGTACATCTTTCAAAAAAGGAAAAGGTGTTTTTTTCTGAATAGATCCTTTCATGCACTGGAAGTATGGACAATGGGACACAGACATGGGACCACAGATGTAAAACTCAGGTCAAAAATGAAGTCCACAAAAAAGTCTGCATTAGTCCTCTGGAAAGCTAGTTTTTCTGCAGTGCTTACCCGTGTAACTGGAAGCATACAGAGGAATGAATTATTTTCACGGGGAAAAACCGCACAAGTCTGTTGCTTTTAATGTAAGTGATTTGCCTTGTAAAAATTAGATATGAAATTACCAATGTTGTATAAATGTTATAGGACTCATGAGAAATATAGTTTTCACAACCTAGTCAGAACTACTCAGTTCTACACATCATGTACACCTGAATTATTCATCCATTACCTGGCCTTTCATCAGGGGGGTTTTATGCTTTGGAAGTAGTTGCTGTATAGACCTCCTGTACAACTCCCTTACATGTAGGAGAGGTTACACCCAGAGCCCACAGTTCAAAAGCAAGCAGAGGATGCTTTGACACAGGCACTGCTCTTTTAAAGTGAAGCTCCTTCTTCCTCCTTGAATACAAATGCCATGGAGGAATCTTTAAAATGTACATATTTCAATTAAAAAGAACTTGGTGGTTTTCTTGGAAAGGAGTAGTCTCAGAGACTAATCCGCTAAACTTTACCACAACCAGTTTTACTATTCCTTTGGTTACCCATGAATTACTGAATTATTGCAAAGAATATATTGTTGTATTGTCTGTATGGTCCCTGTATTGGTGACATTACTATTTTGAAGCATTTCAAATTATCATGGAGATGAAAGGTGCTTTTTGGTAAGGAAAATTTGCAAATCCTTTCCAGCTACATAATACCAAGTGCAAAACAGTTCACAGTTTAGTCAATATTGTTCAATACAAAACAATTAATACTGTACTGATAGCTAGTGGAGTTGCTGGGCGCTGCTGTCATATACATATTTCATGGGAAATAAAAATAACATTTCCATGTGGTTCTTCTTTCAATATAGAGGAAAGGTTAATCAAGGGAAAGGAAAAGTCTCATTTCTGTGGGGATGTGTAGTAGAGTATTCTATAAAAATGCTGTGTGGCAGGTCAATAAACACAATCTTGTCTATGTGGAACGTGTTTTTGCCATATAGCCTAAGATAACTGCCTAATGTGATGTTGTGTTGACAGAAAAAATCTCTCCTCACTCTTCTGGACACACTGGCAGCTTTACTCTGCTATGTGTCTTTTGACATGTCTGCTGTTTGGGAAGGTATTGAAACTCTTAGCCTTGTGCAATGTTAAGAGAAATTTAATTAAGAAAAATTTGTATAATTATGAAACAAAAACTCATGTCACAGGCTAGCACATCCTTTTCCAGATCTGGCAGAGGTGGTGAAAAAAAACTAAATTTACCATCAGATCTCCTCATTGCCCACCAGAAAGAAACCACTGCACATGTATAATACATCAGGTACCAGCACAGAGCACTTTTATATCTGCACAAGAACAGTCAGGATATTTAGTTCAAACCATCAACAAACAACATTAATGCAGCTGTCTTTGAAGTATATGAGGAAGTCTCACCTGAGCCATGTTAGCTGTGGAAACATCAAAATGAGTGGTTGTAAGGAGAGAGGGATGTTGCTATCTCTAATTGGCATTACAGTTTGCAATGGAAACACCAGTCATCCTGAGGTTGAAAAGGGCGAGTAACTAAAGTTGTCTTACTGTGACTTCTTTTAGTACTAAGTTTCCTTGCAGAGATTCCTTGTTTATTAATTTGAAGTACTGATGTAGTGTATCATCATATTCTGGTTGGTTTTGACTTTGAACACACTGAGGTAAATAGTAATGTTCTCCTGTGTAATGGAAGCTCTTGGAACATGGACTATACACAACTCTACACCTGCTTCAGAAAAAGGCTGGATTTTAAATGGTGTTTGTGCTCCATCTTTTACTCTAACATTCAGTTAGACACTGCAGTGGGCTCAGAGCTGGAGAGAAGATGGAGAATTCTGTGATTTATTTTCTCCGTGTGTTCCGGTTGCAGTGCCTAACTCACACTCCAGCTTTCTAGAACAATAATTTAAATTTGCAAAAAGCCTGGAATAACACTGAATAATTGAAATTGAAGAGCTAGTATGATCTGGACCATCCTTCACATGCATGGAGCTGAGAGGGAGACTGAAGTCCAGAACTGCTGTCTTAGTCCAAATTCTAACTCAAATCATACTGAGATTTACAAGAGGAAAAACACAGTGCAAAACTTTAAGGCATGGTGAACTGAACACTTATGCCTGTTGTCTAGTTCCATGCCTTGGAAATTATTTTAAATTCTGAGTGATCCAGCTCTAGTGGGGCTGGAGAGGAGTTCCTGCAGTGGGGTAAGCGCGCCATCTGGGACTGCTGCTGCCAGCAAACACCCGCTCTGCAGCTGATGACACAATGAAGGCCAATGCTGTCTTGCCAAAGGCAAAAATTCTGTCTCAGAAGACAGACACTGTATCACAGACATTTCTGTTCTGTATGGTGGTGTTGACACGTGTGAAAAAAATCATTTGCAGTGACATTATCCTGGCTTCATTAACAGATAAGTATTTACTTCCCCAAAGAGAGCCTGGAGTAGTGCTGTATTTCTTCCTAAAAACTGAATAGTGTTTGCAGTGGGGTAGATTATTCAGCCTCCTGGGCATAACACCAACCCTGCAAAAGCCTGCTTGTCTTCTTGCTCCTCCTGTGAGTACGTTCAATAAATCTGTGCCTCCCTTTGGCTAATATATCAGCCCAAGGTGCTCACCACTTCCACAGTGAGGAGGCTTGCTCCCCACCTCAGCATACAGTTATTGCACCTGACATGTCACACCAAGTGCAAAGATAAACTAAAGGGCTTAATCCTAACTATTTATTCCTCATTCTTAATATGGTTCTGGAAAGCCACTCCACATCATTCTCTGTAACAAGATAGAAACTTTCAAACTATACTTTACTGAGTGTTTGGTAGACTTGGAGGCTGTGACCCTGTAGGCATAACCACACTGTATTCTCCTGAGTTGCTTTTGGTATGGGCCACATTGCTTATGAATTTATAGACCACACATCTGACCCCCATAGAAAGCAAGGATATTTCTGCAAAGCAGTTTGTCTGTTTATATGGTCTGGAGTAATAAATGTCCACTGCGGTGGACCTCAGATACAGAAATCTAAACAAATGGGCAATTCTAAGTTAAACTTTAAGAAACCATTGGTCCTTGCACAGTGATAGTGGCCACTCAGACACCCAACCAACACCTGAGAGAAAGGACAAGCAAAATGGGTACCCACTGCCAAAAGAAGCCTCCTTCTCATAGATGCCCAAACCTCAGCTATCTGCATCACTGGGCAATATGTTCTAATTATAGATAGATTATCTATTACCAGAAATATTTTTATTATAGATATTCTGACTTCCTGGTGAAATCAGCAAGGGATCACTCAACTTAACTCCCTGCTTGACTCGACAGCAAGGAAGGTAGAATTAAATGGGAAGTCAATTTAATGAATTTGTGGCAGTATCAGTGGGATCAAGCAGGATAAGAAGGTAGGAGTGGTGCAAGAGATCGTAACTAGGGGAGGTAGGGAGGTGATGAAAGCAAAGAAATTAATCTCTCTACCATGAAAGGGAACAAGTCTAATAAGTTCCATATTGGTGTCACTCTCAGAAGAGAACTGAGACCTGGGTTAGGGAAGATGTAGTAAGTGCAGGACCACCACCAGGTACTTAGAGAGGCAAATGGAAAATGTTTTTGCCTCACAGGTGATCAAAAGCAAATGCTGCCTTCACAGTTGGTTCTCAGCATTGGCTGGCAAATCTCATTTTGTTACTTTACTCATAGACATCAATGTAGATATAGATAAACAGGCATAGACATAGACACAAACATAGAAATATGTATACACACAGGAATAGATATACACAGACACAGACACAGATACAGTCCTGTCCTGCCTTCCCACACAGCACCTTAACACACCATCAGTGATAGCAACTAGATCAGCCCCCCACAGAATAGAGCAATAAAAGGAAAAAATAAAGCAAAAATTGATTAAGACTGTAAGTTGGGGTCAGGCCTGTTTGAAGGGGAGCTGGAAGAGCAGGCAACAGTGGATCAGAGACCCAGGAAAAGACTGAAGCTGCTGTTCTCTCAGTACATCCTTCCAGTGTTTTCCTCCTGAGTTTTCACATTCCCTTTTCTCTTTTACTCTGTGATGATGTGATTTCACCCCCTGCAGTGAAATATCTGGGTGCAGATGTGCTGGGGAGAAGCAGCACAGAATTCTTCTCTGAAATGACAAAGAGCTGATGAAGATCTGTGAAGAATTTGGAACAAATACCACTTCTGCTTTTTTTAAGTGTATGAACACACAAGTTTGACTGCAGGTCTTCCTGTTATTGACCTTGTGATTTCATTCCAATGCCTTTATAACTCCTTTTCTATCTTGTACCTTCTGCCTCTTGGAAAAGATTTATTGGCAGTTGAAACTTTCATTATAAATATACTTGAGAAATTAAATTATTGTCATTGTCAGAGGTTAGGAGTTCTTCTTTAAATAGTAAATGAATTCACATATGTTTAGGAATAAAGTGATGGCAGGACCCTTTAACATTGCATGCAAATAGCACTTAATCCTGTACTGATTGTTTTTTTTAAATCATGACCACACTCAAACACACACACTCAGAAGATGGAACAGATTGCAAAGTCTGCTTTGGGGTAGAAAACAGTCTAGTTAGAGGCCCACTGGCCTTGAGAGGGATTTGGGGACTTATGCTCAGGACTGTGCCTATCCACACAAGCACCTCAGCCCATTCTATCTAGTGACAGGAGCACTACGAGGGCTCTCCAGAGTCCAACACATGGCCATCCCTTCAGGGCCACTTGCTTGCAGCTGTTTGCGTGGTCTCACTCAGCTGCTGTCTCACTGCTCAGAAAAGCTTGCCAGCATCACTCTCCTGCCTCGCTCATTGCGTGCAGACTGCTCAGGGCTAGCACAACTAATTCAGAATGGGATTTTACCACTTCCCTTCAAACAGCAAGACTTAGCACTTTTTC
Source organism: Piaya cayana (assembly GCA_013389865.1). Classification (NCBI taxonomy): domain Eukaryota; kingdom Metazoa; phylum Chordata; class Aves; order Cuculiformes; family Coccyzidae; genus Piaya; species Piaya cayana. The sequence goes on from WAAB01012597.1 coordinate 579,807, forward strand.
TCTCATGTGAAATAAATGTACAGTTTCCAGTTCCTCATCTGAATGCAGTCTTATGCTAGAGTAATGATTTCACTGATTGACTGTAGCAAACTGACTTTTACCGAAGACTGTGGTATTAGTTGGTGTGTAATCTCCCAAATAAGGATGTGGCAGCAAGTTCCTAACTTCCTCTTTGTATTTTTTCCTAAAACTTAGGAGTATGCATTGTAAGACCTATCTGGAAGAGGGAAGGAGGGTGGCTCCAGCACCAAGCAGCAGTAACACGGCGGGGGCTAGTGAACCTCATGAACAAATCAATATGTTTTCAGATTAAGTTCTTTATTAAGGGTTAACTCTCTGCTTATACAGACCAAGCAGGCCAAAACATCAGGTAAACATTGATTGGTCACTTCTGCCCTTGCCACCAGCCTTCTTTGGAAACCGCCCCATCCACATAAGCTTGCAAACTCCCGCCCCCATCCCCAAGTTACTTCATTAACACAACAAAGTCATTCACCACTTTTGTGCCCCACCCTGCCAGGGCACTTAAAGAAACAATTCCCAACACAGCAGTACAATGGAAAATAATGTGAAGGGACGTGTCCCTTCCCCAAGCATGCAGGACCTGCCCTTTTCGCCTCTTTGAAGTGAGAATATTTCAAGTCCTAAATGCTGATTGATAGTCAGTACCTGCTACCTCTGAGGAGAACAATCCAAGACCTTGTCCTCCAAAACAACAATCAATGGCTCTGAGCTCATTACAGCTCAACAATCATCTCCTGTGGCTTAGCCAGATACTACATGTCCACTAAGCAGTTATGTACGACTAGATGCATGCTCCTAGGCCACTTCAGTTACAGAGTAAAATATCCAAACTTAAAATCACCACAAAATTAAATGGGAAAGCCAAAACTCATCTGGAACAGATTGCCAAGGGAAGCTGTGGCTGCCCCATCCCTGGAGGTGTTCAAGGCCAGGTTGGACAGGACCTTGGGCAGCCTGATCTAGTGGGATGTCCCTGCCCATGGCAGGGGGGTTGGAACTAGATGATCTTTAAGCTCCCTTCCAACCCAAACTATTCTATGATTTTGTGATTTCAAATTTTTGCCACAAAAAAAGAAATGCTAGAAATGAATGGGATGTCACAGCACGTTTTAATAGAAACATTTCTGGAAGAAGACTGTTCATCAACATTTTTTTTGGCCAGTTCTTTTCAAACAGGCTTTGACAGAAAATGTTCTGATTTTTTACCCAAAGGCAAATGAAAGAGATAAATCTATGGCTCTCTGACACTAGTGACTGCTGGATTACTTCTAATGATTTGTTTGCTCCATCTGGCAAAAACTTAAAAGGTTTATTGTGAGATCACAAATAATTTCTACTGATATTCTTAAATTGTTATTTAAAATAAAGCCATTGCAGCAGAACCTAATGCCATATGACCCAAAACAAAGTAAAGTACCAGATACATAATAAGCTGCCTGAAAAAATAACCAAGTGGAAAGAAAATTACAAGTTTGAAAAGCCCAGAACAGGAAGAAACCTCAATATCTAGTCAGTTATTTAATTAGAGCTTTAAATCTTCTTAAATTAGAAACAAATAGCAACTGTGCTTACTTTTCACCTCTCCATTTCAAAGAGAAAGGACATGTCATTTTAGAAAGAGAAAACACTTCCCAATACAACATAACTTTCATTTTTCAATATTGGTAATAATAACAATGTGTTTATTTTTCTGAAGAACACAAACCAATGAAATTTATGTGCTGAACAAAAAAGCACTATATCCATGAAGGTCTCAGAAGGGCAACTTGGCTTCATAATCAAATATCAAAATGATTTTGAAAAATCTAATAATCTACCATCTCCCAGCAATAAAAAATACATCCAGTAAACACAAACTTAGAAAGAAAAAAAGTCTTCAATCACACTAATAGTTCGTCTGCTGCCCAGTATATCAAATTACCTTTTCCTTTTCAAAACAATATATTTTCCCAATCCCATTTATTCTTATAGCCTCTGGGCCAGGTTCTGACCTCAGATACACTGTTCAAATCCAGAGTAACTAAACTGAAAACATTCCTTTTAAGTGGGACATTTTCTCTGGGTTAAATAGGGCTTATTGACCAGTGGAGTTGCACAAATAGATTGCACAGAGGTAATTTTTGTGTTTCAGATCATGACTTATCTATGCAGAATGCACCACATAGCATTGACTTAACTGAGCATTTGCCTAGTCAAATCTATTGCCACACTGTTTTAAATGCTGCTTATTTTTCTAGTAGTATATAGATTTTTTTCCTTTATTTGGTTTCAATGCTATTTAAAGACAGTGAGTGAGACAAAGGAAGAGTCCTGTGGAAAGATAAACTCTGTGCCAGTGATTCTATCTTCCCCAGAAAGATAAATCTCTGAATCATGCAATCGCCCTCAAAACCCTACCTGATTTGAATGATCACAGTAAGTCCACCACTGTAATTTCCACCAACAACCCGTCCTGGCATGGTGATGTACTTCCAGCTGCCTAGGAGGTGCTTTCTCCTGCCCACAGTGCTGTGCTAAGGTATTGTTTCATACTTCTACTCTCACAGTATCAAGAGGGGAATTGTAGAAATTTCATAGCCTCTCTGGTAAAAATGTTCAGTACTGCACTATCCTCCTAGTGTTTTTTCTAAAGCTCAGACTGAACCTCATGAGCTGTGATTTGTGGCCACTGCCCCATGTTATGTAATTAGCCATTTCATTGGGAAAGTTTACATCCATTCATTGCCTTTGGAACTGCCTTAAGTACTTACAGGCAGTTGTTAGGTTGCCCCAGATTCTCACCAGACTAGATAGGGCCAGCAAAGTCTTCCCAGAGCAGAGCTAAGAAGGCACTGTGAGATGGCAGTAGCTGAAAAGATGGTGTAAATGTCTCACTAGGTTTCACAATGGGAAGATTTGAGGAGTGGAGTATATGAAATCCTCACTGCAGCACAAGTAAATTGAATATATTAAATCAGAGAACCTTGGGTGCAACAGAAAATAACTAATATTTAGTGTAAGAATGCAGACCCTATTGCTGCCAGTTCTCTCCCTCAAGCACCTTCAAAGGAGTTCTCTCCTTGCCACTTCAAGGCTTAAAAATGAAGCAGAGGGAAAGAGGAATGCAGAGGTGTTGTGGGAAAGGGGGTTTATTGAATGACTTGAAGGCAGCATCCAACCCCAGTTCTGATTACAAGTGTCAAGTCTTTTCTGAAATATCTGAGAAGAGTGGAAGTCTGGACAGATTTATGGGTGTGCATACTTGACTTTTTTATTTTGGGTGTGTGTGTGTGTGTGTGTGTATATATATATGAGCAAAGACTAAAAGCCAAAACAAATGTCTAAATCATCTTATATTGGCGGTACAGCAAGACAAATATAGCACATACTTCAAGATTCTAAGTAATGCTGATTGTAAAAGATAATTTCATCTTTGCATTCACCTCACTGGGATAAAATTCTTTAAGAATTATGAGAGCAGTTTCATCTGTACTATTACCTTCTCTCAATTCTTAAAGTGCTCATTTTCTATTTTCATGTGGATCGCATTAAAAAGAGAATGCATTATAAACTTGAAAGTGCTTTTATTCAATACTAGATATCAACAGAATGTGGTCATACCGCATGACAAAAATCAAAACTTCCTAAAATGGGAATACCACTCCCTAAAAAGCATTGCCAGTAATAAAAATACTGCCTTCCATTATCAGAGTCTCTCCCATCTGACTGGTCCCAAGCTAGTACATGTACAGGAATCATTTAACCATTATACGATCACAAATACGATTGTGATCACTGTATTACTAGTTTTGCAAAATACTGCCACACAGGTTTTTTAAGGAGAATGTTGGAAGTAATTGAGAAAATCGTGATTTTTGAGAGGTAATGTTAAGGCAGGTCACTTGAAAACAAGTAGAAACTTATATCAGTGGATTTATAAAAGTGGTATTTTAATGGTTACAAATAGTAGGGACCATATTTCTCATCTCCTCCAATTAACATAGATTGGATTCATGTATGTACAGCACATCTAAACTCTGAGGCATCTCTTGCATGAATTATAGACATATATAAAACCACTCAATAACATCCTTCTATCCAGAGAATTAACCCTATAAAATCTGACTTTTTAATCTACTTCTTGCTGACAAACAAAGATTTAGCATGCCCATGTGCATTTATGCAACTTGATTGGTCAACCAACACCTGTAGAAACACATGTGGGAAGTGCCACAATTTTGGCTGGATTTTGTGCAGATTCCTCATATAACAAAGGCACAGAAAAAGATGCTTCTGCAGCTAATCAGTATCTGGAGGGGATGTCAATGATTATATTTGTGATTACACTAGTATCTCAACAAATATTACTGAACTTTCCCCCAATCTCAGAGGAAATGCCAAGCATTGATAATATCCCATTTATGACTTTAGCAATTGCCATCAGAATTTGTTCCCTGCAATCTGGCAGTCACTGTATATACTTTACAAATAACAGTTGTATCTGAGTAATCTCCACATGACTGTGCTGAAGTAGTTCTGACCTGATTGCATGTCTGTCCATGCATAACCGAAATATTCAAACCAAAATACTTTTTTATAGACTATAATGCCTAATTAGCAATAACTGGCAAAATCTTTGAACTTTTGTATGTTCTTTCTATAAACTGAAGTTTAAAGAGAAGATTTTCAAAGCCTCTGGACCTTGTTTCTTCCCTCAGGATGTGTCCAGTAGAGCTATCAGTTAAGTATGCTCCCATGTTTCCTGTGATAATACTGATGTACATTTGTAAAATCAGCAGAGTTATATTAGCAAATGCCTGATGTGAGAGGAATGAATAGCATGTACAAAGAAGATTTGGATTTTGTTCTGCTAATCCTGCTTCAGGCTGGGGAGCTTGAGAACGTGGTGTGATGTGATCCATTTTTAAGAGTTAGCAGTATTGTCTAGATCTAACACATTTCTGACCTCTCTGAAATGCACAGAGAGTTGTATCAACACAAGTAGATGTCAGCAGAGCCCATGCTTACATGAATTTGTTACTTGGATTCTTTATTGTTTGAAAGTGATCTCAGTCAAAGAGAAAGACACTCCACTTGTTTGATCAAGACTTCTATGCAAGTAGAAATATTAAGTAAGAAGTTTCCTCCTTAGAAGTCTAATGCTCTTCTAGAGCTGATTACATGTGCTGGAATATGAAAGACACACTCCACTTACCTTGATTAGGATAATAAATCACTAAATTGGAAGCTTCAGTTACCTTACAGGTTTTGATAACAACATTAATAGAATTAGCTCCTTATCTGTCTCACCAGGAGATTATTAAAAACAGGAACTGCAGCAACAACAAAAAAAGTGAAAAAAGACACAGAGAAACCTGTTTTTATGGCCAAACCTGGTTGTATTTCTTACGTTTGACAGTAGGGTAGTAAATGTGCTTTCTCTTGTTCTGCAAAATTATACAACCCTTTTCTAGAATAATGGAAGAAATCCTATCCAGTATTGTCTGCTTGTTTGGTTTTCATGCATAATTAAAGCTGGACAAAGGCAGCCTCTGATCAGATACTAACAAGCAGAATCAGGAGTCCAGGAGCAATCTGGTGCTGATAAACAGGAATTTTGAATGGCTGATAAGCAGAAAGACATTGCTGTTCAGGAGAGGATTTACTAGGCTCTGTTTGGTTTGTTTGCTGGCTTCAAGGCAAGATCATCTTCTGCAAAAAGTATTGTTTTAACTGCTCTTCAATATGCCCAGGTTCGATGAATCTTGAAACCAGTCAGATTTCCACCAGTTTTAGTGGGACTAGAATTGCACTGGAGTTGTGAAAAAAACCTACATATTTCCTTTTTCCAGCCCTGCCTTCATGCAGCATCCAAGTGAATTTGAAGTCTGCTCTGAAGTGATCCTTGCTTTGCTTTTTCACCTCCTGCCCTTAAGAAGGGGGTAGATTTGAATTTTGCCACTTCTGTGCAGAAGCAGGGAGTAGGGAATGCTGTGCCTGGAGGTCTTGTGCAGCTACCATTGTCTTTGTAAGAGTACAAACCCATCTCATTAAAACAAACAACAAACAACAAACAATTGACTTAATGAAATCTCTTAGGACTTTCACAATGGGAAGGAGTGGGGAAAGCTTGAAAACCAGACATCTGCCAGACCCAGGAGACCTCAAGATCTTGACTTTAATTTTCTCTACCACAGGAGCTAGTTGTCTTCTACTCAAATATCCAAAAGAAAAGAAACTGAGATCTCTGAACATTACCTCCACAAAACAGAATTCAGACAAGACTGACTTGCCATAACTTGCTTGGGATGGGCC
>WAAB01012599.1:0-115902 GCA_013389865.1 Piaya cayana
TTTGCCAGTATCTAGTCAGACACTAAAGCACTGAAAATTTGGACCCAAGTAGTGTGAACAAAAATAAAAATTAATTTTTTCAATATTCTATGTTGAATTAAAAGTTTGACTTTGGGTCAGTCCAAGCAGAATTTATTTTTCCCCTTCCGTTCAGTAGCTGAACCAAAGAAAATTCCGTTATTCACAGAACACCAAGAGCCTTGCTGTCGCCACCAGGGAACAGTGCTTCACTAACGATTTTTTTTTTTTAGTTATTTTGGTTTAGTGGTAAAAAGGCTGCATCTGAGTTGAGCCAAAAGCCTTTTGTAAGGTTTGTGTGTCAGCATCACACTGCCTTTATTTTCTCTTCTCTAAAGTCAGATTGTTTGAAGCCTAATACTGTGATCATTTATTTACACATAGCCCAGAAGGAGGCAGTTCTGGTTGTTTAATATGCAACACAGAGTTCTGCAAGTGATTGTCTGTGGGCTGCATTTTCCACATTAGACATATGCTGTAAGTTTGTTGTGCGGAAAAGGATGTTGTTTCACCATGAGATTATAATTTTGTGATGGACTAATTTTCATTTTAACCTACTCACGGATGATCTATTGGTAGCGGATTTAACCATCAGGCCCTTCTGGGTTTTTCTAGAGCTACTGCAAGAGCACTTTACAAGTACCAGGACTGCTGGTTTCATGTGAACTGTGATAGCAGAAAAATGAATACTGGAAGAGGAATAAATCACAGTACTTCCCGGGGGGGAAAAAAAGGTCTTTTTAAGAAACAGAATAATTTGAAGACAAGAAACTGTAATGAAACATTCTTAAGTGGTATATGGCCAGTATTTTATCCAGTATATGCTGAAACCAATGGAATTGTCTTTATTAACTTAGAATGCAGAGCTCAACCCCCAAAGTTACTCCTCAGTCTGGATGAATAAAACAGGCGATGAGATGCTGCTGCCACTGACAAATACCAACATTCTACAAACTAGTGAACACAATTAAGTTTCGCTGCAGAAGATATTCCACGGATAACACACAAGAACTCTTTGCAAAGATCCATTTATTTATATTTGATGTTTATATTAATTAAGAAAAAAAGATCAGTGGAAACCCCGTTACTGACTATTACAGAGCTGCATGATTTCTCTGAGTTTTGTGCTTGATAAGATTTGGGTGCCTTTCATTATTTTTTTCACAAATGCAAATACTAAGCCTCTAGCTCAGATGAAAGTCGTGGTTCAAGAGTAAGACCAGAGAGATGGGTTACCAGAAAGAGTAAAAAAATGAGGTCTGAACTCTAACTTGTTATCCACTGCCTGTGGGTAACACAGCAAGATTAGCGTAATACATGGATTAAGCATCTTCTGGACTCTACAAAAGCAGTTGTAATAATTAAAACTATAAAGATCATAAAATAAATCTATGCCAGCTTTGAGCGTTGAAATCTGGTAAGTCAATCAGCTACACAGTCTGATTCTGATTCTTTGCATTATCTATAGACATGCTGGGAAACACATATTTGGCCAGTAAGCTGAGAAACTATCTTGAGAGTAGCTGAGAAAGATGCCTTTAAAATTTTGTGCTGTATGTAGGGTAGTGACATAATGCAGGTTTTATTGCTGTGTCATTGGTAAGATGAGCTAATTTATCTTGAATCTTTTTTTTTTTTTGTAGTGTACTTGTCTTATGATATTTCCAAATGCAAAAATTGTCATAGCTGATGCCTGCTAAATGCAAATTACATGCAAGCTGTTGAAACAGAGCCTTAAGGCACGCGTCAGGGTTGTACATGTTTAGTTTGGTTTGAAAGAAGGGAGCAATTATGTATGGGATTGATTCAATTTATATACTACACTTAATACAGCATCACTGACATTTTATCAGCTATTACAAGAGCGCATCTCACTAGTGAAAACAATGTGAATTCTAATCCCAAATCTTATCTGCTTCCGCTGGAGAGCTGAGTAAATCCTCTGAAGATTGTAAATTACCTCTCTTCTTGGTGGAGTTCAGCAGTGCAAACTGGCACTGAGATAATTTCTCTAAGTAGCCTCCTACCACTGAGGTCACAGAGAGACCAGAACAGTATATATTTAAAAAAAAAAAAAAANTTGCTGTTACAGGAATGCTCTGGAAAACTCTTTTTGTAGTTCTTTCTTATGTTCATCTTGTGTCTATAAGCACACTATGCTTGGACATATAAGCCTGGATAAGCATGAACATGCTTTACATAGTTATAAGTTGGTAAAATTCTAACCTTCATAAGCCATGGTTTAACTTAGGAATACGTCAACTCCCTGCTAGGCATAGACAACTAACATGCTTCCTAGAACCGTGATGCTGGATGACTTCAGTGTACACAGTGTTACCAGTGATTTAGCAAGACGATCAAAGTCGTAAGACAGAAATCAAGTATTGAGCTTGGATTATAAAATCTGCAAACACTTTCAGGAAACATTATGATTCTGAGGTGAAGATTTAGTTCAGTCTATAGCCATTCAGATGGTATTAATGACCATCTATTAAGTAATCTTTTGCTGGTTCTGGTACAAAGTCATTATTCAGTTTGTTTAACCATTTCAATACCATTTTAGTGCATTAAAACTACTCTTTTCCTCACTTTATCAGTCAAGTCATGTCATCCCCTCCATCTCTTTTCCACCCATGCCAAACAGTCATTTTGACTCATATCTGATGAGGATCTGGTTCTTTATCTCCCAAAGAACATATTTTTTTCTCAAATGACAAACCAGAAGCTAGCGTGCTCAGCTGCTCTGCAGAAATTTGCAAACCAATGGACTTTTCACTCTGGAAATAAAGGACTGTGACTATTTTAATGCAGTTAGGAGGGTGTAGATGATGAATGAATGAAAATGATTCATCTTTACCAACAAAGAGTAATGCTGAAAGAATGTAGGGGGGAGCTCATAACTGGTTTCCATTTTCATCAGAGAAGATACTTTAATTCCAGGATGTCTGAACTAAAAGAGTTTGGGTATGTAAAATTTCCAAAAGAAATTTTTAATGCTCATCTACTGTGCAAGTGAAGTGAAGGGTGGTTTCCACAACTGATATTAAAAGTACAACAAGTTGGATGTATTTTTGCTGGACATGTTAAAAAAAAAATTCTGTTTTCTTCTACAAGTAAATTTTTAACAATTATATTTAGGAGTTTTCTTATGCTAATGTCTTCCAGGAGCAGCATCTTTCTAATTTCCCGCTCCGATAAGTCTTTGTCATGGGATCTCCTGCCCATGAAATGATTCATGCTGTATGCTGCTACCAGCAGGCTTGGTGTATCATAGCAACGACCGTTAATGTGGAAAATTCAAACAGAAAAAAAAGACCCTTGACAAGCATTGAAGTGATAAGAAAGAAGGTCTCATGCGAAGTTGCTTAACTGTTTTTTAAAAAATCCCAAACTACTTTAATAGAAATCTTATGTCTAAACTTTTAGTCAAATGTCACTCTGTACCAAGAATCTGGACACCAGGGACTTAATTTCAGCGCAGAACAGGGATGTGAGAGAAAGAGGAATTAGGCTTCTTGTAGCTGAAGAGCAGGCTGTATGTTGGATTCCATAAGTGCAGGAGCCAAATATCTCAAAGATCAATTTAATTTGGTGAATAAGTTACAATTTCCTATGCCCTTTTCACTGTTCCAAAACTATACTCAAATTCTACAAAGTTCAAGCAGTTTTGGAGTTTTAGAAACTTAATCAATGTTTCTCCCTCATCTTTTGCACGTTTTTATGTCTCATTCTGAAGTAAAATTGAGCGCAGGTGTGCTGATGTACAGCCAAAAGAAGGATTTCTCTGTGTTACTTATCATCTATGTGGCTAAAAGTATTTTCTTCACAATTAAAATGTGATTTTTGGTACTTATTTCTTAAAACCTCACAACTCTTTGAACCCACACTAGACCTCGAATGACTTCGCTAGTGCTAGGAAACTGGCAGAGACAGAAATGGAAATCTTTCCTGTAGTGCAAAATTCCAACCATTAAACCTAATGCCTATCCAATTTTTTTCTGACTCATTTTGTACACTGATAATTTTGCGGTGATTCAGAATCCAACTAGCCAGAAACAAAGGGAATTTGTGACTGATGCTGTCAACTAAGACAGCAAATAGAGAAAGAAACACAGTCTTCTTTTTTCCAAAAAACTCTTGCAGCCACGTCCCGTGTCATAAATGTTTCCATGACTGATTCACAGCAGTCCAGCAGTAACGAGACAGACCATAGACGGCTGCTGCAAAACGCAAGAAAATGTAATGAGAGACTCTTCTCACCAGTGCACCATCTGTTCTATCCGCACAAGGATATAAAACTGTTTTGTTATTTACATTAAAAAAAAATCAGCAAAGACCCAAACGACGGTGATTTGTGTTTATTAAGATCTGATGTATTATCACGGGGATTTTCAACATAACTAGAAATGCAGATGCTCGAAATGTACTTTGGAAAAAGAGAGCCCTAGACGGGTCAGGAACAAGCTGCACGGAGTAGAAAGAGTCATTAATACATTTGGCTGGTTTTTCACTACAATATGCTGGCTAAATAAGCTTGTTTATGCTTCATTCCTTTTTAATTTAGTAGGGCTTCTTTCCCAATCATACAAATGCCTTTCAGCTGATCTACCACGGGTCAATACTGTCAAGTGGCCAAAAGCAGAACACGAGCATATTGGGACTCCCTGTGTTCCTTGGACAATTTTGTCTAATTTTTACTCTCTCTAGGATCCTATGATCCTAAATCCTGAAAATGCCCTGAATACTAATGAAAAGAGCTACAACTCTATTTCTAGGCTTAAGAATTCAGCACTAAAGAGCAGAATGAGTCTGTTCCTCATCCCATAGCTAAGTTTAATTTCTCATGCTGCTGCCATTTTGGTAAGCGAAAACACATGCAGGATTTTGCTGTTTAAATTTTAAGACTCAGGAAAGTTGTGGCAAATTGAAAGCGAATACCTCCTAATGTTTCAAAATCATTTATCATACACACATTTCCTGGAAAACAAAAGCCACTTATGTGCAGGCAACTTTTAAAATGTTACTTGTTTATCTAATAAACCACCCTGGGGCCAACGAGTACATTAGCATTGCACAAACTTTCTGACTTATTCATCATCACTATTTATTATTAAAACTTTATCTGTTTCAACTTAGTGAATAGCTGCCTTGGGATACGCTGCTCAGAGCAGAAGCAACAAAATAAAGTTTACACAATTTGCATAATATTGTACAACGGATATTAACTTAGAACAATATGAATCCCCCGGATCATTTGCACAGCCCCTTTGGTGGTTAATGTTGGTAAATATTTAAATAACAGCAAGCCTATGTAATTATGAAGATTCCTCTTCCTAATCCGCACAGATTGTACAAAATGCTGTAAATTATATTAGCCAGACTAAGAATAGGGAGATGATTTAGATGTGCTTGTTGCCTTTTTGGGAGTTTTATGACACAGCGTTCAACACGTTGACTTACAAGCAGAACATTCTGTGTAAAACTGAGCACTGCTTTGTATGTACAGTGAATATGATTTAACAGGATTGATTACCGCATGTTTAGAAACCGAATACCATTTTTTTCATTGTTCTGTTGTGGCTTTTTCTTTATTACAAATCACATGTAAATCAATTTTATTCAGATGCATAAGATGCATAACACTCTATATTAATTTTGTGCTGATGTACGAAGTATTGGATAAAAAGGAATAGGATGGTATTTTTTCACAGAACTGGGATGACTCGTGGAAGGGGATTTCACTATGCAGCATAGGTTAAATTGTTGAGTATTAGGAAACTACTCTTAGCTTGTAGATACACATTTAAGGCCATGATTCTCAAAACTTCAGAACACTTTAGAACTCATGATGTCCTGAGGAATGGCAGAATTCTTTGCATATTGATATTTTTTTTCAAACATTACTTTCTATGCTGTGTTCAGTTAAAATCCGCTCCATTCACTGCTGAGCAAAGGCAACTTCCACCAACATCACTGAAGCAAGGATGTTTTCTACACTGGGTAAAATGCTTAGTATGTGCTAGGATCAAGTTCAGTTTTAAGGTCTTCTGAAAATGTGGTCTGGTGGGTGATGTATTGGATTAAAACATATGAGACTTGGGATCCATCTCTGACTCTCACACCAATCCACCCGTCAATCAAGTGATCCTTACTTTCTCCATCTATGGAACAAGGTTAAAAACTATAGTTTAAAATCCTCAGTGTAGTCAGGTAAATACACATTTTTGGGTCTACAGATACTTGAATATATCTCTATTAACTGTACAAAAAATCCCAAATTGCAATCAAATCAAGATAAAACCAAATAAATTCCTAGGGTGTCAGTGGTTCTACATTTATCTGGATCAAGAGAGCTAATTTCTAATTTTTTTTTTTTTTTGTGATGGGTACAAGATACAAATAACTACTACTTTTGAAACACATTTTCTCTTTTTCATATCAGTCAGTGGTTCATCTCAGTGGGCTTTTGTTAGTTCAGCAGACAAACCTAATCCACTGTTTCCATCACAGTGTTCATGAAAACAAAAGTAAAAGAAAGACAGAAAGAGATGTTTTGATGTATCTAAAATATCTGTCAATCTTTCCCTGTAAAAGCACTCACTGGGATTTAAGCAGATTTTCTTTTTGTTGTTGTTTTAAATAGACTAAGCCAAACATCTGTGGAGTAAACAGAATATTTCACCATTAAACAGTCATTATGATTCTTTCACTCATGAGAAAGACCTTCACAAGTCATTCATGCCTGTGGGTTATGGGTCCTTCACACTTTTGAAGGAAACATAATACTCGCTCTTCATGGATGATGTTCCCTATATGTATTTAAATTGCAAAATTAAAGTGTAGAGGTTTTGAAGGCATATTCTACCTGCAAAACTTAAATGCAAGTGCAGAGTGTTTTGCTTTCCTGTTTGAAAGGTCTATGAGATCTTAGGAGATTACCACAGGCTGTGTTGTATGCAAGACAAGGAGAAATAAGAGTTAAGTTTTGTAATCATCTATGCCAGCAGGATACGCTGTTATAGCCTTCCAAGCAATGATTTATATGTATTTCTTTTATACTTCCTAATTACTAATAGAACATGAGAATTTTACTGAAAAGTATCAGCATCACGTCAGCAAAACTTCCTGATATTGCAAAAAACATTTTAAGGACTAAAAAGAGCAGGAATTGATGTGTAGAGGAGAGTGAGGGTATATAACCACTTAATAAGCCCTACACAGACTATGCAAATATTGGACTGAAAATATTACACAGGAGCCTCACTTCATTGAGATATGAAGACACTTCACCAAATTTCCTCTGTGTTCTACTTCACATTTACAATTAACTTTTAGTTAAGCATCACATGACATTTAATTGCTTAAATTGGCATGCCATCCTTCAAACTAATTCCTCAAAGCCCTCAGAAAACAGGAAGATAACAAAAACATGCATGTGAAAGATCAGCCCACAGATGCTCTATAGACACGTCGCTATCGCTCTCTGGTTTTCCTGAGGATTTAAGGTTATATGGGAGTCAAAAGTATTTAAAAGTCATTGTTCATTGGTCTCCCCATTGCAGCTGTTCCAGGAAAAACATACACCCTCCTGTCCACCAGATACTTGCAAAGCTAGATATGTATACACATATACACACAGTGCAGGTGGTCCAAGACTATGGCTTTCAAAGGAGAAAGGGCAGACTGTGCAGACCTCACTGCCTGAATCCCTCTGCACAGCCACGGAACCTGTTATTTCATTATCTCCTAACCTGTAATCTCATGCGACTTCGTTACCCTGAGCAGCTCCACTGATGTCAACTGACAGACAAACGAGAATTCGCATGGCAATTAAGCACACATGTAAGTATTTGGAGAGCTGTCCAGATGACATTTTACTGTCAATAACACGTAGAAATGTTTTCTTCAGATACAACTTGACTGTTTATCCCCTGTATGCATCACTAATCATTGTGGTGTGTATGAAAATCCAGTAGGTAACCAAGTGACAAATGAGCGCTTAGACAGTTTGGTGTAGATGATGAAGGAAAAATAAGGGGACAGATGTTGTGCAAAAGCATTTTTAATACAGGGACAAAGTGTCACAGTAGAAATAGAACTGTCAACTTAGAAAGATTAGAGAGAGAGAGCAACAGTGAGACTACCAAAGACATACATGGGCCAGCTTCATATGTCTGGGAACATACAAAATGTCGTAGAAGAGTGGTGAGATCTGGAAGGGATTCCAGTTTGGAAATAAAACAATTAGAAAGAACAATTAACTCCTCCATTTTGTGAAGAAGTCTTGTCAGCACATAGCCCGACTAACATTACAATGGTAGTTAGCAGTAATTCTAATATATTAAGGCACTATAGAATAATTCTGTTTTATTGAGCTCATTACTGCACTTCTGTGTTACCAACACTTTAATATGTTACTCCAGAAAATATTAATGCAAGCTTTCAAACTGAGGAAATCAGCATTGTCCTTGCCTAACAGCCTCAAGTCCTCCAAGTTCTCTATGTCCACGATAAACCACAGGATCTGTGTCAAGGCTTGGCTAAAGGCATAAAGCACAATGTATCTGGATAGTCTCAAGCTACGACACATAGCTGTGGTCATAAGTCTATATACCAGAAACCAGGAATCTGTACAGCAAAATAATAATGAATTAAAGGGCAGTGGGGGAAAGCGAAGCAAAGATGAGAACCCAGATTCTGCTGGTGTTATTCAGAAAGGGAACAGGGCAGCAAGAGCTCTTTCCCTGATCCTTATTATCAGAGAGAAGAAAAAAGATTAAATACTGTATTTTTCAACCTTTTATTTAATTTATTTTGTTTTTAAACAAGAGATGAGTCAATGAGGGGCATCTCTTTGTGGTGAGATAGGGATAGAATATAGGTGATGTCATAGAGATTAATTAACTCTCTGACCCAATAGCCTCCAATGCTCTACATAAAGATAGTAAACAGAGTCTAAATAGTCTACCTGAATGTAGAAAATAAAAGGTCTTTTCACGGAAGAGAATGCTGATAAAAGGAAGGAGGAGAAATGAAAGCTTTTGAGGAGAAAACAATAGAGCCCGAGAAAGTTAAATGAAGCAGAAACAGATACTTCTTTTCTTACTTGCAAGGAAAGAAACCTGTCAAACTCATTCCTTAGTCCTTGTAGAGTGCCCTGTTTAACTGAGTAGGATGGACTAGTGAGCCGAGATGATCAAGATCTTCTGTTTTTAAAAACAGAATGTGTTTAAAGTGAAGGCAGATAGATTATGGTAGCAATCAAATTTAAACAGGAAGGCTTTTGGCTCTGAAATTTTCCAAGTTTTGTAGAAAAGCTAAAAATCATCACATATTATATAGGAAATGTATGTAACTTTTTGAAGTATTTACTCCTCAAACAAATAAGCAAAGTTTTCTGTAAACAAGAGAAACAGCAAATGTTGCTTTGGCAAGACTTGAAAGAAAGCGTTCGTGATCCAGAAGTATCTTTTAGTATATCTAAAGACTATAGGAAGATGCTTTATATGCCACTTAGATATTACTTTTTCCTAACATTTTGCAGCTTAAGAAAACCCATGAAATAGTTGTTTGGTCTCACTTCTTGACTCTTCCTCTGTCGTCTTACTATCTACTCTTTCTGCATGGTCACTGAGACAACATTCCTGTCACTAATCTTTCTCTCATGCCCTTGCTAAAAATAAAGACAACAATATCGTACAATAAGGAACACATGATTCTCAGACAAAGATTAAAGCAGGTTAAAAAAAAGAGACATTCCAGAAGAATTGATCATTTTGAACAATATTCTATTTGTAAAGATGCCAGGAACAACTTCTTCAAACACAGAGGCAAGAAAGAAGTTGCCTCTCTCAAATAAAATTTGCTCAAAGTTTGTTTCTTCCTGAATACAGTAAAAGAGAGGTTAATTGCATCATCTGCCTTCTCTGTGGGAAACAACTCCTAGATACTAATTCTTATCTTTATGCATCTATATTTTCAAGCAAGTGAGTCTTTTTAATGTGCAGTATAGGTGATCCTGTAAGCGTCCTGTATCCTTGTAGCTTCCATAGCAATTACTGAATTACTGGGAATATTTCCATCCACTGAATGACTAAGAAATGTAAATTCATGGATTCTTTTTTCCTTAATGATTTTTTAATACACCAATATTCAAATTTTCGTTGAAAACATATACTTAATAAAAATTATCATAACATAACTCTGAATATTATTTTTAAAAATTAGATTTATTTTTGATTAGACAGTTTCCCAAACAGCAAGAAAAACTAAAAATATACTACAAAAAAGTGAACTGAAAGGTGTCAAATAGTATTGATCAAATACTTCGGTGTGATGCAGACATTTTGCTTTTCTACTCAAAGAAGCAAAAATGCCGGTGTGGAAAATCTCATGAAACCATGAAAGAACAAAGTTGGTATGGGAAAGATGTATAATTATGTCAGTCCAACAATATTTGTAGTGTTTTAGCTGTATCTGAATGTGAAAAATAAGCCTGGGCTTCCCCTTCAGTGTCATCCATGGCTGCATTCTGAAACACTTGGAAGGATTCGCTCTGCAAATGGCGGGTCTGCTCTTACTGATTGAAAACACCTAGGGAATGCACAGGGCTCACAAAGATTAAGAGGTCGAGGAAGCTAAGCACAGATGAAACTTTGAACACTTTCATCAGACTTCAGAACAAGGGAGAAAAAAAAATCATCAGCCTTTTTTTTTTTGCGTTCATCTTAGTTTTCTGTAAAAGTCTAAGGGTGAATTCACGTGCATCCTCTATCATCTTTTAGTGAACTTCCCTGCCATATCCTACAATGAAGGGGATGGTGAGTCTGTCCTAGAGATGGCACTGTTGCATTTCTGTGATTACTGGTAGTTTCCTAATGGGAAAGTCCTAACTGGAGAGGGGGAAGCAAATTGAACTATGCATCAACTGTCATGTTACAGTATTTTTAATGTTAAGTTGCTCCTAAAGATCAAAATCTCCTCAACTTTTTTTCCTGTCAAACTCAGATAACATTGTTGGTCTGCCTAAGCTAAGAAAAAAAGGAAAAGATTATAGTTGACTGTGCAACAGATTACAGCATTTTGCTCTTTGGGAAAGTGTTGCTTCGTATAATTTTTTAATTAAATTTTTATACAAAAAAATGACTTAGAAAGATGTATTTAAATGCTAGGACTCAAGTAACACTGAATCTGAACGCCAGGAGCTTAAGCTTCCAACCTTGGTGTTAGTGGCTGACAGAACAAGATGTAAAGCAAATAAACGTCAAATTTCAGTTCTTAAAGATCATGAATCTCAAACTTAAGTTTAGATTCTGTGAGCCGCCCAGTTTTCTAGAGTTGGAAAGCAGGCTTCTGCTTGGTGGGGTACAACACAAAGTCCTCGCTCTGACTGAGGTTATTCGGAAATATTCTCATAAAGTGTCTTGCTCTTACACCCAGCTTGTACTCCAAAGTCCTTCATAGAAGGAACAGGCTGATTAATAGATAAGGCTAAGGAAACATGACAGAGTTAGAAAGTAGTGAATAATATAAATGGTAAGGAAGTCCCCAGGCCAAGCTAATTTCTCAGAGACAGGAAAGATCAAAACCAGACCTCTGCCTCTTGGCTTGCGTGAATAAAAGTGACATAGCAGACAACCAGAGCAGATCATGTGAAATCTTGCTTTTGCCTGCTTGTCTGGAAAGCAGCATCTGACCTTGTGGCTTGTCTGTTGGTTACCTTGATAAAACTGAGTTCATTTCCCAAGCAGAGGAGATGTATTGTGGGCATGAATTGATCAGCTCAACTGTCTCAACTCAGCCAAGATGTCTGAACAGGTACAGTTATTTCAACAACTTCCTTTCAATAAAATGTACCATTGTAGGCTTATATTGAGAAAGCAATTCAGTGATGAGGTGACCTTGTACAGCCAATTCAAGCATACAAACCTCTTAAGAGTATTGAAATCCTTGGAGTACACACTTTTTCTTGCTCGCATGTGCTTATTTTTCCCTAAATACAATTTAATGGGACATTTACAGACTGATACAGTTCTTTGTTACAAGTTAGTGTACAATAATTCAATATCTGATTAACTGCTCTGCAGGATCAGAACCTCAGTTTCACACTATCTATAAACTAATACATCCTGTGGAGTAAAGAGGTTAATTCAAAGTTTTGTCAAATAAAAATTTCTCTTGTAAAATCAATAAGCTAGAATTAAACATGATTTGTTTGTACAAGTTTTAGCATACTCCTGGCACAGCAAACCTGTGTAGTGTTTTATAAATGATGGCACTGACAACCAAGCAATAGCATTTTCTGCCCAAACAACCCAGAAAAATTGTATGAAAAGGACAAATTTGTACAGAAATGCATCATAGAGTAGGCAGCTATAGGAAAGCAATCTGTGTTTTTTGGCAGAGAGAAGTAACAGGTGATTCATCTGTGCCCCTTATCTTGTGCTCACGTTAGAAAGCAACTGCATTACAACATCAGATGTGGACTCCTGAAGCCTCTGAAACAGATTGACAAGTTCTAAAATGTAACCCTGGCATGTTATTCAATATGTTTTGAATACCAAGGAGAAGATACGCTTCCATTATAACAAATTTTGAAATAATACGCTTGTAAGTTCTTTCTGAATGGTGTATCCTGTCAGGAGAGTAGAGAAGCACTTAGTCCTGCACAAAGCACAGTCCTATGTGCCACGAACAATGGTGCCCGTGTACTCTGCTTATGGGTGGAAGAGGGAACACACACAAATATACACACTAGAAAGCCTTGTGCTCTTTCCTTCATATCCGCAGATCGATGAATGCAGTGCTTGCATTTTAGGAGAGCTTATAGCTGGAGTTTCATAATTAATTGTGTAAGGCACTGTGGCTGAAAAGGCATTGCCTTTAAGGACAAAGGCAGATTAATAGCTTCAAGGCATTCTGTCCCCTCTAGCCTATGTCCCCCATTCCCCTTAATGCTGTACGCTATTTTGTCCATAACAGATAAATACAACAAATTTGATAGTCCTAGGAAGCAAGCACACTTCAATATCCCCACCTGTAAACAGCTATTAATCTCTATAGCAACTAATGTTTGCCAGTGTGACCAAAGAATTCCCTTTATTATATAAAACCCAAACTGAACAGTAGAGGGAAAATCCATTATTGAAGAAATACTCAGTTCCAGGTAGAAAGGTCAGAATTGCTCCTGCGTTCTCAACACTGGATGCACATACCTTTGGGTACTTCAGCAATCCGCTGAAGTGCTTAAACTGCATTATTTTTATACCACCCACAGGCTACTACTTGACGAAAAAAATTTTCACAGTCTTACGAAGAATGACATTAGACTAAAAACCAATGGACTGTAATGACCATGTAAATTTTTTTTCCCTCCTTAATGTTTCTGAGAATCTTAAAAGTGGTAAAACCACAACTTTCATTAAAATGTAGTAAGATAGCCTGAAAATGTAAAGTTTTGAGCAATAACTTTCCGAGAATCCCTCATGGACAAAACAATGATGGTCTTGGTTGGAAACCATTCTAGTCTGGTGGCACAAGTTATCAACTATGATTCCCAGCACTTCAGCTGTTCTCAATATGGTTTCCATGGAATTCAACAAAGTGCATACTCAAGTCAATGAAGAAAAGCATTACTTCTTTTTCTTTTACACATGAAAATCAATAGGGAATGTTTACAAGTTGAGTCCAGAATTCATAGAATCGTAGAATAGTCAGGTTGGAAGAGACCCACCGGATCATCGAGTCCAACCATTCCCATCAAACACTAAACCATGTCCCTCAGCACCTCATCCACCCATCCCTTAAACCCCTCCAGGGAAGGTGAATCAATCACCTCCCTGGGCAGCCTCTGCCAGTGTCCAATGACCCTTTCTGGGAAAAAAATTTTCCTAATGTCCACCCTGAACCTCTCTTGGTGGAGCTTGAGGCCATTCCCTCTTGTCCTGTCCCCTGTCACTTGGGAGAAGAGGCCAGCACCCTCCTCTCTGCAGTTGTTACAGAGCCAATAAGAAAACCACAATGACACAACAGGTTACTCAGTTTGCCTCTTCTGTATCCAAGACAAAATGCGAAGTATGTGAGAAACAAAGCACGGGTCCTCCTAGTTCATGCTAACAGTATATATTGCTTCTACTATTATTCATAATTATGCCTTATCTATTTCCCACTCCTGTTTTACTTGGAAATTGTTTTGATTAATCCAGTTTCCTTCTTGCACCATATCTCTTCATGGAATTGCTGGGCTGAGTTGAAATGACATTACAAGTGCCTGCCTAGAGACTACTTATTTAGAAGGCATCACATATAATAGATGTGAATAACTTCCAGCACTTTTTCTACTCAGGATTCGGGTCAAGATAGTATTTGGTAGGAAAAAAAATAGGAGAAAATTGTCTACGTTGTCACAATCTGGCAAAGAACTGTTGATAAATTAGTTAGGCAGCTCTCTTCAGAATTGTCTGACCCTTACAGACCTGGACACGGCTTTTGTTGCTCAGTCCCAGTGATCCTGCAATATGGAGGCAGAAGGCTGGTGATGTATATTTGAACTGGAAGTAGCCTCTCATTGCTGAACTAATGACGGTTTGTTATAAATTGCTGTATGTAGTTAAATTCATTGTCTTGTGCAGGACCCCATGAAATCTCATCTGATTTCAGTAGGACTATGAACATACCTGTGCCCTGCCAAATATTATGGAGTAGCTACAAAAGCAGTACAGTTAAGTCAGCACGGTGTCACTTAGCAGGCTAATTTCTCTTATCGAAGTTGCTATCAAGTACCATCCTTGAGGTATTCGAGCTAATTTGGAGGACTGTGAGACAGAAATGCTTTGCACAGTTTGGAAAAATCATACACATACACATTTTGGAACTAGGAATCCAAAGAACACAAGTGTTGAAGGGTTTGGGTCAGTTTTCACGTTTACTGCTATGATGAATTTGTTCAGCAGTCTAAATGATGCACAGACATTCACTGCAGAGGAAAACTTCCCTGCAGACCAGCTAAGCACTCATCGAGTGCAGGTACAGTGTAGACTAGGAAAGGCAAAGCCTGTAATTTCTGAGGAAAGTAAGACAAGACTCAAACCCCAATGTTCCCAACTCTATTCATATCTAAAAAACAGTAGTAAATACAAAATTCTTAAGATGAACAAAGGTATATAAAGTGTTCTTGATTAGCTGTGGTGGAGGATGAAACATTGGATGTTACACTGGAAAGAGTTTATAAATAGGCTATTTCTCAAATGCAGTCTGCAAATATTTCAACAGCAAATGCTTTGGCTGAGATTTTCAACAGCGTTCAACGCTTTAAAAAGCCAGTGGCTCTGAGTAACTTCTGCTAAAACTGATATTTGTACCAATTTTAGCACATGATATCTCCTTTACTAATAAATTATGTTTCAACTGTAGAAACCTGAAATAATTCCAGTCTAACTGAAAATGAATTCAGGGCTTCCTAGCTTTATGATAAGAAACCATATTACAAATAGCCAATAGACAGAAAAGAAGCCTAATCCTTCAGTGACAAAATACACGAGTTGTACTCTTAAAAGGTGTTCCTGTGAAGAACTACTTTGTCTTTAATACTGTGCAAATACCCAGCATCTGGATCCATATAAATTGCCATGAAGATTCATCATGCTCTCCTGAAACGTCCCTGTAAGAAACCGCAGTTGTACGAGTTGTCTGGCGTGAGATACTGCCACAAATAAATCTGACAAGCAAACAGCTACAGCAAAATGGATTGCATCTGATAGAGTGTCAGCTGGCTCAGTAATCTGTGGTCTTTTGTGGCTGAAAAGAATGCAAGAAGAATTTCTGGGGAAGAGTGAGATACAGCTGATAGAGTCGGTACTTGGGTACAACTATTTTAAAGCCCCCCCAAGCATGCAGTATGTTCTTAACTGCCTGGGCACACAGTATGATCAGTGAATCCTAATACTGATACGTGAATATAAGGATCAATCTGAAAGATCTGGGTGCAAGTCTGTGTTTCCTGAACTGTTTTAGAGAATGTTCTAGAGATACAAACCCACCACTCAATTAAACAAAGTGATACCTAGTGTTTTCTTTGTAATAACTTCCCAAGAACGGCAATTTGAAAATGTGCTCTAGAATATTTATTCAAGTGATAAATGAATACCCTCTGTTTTGGAAAGATTAGACAGTATCATGTGTAGGGCTATATGTGTATAAGAATTGTGGTCTCTTCCTTTTTCCAGTGGAAAAAATGACTTTTGATTGATTGGTTTCTTTAATTATGTCAAACCGAAAAAAAGATATTCCTATACTAGATTGAGCGTATCCACTCTGAAGTGTCCGATCAGTTTAATATAACTCCGTAAAACCTCATCTCATCTTCTTCCGAAATAATCTTCCTGCATATCCCAAGAATTTTATGTTATCTTGTGATATTAAAACAAATCCCAGACCCCAATTAAGAACAGCACATCAACTTTCAAGGATAATAGTAACAAAGTTACTTAGGCTCAATATTGTAATTGTTTCGTTTTCTGTCTTGCTACCATTCCTTATTCCGTGGGCACGATAGGGAAATCTCTGCAGGTTTGGAGCTCTTGCACTGTTCACATTAGTAAGAAAATGTTGAGCTGCATTTCAGAAATCATTGGTGCTGTCTGAACTACTCTTATTCACAAACCCGGAATGGCAACGCCTTGTGAAACTGTGTTTCCTTGTGACATTTCCAGTACTTTTGATTACAGCTGGGCAGAAGGGATGGCAATGTTGTGACTTCTATGTTAGTTGGGAGTGACAGAGTAAAAATAAAAAACCCCCACAATTCTGAGCAGCAGCATGAAATATTAAAGAAAGCTCTGGACTTAGATTCAGGAGAGCTTAAATTTGCTTTGGGCTCAGCTCTTACCGGCCTTCACCCCGAATGAAGGCAGCTGCCCTCTATTTCTTGTGACTGTTTAGACCGTGTGATGCTGATGTGTTTCTCATTATACCTCAACTTTAGTACAGCAGGGCAATAATCTTGGATTAATGTTATCATACTGTAAAAAAAAAAAAAGTTAAAAATACTAGTTGGATTGAGCTTGAAAGTCCATTCCAATATTAGAATTTATGTAATAAATTAAATCTGTGAAAACTTTTTCCTTTTTTTCTTTAATTCTTTCTTTGTGAGATTCCGTGTGCATCCCACATATCCCCCAGTATTAGAGTTAGCTTTGATGCTGATGCAAGGGGTTAATTTTCCCTCAGTATAACAGAGTAGGAATGTGAGAGTCTTTGGAAACACTAAGATTGCATTGAACTATGACAACTGCTCTTGCTAACTTTGCTGCTTACCAGTGCTGAGGCTTTCTACTGAGCAGAGAATTAACATCTGCTGTCACAAGCTGATTCCAGAAGTGACAGTAAGTTGCAAACTGAGAAACGTTGGCATGATTTCTCTGAATCTCTTACACCAAAGGCAAGTTATGGAATTCGCTATGTGCAAAGGAGGCAGTGTTCAGCAATTAATGGCATATTTGAAGTCTGTGGCATAGATTTGCATTTATCGCTAGAGAAAGACTAAGATGACAGCATCTAGGTAAATACTAAGTAGAATTTCACACCCACAGGATTCTTCTGTCTCAGTAATCTGTAAGCTTGCTGTAACCAACTGAAGATTATATTCACCCCACTGAAAAAAAAATCATCTTTATTAAAAATTTTTCTGACATTTTGTGCTACTCTACATTTTTTTCCCTTTTAATTAATCAATTCTAAATTCAGAAAAAGGATCTAAAAGAAGATTATAACCCCATCCTCAACATTAGGGGATGGCATGAGGTGGAGAACTGGCTGATTTATCCTCTGTCATTTTTACTTATTTTGAAATGTACTGGTGGCGAGTAGATACTATCAGTTACCCATGAAATTATCAGGTTTAGAGAGGGCAATAAAGCCTTCACTTCTTTCCAGGTGAATAACTGATATCCAATTAAAACAGAAGCAACTTAAATGATCAATGCCCAGAAGCAACAGCCAAATTTGAAGACTGACATGTTTGTCTTACTGCATTTGGCTCACTCATGTAACATGATTGGATATCTAGATGACATTAATTATTAAGGGAAGAGAGTCATCTGTTCAGTTGTCTATAGGAAATGAATCAGTAATCTTGAGCCCAGCTATGACTCCTCAAAACATCCGCATCAAGCTCCTTTATAAGAAAATGAGACAGTTGTAACACCAAAAGGCTTCATAACTGTGTCAGGAATACACAGGTGTCTCATACCAGTTATTCAGCCAACTTGGACCAGACATGCAGGCAACATCAGAGGATAAACTGAGACTAAATCATATCTCCATGGCAAGTGTAGTATTTCTCTTTTCTGGAGTTATTTTAAGACTATTATGGAGCTCACAAGGAAAAAAGAGGGAAGTCCAGCTTCATCTGTTTGCTCTCAGAGGATGCGGTGGAGCTGTCATCTCAAATCATATTTTAAATAAGTGTGTGGGAGGACGTGCCAGACGGAGGAAAGATAACAGAATTTACACTTAGATGAGACAAAGACAAGCTCTTCATTTACAAAACCTTTTTTTTTTTTTTTTTTTTTTTTTTTTTTTTTTGTTCTGCCTCCTTCTCTCTGAAGTTTCCACTTCCTTTCACTTGTTAATATTTCCCACAGCCTCAGGTAATACACTCTGGCAAAATGCTATACTAACCGAGTTCTGAGCTTTTAGACACACAGAACTCATCGGTAATTTTACACAGGAAAAACATATTCAGCAGGCAGCCTCCAATGATAAGTAACATTAAGTAACAGCTTTCGAAACCTTCCTGCTAGAATAAAAAAACCCGACTGACAATTCATTCCTCATACTATGGTAAGATTGATTGCCTTAGAAAGCCTATGATATCACATCCACAGCAATGTTATTTGAAGGCTCTGTATAATTCATCGACCACCCTGTCATGCATTGTGCATGTGATGTTATATTTTGGACACCCTGGGAAGTATTAGATATAAAATTTCTTTGTATGATGCAGCCGAGACGTAAAAAAGTGCATTCCTTGGGACTACATGATTCAGTGAGAAAATATAAATGGGAAATTACTGGAGCTGAAATTTTATTGCTAAGTTATTTATCTTTGTTATTACTTTCTGAATCCTTTTGTGCTTATTGTCCACTATAACAGATAGAGCAACTCTTACTTACACTTTAAGCTGAGAACTACGAAGACAGAAGTAGCCACTGCATACCAAAAAAAAAAATGTGGCCCAAGGTGATGTTTTATGACTAAGTTTGATTTTTTATATATATATATATGTTTAAGCTTATACACAAGCTTTCATACTCACACATATCCATTCAGTCTGACTAAACACTTCCAGATTTAAGAGAGATAAATGTGACTATTACCTGTTTTTAAAGAAAAGGAAGGATCTTTTGATCATGAGAAGAAATTACACATATACATAAAATGCTCTGGCTCTCCATAGATCTCATAGTTAGCAATGCAAATGTTTATGAGAAAAAATATCAATTCATAAAGGCAAATATCTCTATATCTTCTAGTTTTGTAAATTACAGAGCATTTTTCCAGCTTACATCATTGAAATGCAAGCCTGACTGAGGATTTCAGTCTGCGTACAATTTAGTTTCTCAATCAGATTCCATATTCATGTGTGTAATTAGAGCACTAATGTTACTAGATTTCACAAATTGGCTTTTACTTGCATTCTGAATGTGACCACTGATGGTCACGACTCTACTTGTAAATCAATCATATCCTAGAGCACTATGTGACCAAGTGAGCCACTGTATGCGTGCAATTTTTAACTTTGGTCCATGTCAACTTTAGTTTCCGATCTAAACTTCTGAATTCTCTTTTNAAAAAAATATCTCATAAAGGTAAATATATCTATGTATCTTCTAGTTTTGTAAATCACAGAGCATTTTTCCAGCTTCCATCATTGTAGTGCAAGCCTGTATGAGGATTTCAGTCCATGTACAATTTAGCTTCTCAATCAGATTTCATGTTCATGTGTATAATTAGAGCACTAATGTTACAAGATTTCACAAACTGGCTTTTACTTGCGTTCTGAATGTGACCCTGATGGTCATGACTCTACTTGTAAATCAGTCATATCCTAGAACACTACGTGACCGAGTGAGCCACTGGATGTGTGTAATTTTTAGCTTTGGTCTATATCAACTTTAGTTTCCAATCTAAACTTCTGAATTCTCTTTTCGCAAGACTCTGACAAACTAAATGCAACAAGCTTGAAGAGAACAACTCGTGAGAGAAATAGGCAAGCAGTTTGCAGTGAAGAAACAATGAGGCATCAGCTGACTGTGATACGCCACCATAAAACATTTTGCATCACTAATTCCAGAACCATCCTTATTTTCCTTCTATAAAGATTCTCAGAATGTGATCCATCCCTCTGGAAGGAGACAGAAAGGAAAAGGACATTCAAATTTAAATATCATCATCTTCAACTGGATCTCACTACTGCTAAGACTAAAGGGAATTAGGGATTTACAAAGGAGGCTTCAGCACCATGCGCATCTCCAAAGGCTTGGCCTTTGCTCCAGCCACTTCCCCAGTTGAACCGAGCAGGCTATAAGTCATGCTGGCTTAAAAGCATCTTCAACAAATATGAGAAAATGAATTAAAAGCAGGACATGGAGAATCCCATACGACGCACACAGCTGAGTTCTTTGCATTATTTCCTATTCTCTGCGGTCAGAAAAGATTATCATAATGCTAATTTTAGTGAAGCCTCATCGTGGCAAGTTGAGAAGGAAGCATATGCCACATAGGTTTATGTGGCTATAACTGAACTTTCATTAGCTCATAAACAGAACCTAAAGATTCCACAAAGCACATAGCTGATTATACAGAGGAGAAGAGCAGAAATCCTCAGCTGCATAAGGAACCATATTTACCAGAAAGTGGTAAATATTCTGGGCAGCACAGGGTCAGCTAAGCATGTAAAATGTGAATACAATGAAAGAAGAAGCCACAGCTGTAAGTTTTAAATAAGATACTTGGAAAGTTGTACATGCTTTTAGTCTCACAAATCAGAAGCCTCCAGCTGGCAGCTTTATCATATATTAACCTTTGCTCCATGCATTGATCTTAATTGACGTAAAATGAGAATGATGCTAATTAAACGATCCAGTAACTTATCTTGCGTAGGTATTTCTAAGGATTAACATACTAATACTGAAGCGCAATTGCATTTCTGATAGTGACGACTTGGAAATAAATCTAAAAATTTTATTAAAACCTTACAGGGAAATCTCTCACCTCCAGGAAGAAAAGTTTGAGACCTTCAGAAATAGGATTTTTTCCCCCTCCTCTGCTGAAATGGCTGAAATGTGGATTCAGAGGAGTTAATGAAAAACTGAAGAGATTCAGCATGTAATTTGGGAAAATGTATTTGGCGTGAGAAGGTATCTTAAAGCTAAAGGGTAGAGATGGAGAGAATTGTTGATTTGAAGAAGGTAATATTACCTAGTGCTTAGTACTGAAAAACAAGCATTCTAGCTTTTCCTTTGCCTGTCTTTTTACCCCGTGCATCTCAAGTTGTGTGCAAGCTTACATTAATCAGCTATGGTAAAATCCAACTCATAGAACTGGTATCAAGTTATTTTTATATGCCCAAAGAGAAGACATAGGAATGACAAGTGCTGCTTTTAACCAGGTAACATGTTCATATTGGCTAATAAGCGGTGTGATTTACAGAGTTACAAATGCATTTTCATTGTCCCAAATTCAAGTGATATAGGAAAAGGCAAAGAAATTGCTTTATTTGTTTAACATGTATAGTTTGCTCAGCTCTTTAATTGAGTATTAAACTAGAATATCTTATAATTCAATGCCGCACACATATTTGTTCCATAGCTTATCTCAAAAGTTTTAGTCTTGCATATACCTGCTGGAAAAGTGCATTAGTACACTGTGTAAGGGAACTATTTTAACCTTTTGTAAAATTAAACCCATTTTCCAAAGGTTAAGATTTGGCATGGAAGGAGTAGTGAAGATTTTACCCTAACCACTGTTAGCAGAGTGTTAAAAATCACATTTTTCTGCAGGAAGGGATGATTCCAAATGACTAGACCCCAGGTATTCATCTAGTTATTTAACTAAATTCTTCCACCTAACTTTACTGAGTAAAGAACTGAAACCTGGTTACACATGAAGCCATTTTAATAGCAGCCTCTTCACAGTGGTGGATTGTGAACTGGGGCTTTTCCCACTCATCCCATACTGCACCTTTATGCTCTTGCTGGTACAATTTCTATCTAAATGGAAAGAAAGTACATCTCCAGATCAACGTAACTGTTTATTTTGTTACAGCAAACTATGCTTTAATCTCCATGGGAAACAAAATCTGGACCCTGCACAGAATTTCCAATACTGTAAATATTCATTGCAATGTAAGATTAATTTCTTTTCTTTGCCTGTACACACAGAGCCCTTCAAAGCACATTCAGGCACCATGCAGCTAAAAACTCCTAATTTCTCT
Organism: Piaya cayana; assembly: GCA_013389865.1. Classification (NCBI taxonomy): domain Eukaryota; kingdom Metazoa; phylum Chordata; class Aves; order Cuculiformes; family Coccyzidae; genus Piaya; species Piaya cayana. The sequence goes on from WAAB01012599.1 coordinate 22,515, forward strand.
GTACCTTTCCTCTTTTGACTGGGATTTATACTTTTCTTCTCTCCTTAAAAGAAGATAATTTTTATTTGAACTATCTCTCTTTTTCTGTGTTTCACTGCAGCCATGCAAGTAGTTGCCTTATGAAGAATCAGTCCAACTTGACTTTGTGTTACTTTCCTTTGTATCATCATCTAGACTGGCACCTTAACCTGAAGAGGCATGTCCTCTAAATCTGTTCTTGCTGTCAAGTTTTTTAAAATACTACCCTGCACCACCAGCTCAGTGATGTTCTGTTAAACCCCATCTAGCTCAGCCAGACAGCCTCATAAACTTTAACTGTTTTATGAAAGAGCCCTAACTTCCCATAACCCATCTGCCTAATCTTTGTTCACACAAAGGAAACTCTTTATCTATAACTCCTATATATATATGATATATTTTTTTCCCATACCAACTCGCACCAATATTTTGAAGTAAACAGTATTTGGAAAATACAACTAAAATTTTTATGTTAAAAAGGATTCCTTTGCAGCATTGATAAAACTTTTCTCAAGTTTGTGATTGCCAATAACCAAATGGAGAAGAAATTGGGCTCTGGGCTGTACTTCTTGAGCTCACTGCTCTGTTTGTGTCTCTGGCCCTGTTTTAGCAGCAAATCAAGGAACAAATTTCTTTGTCCGCAGCACTACTTTCCTAATTCTGAAACACTCATCCAGCAAGAAGCCCTAATTAAAACTTTGGGATTCTCACAGCAAACATAGTTGAAGCGACCTGTGCATCTTATACTAGGTAGCTGTGACTCACGTTCAAGACATTATGATTTTATGCAATGAAAAGCAATGGTTGCTCTAATTCTGCTCTAATTAGTTCATTATTGACTACAAGGGAGAGTGTATATGTCTGTGCATGCACTCTTCTGACAGGCATACAAAACACCAAAAGAGAAGAGTAAAAGTACAGAATTTTCAGGTATTCCCAGACATATGAACCAATACATCATTCCAATAGAGTTCAGTTTTGAGATGAATATAAAATCTGAACATATTCTATAGGTCTAGACAAACTACCAGAAATAAAGACATCCTGAATTCACAGCGCTTAATATATGATCACATCTCCAAGTATTATAACTCAGAAGTGGGAGGGTACTGAGGGAATGTTAAATGTAGGCTATTATATATTAATATAGTTTCTTTCTTTCCCCAAGATAAAGGATATTTTTGCTCATGCAGCCTTAATTTAGTTTGCCTGTCAAGCCCTCCTTTCTGCAGCGTTGCAATGAAAGACATTGATGTGGGCCAGCAGCAGCAGTACTGGGGCTTCCCAACTATTACTGTACAAACGCTAAAGAATCTCCTCAAATAAAACGCCCCAGTAAATTCCATCATCTGGACCCTCCCTGATAACATCCAGTGCTGATGCACTGAAAAGTCTACCTCTGTCTTCAGTTTTGATTATACAAGGATATTAGACTATGTTACAATCACAGCTTTATTTTTCAGAGTAGACATACCTTGACGTTTTCCTGTCATTTCGCAGTACAAATTTGTTGGTTTGACCATCCTAATTAAGCAGTTCTTTTGTAGTTCTTCTGCATTGCCACAATACAAAGCACTTTCAAGCTATTTTACAAATAAAACAGTTTATCATAATTAACTGCACGATAGGATAGAGCTCCATAAAGACAGCCATAAATATTACTTCCTTGCTACTGACAAGCTGGCAATGAGGATTTGCCACTAGGCAAAATAAACACCAATCTTTTACTACCTCAAGTAACGGTGTGGGCTAACCAACCAGAGCAGTAATTGCACCGATCGTACTCTTTGCCTATTGATTTTGTTGTGTAGAGAAATATGCTGTGACATCACTCCAGAGTGGTCTCTGCTGAGCAGGATCAGCGGTGATGCAGCAAGGACTGGAATGTTAATAACCTGCAGTAAAATCAAGCTATTTATGTCCTCATCCATCACTATCCCCACAGATACCACAAATGCACTAGAAGAATTTCCATTGAAAGACTAGCTTTAATTAACTCTCACCCTCATCCAACACAGGAAAAACCATCCTTAATTCAGACTGCTCCAAATGTGCTTTCTTCTGCCTGCAAAGCGGTTTGATTTAGCAGTGTGCATGTCTCAGGTGGCACACGCAGACCAGTGTTTCCCAGCTGGGAGAGCCACAAGAAAGAGCCGGAAGGGTCAGGAAGCTTTGAAAGTTTTGCTGTAATCTAAATCAAAGGCAATCATGTTCATCCACTCTCTTTACATCTTTGTACTTCAATGTCAAGTATTTTCTGTAAACTTTTCCAGATGCACACAGAGAAAAAGACAGAGGCTTATCCTTGACTCAGAACCACTTTAGCTCTCCCATGGTAAATGTAAAGAGTGCAATGAAAAATGCAAGGATGGAAATACAAAGACTGTGGGATCCGGGGTGCTCAATCAATATCATAGAATAACCAGGTTGGAGGAGACCCACTGGATCATCCAGTCCAATCGTTCCTATCAAACACTAAACTATGTCCCTCAGCACCCTGTCCATCTGTACCTTAAACACCTCCTGGGAAGGTGAATCAACCACCTCCCTGGGCAGCCTCTGCCACTGCCCAATGACCCTTTCTGTGAATTTTTTTTTCCTAATGTGAAGCCTAAATCTCCCCGGTGAAGCTTGAGGCCATTACCCCTCGTCCTGTCCCCTGTCACTTGGGAGAAGAGCCCAGCTCCCTCCTCTCCACAACCTCCCTTCAGGTAGTTGTAGAGAGCAATGAGGTCTCCCCTCAGCCTCCTCTTCTCCAGGCCAAACACCCCCAGCTCACTCAGCCACTCCTCATAAGGCCTGTTCTCCAGCCCCTTCCCCAGCTTCATTGCTCTTCTCTGGACTCGCTCCAGAGCCTCAACATCCTTCTTGTGGTGAGGGGCCCAGAACTGAGCCATAATAGCCATTTTCAGTGTGAACAATCTCAAACTGCATCTCTCCAATTGTCAGCACGTCCATTTTCAGAAGAAACTGAAGCCTGATTCCTACAGGATCTGGATGCAATGAGCACCACTGAAAGTCAAGTCCATTGTGCTCAGAGTAACTTCTCTAAATGGTAACTTTGAAAAAATAAAGAGATGTTGTGATGCAGAGCAGTGAATCGGCCCCAGACAATCAGCAACAGCAGAAGAGGCAATAGGTCTGGTCAAACCACAATGCTGTTTTATCTCCAAGAGAGAAAACAAAAATAAAATCTTAAGAATGAAAATGCCATCACACCACACGTTCACTGATTCAGACCCTTTTCTTAGTTTTGTGCCACAATCCTTGATCTCTGGTGTCAAGAATCTCATCTAATTCTTTCATCTACATCCTGATGCTTCTTGAATATATTTTCTCATATTGTTACATTGAAGTGCATGCTTTATTACTCGCTGCATGAACATGCTTTATATAGTTTGTATTTGACTCCTGATTTCGTAAGCCTTCAGATTAAGTCCTCTCATTGTTAGGCTCTTTCGGATCAACTTTATCAAGATTTTATTTCTTCCTCAAGTTATTACTTTATTAAATTTAAATCTTTAATAAAGTCTCCTTTCCCCCATGACAATAAACTTAACACGAATAAACTTTTCTCACAACTTTTGCAATTTTCCGAGCCTATTATTTTCTCATTCCAATCTGAAAGATTTCTGCATAAGATGCATTATTTCTTTCACATACAAAAGGAAAGAAAAATCCTACACTAGGAGCATGACAGGCAGGTGAATTTCCTATCTTCAGCATACCACGCTCTAAGATTTACACCCAACATCTGGTCTGTTACTGTAAGGCCTGTATTGATTAAAGGCAACTACATATATGACAATATGATTCCAGTACTTACTGGTTACATACATTTGTATAAGCAAAAGCCAGCTCCGTCTGCTTTCTTGCAGAGTCCTTGCCATAGACTTTAATAATTGTGCTAATTGATAATGGCTTTATTTAGATTGTGATAGAACAGAATAAAGTAACATTCTGAGATCTTTTATACCTTCTCTACTAAATAATGAAATCAGGCTTTGTTTTGACACATGCCTACTCCTTAACAGCATCCATTCGCACAGCACAGCTGCTTGGCTGCTGTGTCAGGCAAAGAAATCTTTCTTGAACTGGCAGGCTGCACCTCAGCAGCAGAGAATCCATGTAAGGCCGCCGAAGTAACACTTGTGGTGTTAGGAACTCCATTATTCTTTGGCTAGTTTCCCATCAGACTCGCAAGTTAACCTCTCAAGCGCAGGCTAATTAGAAATCGCCCATGAAATTATCCAGACTAGCACCTCACATCTCCGCATTATTTCTTCAAGCGCTCTTGAGAGTGTGTTGTCTAGATCTAGTGGTTTGTCAATGGGAACTCAAGACTTACTGCCTGTAATTAGGGATGCACCAAAGTACCTGAGTTTAACGGGGATGCCGAACAGACAGCTCTCTCCATTCCACTCTTATTTTAATGGTTTCATTACAGATGGATGTCTGCAGTGATACCCTGCACACGCTTTAGGGAACAGCCTAAACTGTTGAAACGCTGCTGGTTTTGATTTGGGTCCCTGTGGTGCTGAGCCACATTACACCACTTCAAAATCGCTGTTATGCTGAGCCACACAGAGAGCTGACGTGATATAACCGTGGCCTGACACTGCATAAGCAAATTAATGGCTTAATAACACGACACCTGGTGTCCACAATTACAATGGCCACTGCTCATAAGTTTGGCTCCTGGAAAAGGCAGGAATAATAAATTATTCATCAACTGCTCTGATCATCATATAATTCAGTCCTCATACCTCCCTTTGCTTTCAATAAGTCTTTCCACAGTTATTTATAATCACACTTTTCTTCATAAAGATAAATGCTAAGTAATTGTTAAATCTCTCTGTGATTTGCTGAATAAACTAGAGATTCTAAAAATTAATACTTACTAATATATTTGCATTATATTAAGTTTTTAATAGACAATTGAAACTACAATAAAGAAAAAAGGAGAGAATATCACTAAATGAGAAAGCAAGAGGCCCTGGTCAGAGGGTCAGAGAAAAATTAATGGTTTGACAAAGAAAAATACAGATTTGTTGACATCAGTATTTCTTCTAAGTCAATAATATAATTGCGTTCGAAATATGAAACTAAAATGCAGTGGCTCAGAGTCACAGATTAGATGAAATGTTGATGCCCTTTGCTTTAAACTTCAGTAACTATTGTTTAGTTGTTTAAACTAATACATCAAAGTGAAATAGGATTAGCAACTGCTACATATACAGCCCCTGCAGTATATTCTCAGGGCCAGTTTTGCCGTGCATATTAGACCAAAAATATACTAATAAAATATCTAAGTAAAGGAATATTGCATGGGGAGTCTCATGAAAGTTAGAAGCAATTTTATTCCAGTTCACTGTGGCTGTTTCTATGCTAATCTTTGATGCTATTGTGCCTCCTCCTGTATACCATAAGCACACGTACATTGAAATGGAGATTTCTGGCAACAGGAACTGAAGCACTACCTGCTGTGCTGAAAACATGTTTTTGCCTTTTGAAAATCATGTTCCTGCTGCCCTCGGTCGACAAAGAAGACATACAAGCCAGTTACAATTCATTTAAAAATGCAGGTTTTCAGCTTTCTTCCGGCTTCTTTGAATTCCACATTTAAGCAGCTACTTAAGCTTTACTGTTTTCAAAGTCACTGGCAATATAGAACCTCCTCTATCTTGCTGTATTTTGTTCTTTGGTATTGTGTTTGACTCTAGCTCTAATTTTTTAGCATCCCAGCTTCTAAGTATTTGTCAAATTCTACTGCTTGCAACCTGTTCTGAGTCTAACTTCTAATATAAACCTTCATAAGATGATACTTTCAAGTTCGGTATGCTTTGGATTAAGGTTATTGTATAAAATAATTTAAGCCATTTAACGATTCATAAGTTTCAATACATAAGAACTTTGACCAATTCAGGCCTGACAATAAGAAGTTCTGAGAGATTCCTTCTTGCTTCGAAGTCAATAGATGGCACAGCAGCTCTCAGTCTCTTCTAATTTGATCCACAAGTAAGAGGTTAAGAATTTGACCCCATAAGGGAAAACAGTTTCTACATAATCAATATGCAAGACAACATTCATATCCAAGATAGCTCTGCTGCCCCAAACCTTGTTTAAGAATTGTATCGGTGTCTGTGCTGCAGATAACCTCAGGCTCTGTGGAATTTCAGGAAAGCAGGCAGAATTATCAAGTATAGAGAAATGATTTTCAGAAATGATAAAATTGAGTTTTTCCTAAATAGGAACTTTCTGCAATGCTGAACTATAAATTACTGTATAATAATATCTTCCCAAAGACAGCAGCTCTCATTACTGGGTGTTTGTGGCTCATTAGCTCTGGTACCAGAATCAATAATGTCCTATCAAGCCTGAGAGAAAAAGAAGGGAATTTTCAGGACCCATAGCCAAGCCCTTCTCAGGATGACAGCACTAACTCTCACATATGACAAAGTAATAAGGTTCTCTACATTGATGCAAATGCATTCCTAAAGGTCACCTCAAGTTTAAAGAAAGTGTAGTGAGGAAAATCTGATTTCTCAGTGCTGATTCAATAGCACGATGTGTTAGCACTTTCACAATGCGCTAGCACTTTTCGGGAGACTTTGCCACCGGCGTTTGCTATTTTTATCTACACACCAGGCAGCTCAGCAAAACCCAAGAAACAATTTAACTTTGTTCACTCTTCCCCCTTGTGTATATAGTAATATAGGAGGAAGAAATAAGAGGAAACATAAAGTGATCATTAAAAATGAATGAAATGAGTGTGGATAGAAGAATTATGGGTAACTGGACTGTATCCTCATTGGCACATGACATTTACTTTGCTGTAGGTGAAACAGAATATTAACTATTTGCTCTGATTAAAGTGCATTATATGTTAGTGCACTGGACGAACAACAGCGGAATACATTCTGAACAGGAGATCAATACCATGGCTGCGGCTTCCCCCCTTGCTCTAGTGATTATAATTATGTATTTTTTGTTTCGCAACCTACTTCCATTCTGTGCTAACTCTGTTGATACCTGGCATATCAGGTGAAGTTATGACTCTCTACTGCTTAACTCTCTGCCTACTTTTTACTCATGAAAAACGTGCACACAGGAGTACAGCATGTTCTTTGAAATTTTCTTCTGTAAATGCAAGTGTGCAGCCATTTATTGGCTTGACCTTACAGCCGGCACATGAAAAGATCAATGTTTTTCCATTGACTTCTATATTACATTATGGAAGTTTACTATTCCAATACTGGTATAACCGCTGGAATCTGCCATCTTTGGGAGCATCAGCATCTTAAATTGCACGCTGAGGTTATAGAAACTAATCAAAAAAAGGAACATCAGTTTGGAAGAGCCAAGTCAAACTAATTAACAGTATGAAAACTGTCTTTGAAGAGGGAATAAGGACATCCACACGAAGCCTTAGTGTCCAATATTTTGTTCAAATTCAGACCTAAGTTCCTTTCAGAAATTTTCTCTCACAGATGAGCACAATCCACAAAGGAATTGAGGCAATTCTGTAACAGAGTTAGGACATATGTAAATAAAGAGTCTTTATTCAAGGATGCTTTAAAGATGATACCATTGAAAATACAAGAAACGACACGTATCTTGGCATAGAGGACTTGACAAAGCACAAGAAAGATGAATTTTTACTCTGAGTGCTCTGAAGGAGACAGTCACCAAATCACAACATATTTTGCTTTATTTGTTGTTTGCTATGGGACCCTTGCCTACAAGCACTACAGCTTTCCTAAACTGATGTATAGCAGGAATTCAGGCACAAACTCTAAGCTAGGGAGCACAGGGAACATTTCTAGTTCAATCTGTTCTATAACTGAATGATCATACTTAACACTTAGCCAGCATTTAGTTCTACAAAGTGACCTTGCCAGAGCAATTTCAGTGGTGTTCACACGACACTGATATTAAAAAATAAAATCACAATTCATGGAAGACTCTGGTAGCTTTTGAAGGCATTCACAAGGGCATCGAAACAGGGGAGCAGCACTGTAGAATACCAAAACCCCTTTAGGGTTGTTGAACTGTAAAGCTTTAAAACTGCCTTAATTCCAGAATGATACTGAAACAGCAGATAGCTTAAAAAGATTTTCAAGAAGTGTATTTGGATGACAAAACACATTTCTTCTTGCTCCCCACAACTGATCTGCCTTCTGATCAGCTTGAAAACAAAGCTAATTGTAATGTTCCAGGAGAGCCCCTAAGCAATACACTACAGACCAATTTGTTTATAAGGTGTGTTCAATAATAAGGAAGCTGTCACAAGCTGCCTTTTTTCTGCATGTACAGTAGGGTCCACATTCCTGTACTGCAGATCACACAATATTAGGTCACCTCGAAACATCTCAAACTGAATGTGGCCATCGGCCCATACAAACTACAAAAAACATGCTCTTTGGAAGAATTTATGCCCAAGCAGAGGTCCCAAGAAGAGCCTGCAGGAATGCAGCAGCAGGATACAGACCATTACTGCTTTAGCTAGGAACCAGATGGCAGCAATCCTACGTCTCCAAAACAAGTGACCAGAACTGCTTGATGTTAAACATCTCTATGGATTATGCAATCAAGAGGAAAACTCCCTGCTCTTCACACATTTGCTATACTTGTTTTCCACAGAACAGCAAGAGGGCATGTGGGAGGGAAGAACACATTGTTGCTTAGCAATGGGATGCTCATAACATGGTTGATTTTAAAAAGCTTTTTCTAAATATACATGTAGAAAACGAAATCCATTCAAAACACAGCGGAAAAGTAAAAATAATGGAGTTACTAGGACCAAAAATTCCATTTCTCTCTGTATGCATTAACCAACAAAGTAAATACTCAGAAAAAGAGTTGAAGAAAGTATGAAAAGTGGTCATTTTCCATGGCGCACTCTCTTAATTATGTCAGCAGTTTCAGGACTTGCTGAGCAATAAAGCGCATCCACATTATTCCTTCATCCTCACAGAAGTATCCTCCATTAATTCATAGTGCAGTTATGCAATATGTCAAGAATACTTTCTTTGATTGTGTTAAAATGGCATCCTAGTGATTTCATTGTCCCCTGGCTGTTCCATCATTCCTCGTTCACCTTCTCCTAACTAGTAATTCAGCCATTGCACCCTGTGGCTTGGGTTCAGTCAGGCTGCTGGGTGCGTGGAGACATGGAGGTACCCAGGAGCATCTCTGGTGCAGAACCTTGGCTGGGACCTCCAGCTGTGGGACACTGGCAGCACCACCAGCAACCGGGAACTCCAGAGCTCTGATCTGACCTCTACATCTCCCAGCAAAGCAGGATGCAAAGTTTTCCTGATCAGCTCTTAATTCAAAAGTACATACTTAGAGACTCAGGAAATACATAGATTTGATGCGTATAATTTGCTAAAAACCCAAAAGATCCTACCAGATGATCATGCCAGTTGTAAAGTATATGGGAATGTCAGGTGTGGCAAACTAACAATAAAATTATCTATATACAGAAATATCTGCAGTATTTTCTCTTTTCCATAAAATTAAACAAACGACATAATTTTTACTTAAACATACAAGAAAATTCATTTATATAGAACCACGTAAGATTTTGTTCCAGTTTGTAACTGCCCAATAAAGTTTTTCTAAAAAATCTTAAAGTCAATAGAATTTACAGAAAACTAAGTTCATGATTCATAATATGTTCCATAAGAATCTTTTCTGCTATGATTCCCTAATATTCATGCTGATGAAAGAAAACGTTATCTACTTTTTTTCTGCCTAATTAACGTCTGAAGAAGGCACAAAAAATGAAGAAATAATCAAGCGTATTTTTCTGGTTCTTTTTTTTGCTGGAATAACATTTTGAGAAGAGGCCCTTCTTACTTTTACGCTATTAATAATCCTCCATTTGCAAAATCATCAATGTCTGCACAATTATAAGACTGTAATTTCAATTACTGGGGTATGAACAAGCGGGATGAAAGCATGAGTTATGAGGGAGAAACACTGCTTTTCCTTCAACATTTCACTATTAAATCAGGAGACTAACAATCTGTGAGTGGTAAATGGACTTATTTCTAAACAGAACATTGGGTAAAATTAGATTACACAGGCAAGTAATTTCTGAAGCTAAGCAGATTTGAAGCACTATCAGCTGGGTGGACAAGTTGTACAGCTGGTGCTCTTAAGAGAGATTCTAAGCGCTGGCAAAGAAGAGAGACTCAAGTGAATAGACAGCGCTTCAAGTATTTTGGCTGCTACTCTGCTGTGATTTTTTTTTCACCACATCTTCTGGCCTCTTTGATGGGAAGAGGGGAGGTGAACCTCTTTCTTATACAGATTAGCAAAAGCCATTGTTACAAGTAGAGCGTAACTGCAAGCGGCCTTTCTTTAGAGCTTAAATATCTTTTCTACAAAGGACAACAAATAGTTGCCATCTAAATCACAGTTGTACACAAGCCTTTTTTTTGTTGGCTCGCCCAGCATTCTGAAGCTTTTCTGAAAGCCTGTAGTGGTAAACACAAGGGTCTGCGCACAGATTAGTGGTGGCAAAAATGTCCATCTTTTAGGATAAATAGGAGAAAATCTAAAGAAACTGTTAGAACAAACCAAAACACACCACTCTGATCTCTCTTGACAAACTATCAGAGTTACTGATGGGTGGAAAGAGCAGGACTGCGAGAAATTAACTATAAATGTGTCCTGAAGTGTTGAGGGAAACATGGTTTTTATCACCTCTGGAAAATACAAAACGTAGTATCTGCAAGACCGCTGTTTTTCTCTGCAAACAGAAAAAATTTTGTCTAAGGTTTGTTACGAAGAGAATTACAAATCTCTGGAACTGTAGGAGCCCAGAATAATATCAGAGGTGATAAAAAGTATTTGATTTTCTGTACGTAACTCAATTTCATTTGATAAAGATCAAAAATGTAGTCAGGCTACAGCACACAGTTTGCTAGTTCTACTTGTTTTTGCTGCAGCAACTTCTGAAAAAGAGAGGACAAATTTTATTTTGGAGTGCGGTGAGCTATACACTCTCATAATCAAGCTCTCTTCAAGGGAAGCGTCTCCTGTGGGCAATTTAAGAACAGGTAATTTGAATAGCATTTACATCTCAGACTTATGATCTGTGACTGTTACAGGTCTTAACAAGAGAAAAAGGAAATGACAAAACCATTCATGGTTGTAAAATTCTGCCATTAGCAACTAGAATTATTTACTGTAACTCATTTGAGTTATAGAATCACATCTTAAAGACTGAACTATACTGGAGCAGCTGGAGCATGCCGGGAACTGTAGAGAATTTGGCTGGTTTTGAAACTGCTACCTCCAACATCAGAGAAGTATTAATTTCAGCAGAAAAATGTTCTGAACATGATTTTTTTTTTTGCAAAACAGCAGTCACCAACACAACTATTTCAGTCAAGTACAAACTGACAATGTATTTAGCACAGAGAAATCTATTTTGCCAATTGCCTCACAACTATTTTACTGAAGTGAGAATGACAAAAAATTGCCCGTGATGTTCTCATGCTAAAAAAAAAGTTTTGTCAGGTAATTCAAATATCTCCAATACACATTTCACAGCATAGCAGTTGGATTATCAGTACAAATAAGCTGTTCAAAAAAGAGACACTCTCTCTTCAGAAATAGGGCTAAAATGTAAAAAAATATGTTAGGTACTTGCTTAGTACACATATAAATAAAAAAAATTGTTGGCCAGCACCTTCTTTTTCACAGGAGTTGTTGGACTTGATCCGATGGGTCTCTTCCAACCTGGTTATTCTATGATTCTATGATTCTAGGGCTCTGCCTCACAGATACTATCATCACCTTATTTTCACCTCCTTGTGCTACCTTCCCCAAGGTGATGTAATATTCTGTTTCCAGACAACAAAACCCAAATTATAGACCTTGCATGAAAACTGACTATATGGGATGTTTCACTCTTAAAATGCAGTCTGAGTTTTCCTCCCCTAATCCACGATAATAATAAGCAAAAATAGTATTTTTAAGAGCATGGATATATGTTATAATAAATGTTTCCTTGTGCAAAAGTTAGTTGGGGGAAGCTACTCTATATTTCGTTGAAGTGGAAACATTGCTATTGTTAAACGCTGGTCCTAACAACAAAACTTCCCCTGTTTTAAAATGAAAACTGCAGCTTTGCAAAACTGAGCTCACAATTCCCAGCCTTCTAAATTCTGCTTCTTCTCTCTGCAGCGTTAATAATCACATAGAAGACAGATAATTAAACCATAGAAATCACTGCATTTCCACCTCCCATCTCTCTTAGATAAAAATGTAAGAAAAACATAGCAAATGAGATTTTGTCTCAAGTGTTTTTCCCCTGCTATTAAAGATGCTTCTCCGAAAAGAGCACTTGCTGTTTTATGCTATTAATAATCCTCTATTTGTGACATCAGCCCATCCCCACAGCAACACACTGTGTTTCGGCTACTGGCTTAGATCCTCTGGTGGGATTTAACGAGAAGATGGACTAAAATCTCAGAAAGCTTGATGCCTTTTATATGCAAGGTCAGAAGTTTCGCTAGTCTGTGTTTTTCTTCAGTAGGTTAGTTTCATTAATAAAAGGACTGTTCATCTATTTAATGAAGAAAATATGAATAAAATTATACTGATATGGTACCCATTTGTCCTCACATAAACAGAGATTAGTTGGATCAGCCCTATCACTTGCTGGTTAATACTATGTATGTGCATAGCCTGGTAGTAGCCATGGGGAGAGGATTGATGTGCCCAAGTGGAAATTTGGACAGCTTATCATGTGCAAACCTATTATATTCTCTACAAACCTATCTCTTGGCCAAAAAAGAAAGGAGGAATAAAAAAAAGAGCAAGCCCCTATGTGATATTTAGGCTATTTTAGCGCCACCACTGTTTAAATCCCCACAATATTGTGTTCAGGAGCTCTCATTGACACGGATTTTAATGGAAGATATTTGTCTGAGCAGCTAAGTCGTTTATGCTTACATAAGGCTGCCATTTACAACAAGTAGTATAATAGCATCTTTGAGCTTTTTAATTAAAAATTAATTGGGAGATTTAAGAACAAACTCATTGGGGGTTACTGTACAATAACATGTTTACAAAATTAGGTCTGGGCTTTTTGTTTTTGTTAAGTGTTTCAATCAATTCTGTGTCTATTAAATATAATTACTTATGATGCTTCCTCAAAATTATAATGTAGCATTTAAAGAGCAGCTGGGAAAAGTCTATAATTTCAACTTCAGAACTCGGGTAACCATTAAAATGCAAATAGGTGCAAACAGCAGTTTGCTGATGAAGAGAACCCTCAGCATAAAGATTTTATCCATTAATCTTAAGATCACAAATATTCCTTCTCTTTTATTACCGCTTACTCCTTTTGCCAGTTATGTTTCCTACAAGATGTCAGAGTCCCTCAAGAATAAATCACTGTTAGGAAAAGCTTGTTCTTACTACATAGGGTAACACTGATATAAACACTCACTTCTGTTCATGTGTGCTAAGAATATGTTATATGGAAATGCCTACAGCAAAATAAGCAGGAGAAAATTAATCCCCTTCATCCACATATGCTCTGCCCCAAGCATGTACCAGTCAACTGATTCATCCTAATGGTATCTTTTCTGCTTTCTTTTTAGATAAAAGTTTCCTGTAATTATTAGATTCCTTTTTATGCAAACATTAGGCATGGTCCAACAAATACTCTATCCTACTAGCATATCATGCCAGGCTATTCATTCTTTGAGAGGTCATTTTCTTGAATGAATGGCTTAGACTTCCGATATGTGAAAGCTAAGTGAGGATTGTGCAGTGAACAAAAAGCTTAATTATTCAGCCACCCACAAAGGATTCACATCTCGTCTGATAAGTTTATGGCTCAGCCAAACAATTTATTAACAGACAGATGTTTATATTAGAGGTTTCTAAGGGATGATGAATCATTATTACAGTTATAATGGAAATGTTTGTCTTAAGGCGACGAGCCTTAAAATTTCATGCGTTCTAGAAAACAAAATTTTTGGAAAGTTGGTAAAGAAAATGCATGTAAAAATGTGGAGTCACCCGTATGTTGAAAATGTACTTTTGGTTCTAACTTTCTCCCATGCAATAATGCTGCTTTTCAACTGGCAATAGAATTGTACTTTCTAGGCACACTAACCTTTGACACCAGCTTTCTTGCTTGTCTCTCTAAAACAACTGCAAGGCAACATCATCCATATGAAAAGTTTATAAAATCTCGATCAAGATACCGAACAGGGTAAGTGAGGAGAGAGGAGGAAGAGATGATGTGTAGGCCTTGTGCTGTGTGAAAAAAGTATTTTTAATCACCGTTTCACCCGAGGACAGGGCTTGTTGTTAAACATTCCATTTTCAGAGCAGTATCTGTAAACCAAAACTGCACTTCTCAGGGATACTGAGCGACTTTGCCATATAGTCAACTTAATTTGTCACACTTAAGTAGCTATCATAATTAATAGTTTAATTATTATTTGTAGAAGCACAGAACAGCAAGGAAAAAATGAAGTTTAATAGTTTTGCTACCAAAAGGTGATGAGTCTCGGCAAGTATTCAGCTGATACAAGCTGTTATGGGAAAGTAACCTTCTAGAACAAACCACTGCATGCAGAAAATTCTATACTGTTCCTTGCTGCAATTCTGATAGCGCATGGGAATAAGGGAAATAAATCACAAAACTTTGCTAATTAAGGTAAAGGTAAATGAATCAACATTTACCGAATTAAATCAGACTGCAGCAGTTAAGTGGCAGATCATTGCCTGCGATCCTAAATAATCACACGCACTAACACACCCTGGGCATGAAGCAGATGCGGCCTCCAAGTCTAATTAGACATATTTTAGATTGAAAAGTAAGATTCTATCAGATGATCAGAAAACACACACACCTACACAGATCTGGGATGTTCAAGGAATTTTAAAACACAAGTTGCACAACACATTAAAAGAAAATGCTCCAGCTTTCACTCCCCCAAAGAAAACAATTTTAACTTCCTATTTTCTTTCCCGTATAAATTTCTGGGCCCCACCATTTGTTCAGCACTATGGCTGCTCTACTGAAATGTTCAGAGTCAAGTTGTCAAAAAGATCTTTTACGCTTCGTCTCTAACTTGCATTTATATTTTGGGGACAGAGAGAGTGAGCGCGCAAGAGAGCATGAACATTAGTCAGCCTAGCTAATGTTCTGAAGAAAATGTCAGTCCCAATGAAAATTAAGACCGCCACCAAAATTTCAGCAAAGAATCTGCGAAGATAGAGCTGGTCTAGATAAAGGTATTTTTCACCTTGATTAACTGAAACTTTTGGGAGGAAAAGAAAATCAAAGGTTACCTGGAACAGACTTTTATTATGTGTTGAAAATGTTTTGTTAGAAAAGTTTACATCTACTTCCCTTTCCCTGACACTTCTGCCCCCCTTTCCCCGAGTAAATAATTCTAGTATGTCACAATTAACAATTTAACAAGGCTACAGATGCAAATTGGCATAAGTACCAAGCCCACATTTTACTTGAACAAGGTTTTACATAAATTTCTCTTAGCACAGTTCTGCTATGGGTAAAAACACTGTGAGGTTAGAAGAAATTAATTAAATACTGCAGTTTTATACACGCAATTCAGATATTTAGATGTGCTTAGTAAATGGTAGCACCACTGATGTCAACACAAGGTCAGTTCATTTGAGGATCATTGAACTCAACTGCTGAAACACACCACCTGAATAATGATTAGCCTTCTACCAAACTGTATTTCCTTGAGATTCAAATCTGAAGTGCTCAGAATTTATTATTGGTAGCACTTCTCCGCTAAATTCCCATGGGAAGAGTTTATAGAAATCCATCAGAAAAATTATCCAACAAAGCTTTAAAACCTTAATAAGCAGCAAGAGCTTAACCTACATTCAAACTAGAAGAGCAAGTGCAGTTACCAAGTCATTCCGTTTAGCAAATATGCCGCTCAGTTCTTTTATCTACCATTTTGAGACTGCCATCTCCTAGTTCTCATGCCATTTCCACATATGAAGAACATTAGATGAAAAAATTTCAGGATGTGAATCCCTGCCTTCTGTACTTCAAGGTATCTGAATGAATGGAAGCTACTTCACATACCTGCCTCTAGACTCTGTTGACCTGTTCATATGGCCTTTTAACCGTTAACTTAGTAAATGTTACTAGTGCTGGTAATTTCAAGACAGACCTACCTGGTGCCAAATGTATTTGTACTGAAGCAAAATGACGAAGGAAGAATTTCATCTCCTGAAGTTCAAAGCAAGCATCCTGCTAGTTGATCTAAAAGTACTTGCTGGGTACAGCTGTGAGAAATGATTTATGCTTGATCTGCATTCAATTTCTCAGCTCCTGCAAAGAAAAACAGTAACGATGTAAACTAGTTATAGAAATAAGAGTTATACAAACCAGCTAATTATCTAATTTTGACCCACTGAGACTGTTAATGAGTAACGTCATGCAAACAGCATATCTTGTAGCTAATGGTACTCCTTGGTAGGAAATTTTCAATAAAAGAACTACAACAATGCCATATATTGCAATTCAGTAGATCATTCAAAATCACGATAAATAATTAAGATGGCCTACTCAAGGCAGACACATTTCCTCATCTTGTAGCACTTTTTTCTGAGAGATGATGTAACAACGTTGAATAAGTCATCTTAATAGGTGCTCATACCTATTGTTAAAGGAATAATTTTAACAAGATTCGTGTTTAATCTCTGGGAGTCCCAGTAATAGTCCACTTTCAGACCTAGAATCATAGAATCACCAGGCTGGAAGAGACCCAATGGATAATCAAGTGCAACCATTCCTATCAAAACACTAAACCATGTCCGTCAGACCTAATGCTGACTAAGTACTTGGAAGACTTAGTTTTCTGTAGCCAAAATATTGCCCATGTTTATTATTTCTTTTTTCTTTTTTTCCTTCTCTATAATAAAAAAGATACATATAGCATTGGAATGTAGAATTTACGGCAACACATAAAAGGAACACATTTTCCTAGGAAGTCACTGGAGTTTAATTTAGTGGTGGACGACTAGATCAAGGAATATATTTTAAACCCATTTCTCTCTTCCTTGAGATTTATGCATCCTTTTCTTTCTGGAAGCAGCCATGGTCTCAGCAAAGCCGTGTTTTAACATACTACACAGAGTTGGAAAAAATTCACGCAACTGCCTATATTGTACCTGGGACAACTTTATGTAGCGAACCTGTACTACGGATGCAGAGTTTCCATAACATTCAGTGCTTAGAATTTCACTGTAAGAATTCTTCTCACCTAGAAGCATTAGAATGATGGCACACGATCATTCAGTTTTAAAGATTTTGATGATTCAAAGCAATTGAGTCAGTAATTACAAAGAATGTAAACAAAGAAAATCATCATTTGTTTGCTGTAAAAGCTTCTGGCAGAGGTCTACTTGAGACAATGGATTAACTAGCAGTTAAGAAGAAAAAAAGCTGCAGATATTAGTCAAGTAATTTTTAATTATGGTTTTTGTATGCCATACGATGTTCCAGAGAAAGGTGTTTACTTTGGCTTTAAGCTTGCTCTGACTGAGATGGAGCCTTTTCTCTAGGAGATTTATGCATGAAATTCAAACATGGTAAAAAATTTCCTTTTATGGTTTATGTGAGCCATGTACAGAAACCTACATTTTCAGGTGTTAACATATTCATACATATTTTTAGCTTTTCTTTGGATTTAGGGGAATGTTTTCAAAGCTACAAGCAAGGCTTGTGTAGAAATCCATCCAAAAAAAAAGCATCATTACATACTAGTTTTGGGGGGTTGACGCAATAAGTGACATGACAACATCTTTGTGTGAAAGCAATTTAGTTGGAAATATTGCACAAAATTTCCAAAAGCCTGGAAGATTGTGCTTCTCTAATACATTATAATAATCTGTCCTTGAAGATGCAACATGGAAGAGGGGAGAGGGACAGAAGGAACTTCCTAGACAGTAGATGAGGTTAAAACATGTGGCTAGATGCTACCTAAAAGTTCTTCAGACATAAGACAGGTGGCAAAGGTGAAGCCTCTTCCCTTTCCTCTGCAGAATCATCCTGTAACATTAAAATTGAGAGCATGCATTTTCATGGAACTGACAGACATTACACCTACTGCTAAAATAAAAGGCTCCAAAAGAAGAAAAGGAGAATCTCATCAGTCAATCTATGCTTGAGTAGGTTTTCTTTTAGGGTATTCCCTACCCAAACCCAGATCTAGGAAATATCTCTGCTGAGAACAGGTCTTAAACAGGATATTTTTTAAGGGGAGAGACTAGTGTGACAGCCAGGGAACCATCTCCTCTGTACCCACTTTTCCCCGTCTAAAAGAGTGAAGAAAAATGACAAGAGAATGGGATGCGAAGTAACTGAAAAACATTAACAGACTTTCTTACCTACAAGAGAAATTATGTACAGCTCTTCCAAGAGACACTTGTACAGTATGATTTGAAAAACACATCTAGTTACAGAGAATTCATAACCTTTCCACTGAGGTCATTACTTATTTATCCTTAGCATCAAGAATGCTTTTCCTTACCACAATCTAAGTCAATTATTTCTTGCCATTTCCACCTTACCTGTGGAAACCTGTTTATTTCTCTCCTTTATACAGAACGTAAAAAGGGTAAGACTGAATCACCCCAAACCTTTCAGGCTTTGCAATATATTTTTTTGTCATTCTTATTCATCTCTGGATGAAGTGATATGGCCGATTTAGTCATATTACCCTAGGTGAGACTTTATTAAAATAAACCCTATCAAAGTGCCGTGAGTATCAATACATTACAAAAAAAACACATATCGGAGCATACAAATCTTATTTTTCCTCCTTGCTGAAAACAGAGGCTGGGGTTGCAGAAGGCAAGGGCAAAAACTGCATTTCTCCACAGGAAAATAGTAGTCTACTTTCGAAGCACAAAAGTAGCATGTGCCCCACAGAAACTAGCAGCTTCTGCTGATCCAGATCTCCTTCCAGCCTGTATCTTGTATTTCAACCTCCCCACTCTTTTGCTTCCTGGGACACAACTACCTTACCAACACTTCAGACCTCGCCACCTGCATGCTCCTAAATGCTGCTGGCAGCCTGAGTCCCCCCTTTACCCTCTATTGCTGCTGTGAAGCTCTCATCTGGTGGAGATGTGTCAGCAGTAGGTATCTTTACACTCTTCAAGCAGCAGAGATGTAGGCTGTTCCTCCGTCTGACACAAAATCTAGTATGAGTTGCAACAGAATAAGCTCAGTTTCTATGTCCTCCTGTCCTTTCAGGAGAATCTACTTCACGTTCCTGTTCTAGTTTCTTTGCTTTGCTCAAGTATGCAAATGTGCACAAAAAGAACAAACTGAAAGGCAAGCCAGACTGCTTCTGTTTATGGCCAGAGCACTTTATACCTGTACAGTTTTTCTTAAAGAAGACAGCAAAACAGCCTTCATATACATGTACCTATGACTGACTTAACGCTAACAGTTACTACTGACTGAGTTACATGCAACAAGTTCATCATTAGGACCAAGGACTACAGCCAACACAGTCTTCCTCTAGCTACAAATTAATTCATACTAAAATGAAGCATTTATGTGGGCAAAGTTATGTCAGCTTAGGAGCCAGCGTAGCTGCTGTGCCACACAGAAACAGCAAAGCAAACAATGCCCCATTATTTTACTCTCAGTAATACAAACAGTCAGATAGCCTTTACATTTCCTATAGCTACAATTAAGCGGATGGCAGTCGGGGTGAAAGATATCTATCCCTGGATTGCTACAAATTAAACAAAAATCACTTACAGAAAATTGTGAACAGAGCCCCGGAGAGCCAAAGAGCAGCTTAGCACATTTCAGAAAGTAATTTTCTGTGAGAATATTGCATGGGATAATAAAACTGCAGATAAGAACCCCATTTTAGTGCATATCTTTTTCCTCTGCTGTGTTGTTACCTCAGGATTATGGTAGTGTTTTGGGAAGATAGGAGACAAAAAAAGAAACCCCAAAGAAGATCTGTGTCCTCATTACTCAGACGCTGTGATGAGGGGTGACATAAAAATGCCTCTACACACTGAATGAAGTACTCAGTAGAACCCTTCTGCCAGGTGTTGTCAGGTTCAATTACCTAGAGGCTCCAGCCGGAAAGATTAAACGAGTCTGGCATGAACCCCCACCAAGTAAACCTGAGAGAACTAAATTACCTCCCCTAGGTGCCCTTGACAAATAATATTTCTGAAAGCTCTGGCTTTACTGATTTAAAACAAAGCATTCTACATTTTGAACAATAGAAATTTCAGATAAAATACACCACAGATGTAAATTAGTGGTTTCCCCTAGGTAAGGCCCAGATTCCCTAGAGTATCCTGCTGGCTATTTTAACTTCCCCCCCTCTTCTCATGCTCTGGAGCACATGATGAAGTAATGCTAACCATGGCTGTTGCTCTCTTGTCACACCTTCTCATGCTGTTTGTCCTCCAGTACTGCACGAACTCAGTAGAATCATAGAACAACCAGGTTGGAAGAGACCCACCAGATCATCGAATCCAACCATTCCTATCAAACACCAAACCATGTCCCTCAGCACCTTGTCCACCCAGCCCTTAAACCCCTCCAGGGAAGGTGAATCAACCACCTCCCTGGGTAGCCTCTGCCAGTGCCCAATGACCCTTTCTGGGGAAATGTACTTCAGCAATAAGTTACCTGCACTGATGGAAATCCACGTTGCTTGATTAAGGAAAGTTGGTGCTCCCATGGGTCTAGGCCAGCTCTGTAAGCCTGGCCTGAAACACAGTCAGGCCCTTGTCTCACCTCAAAGGCAAAAGCCTCTCTCTGTGAGAGAGGAGGAAGCTTTGACCTGTCTCTGCTTACAGCTGCAGGGTTGAATGCTTGATTCCACTCTTATTAAAGCTCACAGTAAAGGTTTCAGTTGTTTCAGGTGTGTTGAATCAGACTCTAATTTCTCCACTTAAGAGGCACCACCTCTAAGAAGAAGATACACACATAAAGAAATTTAGAATAGGAGTGGGGAAAAAGGTGTGTTGTTTGTCTCAAAACCTTAATATAGAAAACAATTAAGGAAGAAGTGCTTTTTCTATTCTTTCTTTACTGACTTTCTTCCTGGTGGTTTGGGTTGTGATTCAGTTGTTGCAGTTAATGAACCATCCAAGCTTTAGTGAAATACAGTTTATAGTTAAAGCATATGAGTCCAAAACTATACAAAGAAGCTGGACTGTTTATTTAAAGTTCCTACTCAGAGTTTCCCACCTGTAAGATGTTTTCTTCCTTTTTGCCTGCCTTATTCCTTACATCTCACAACATGATGCACAAACCACATTAAACTTCTCATGTTTGGTCTTGGATAGAGGATTTTCCCTGTTGGTAGTTTATAGTCCTAAGTGTAAATCTTGAGTATATAAACAATGCCTCTGAAAGTATAAATATTACAGTACTGGCAAATATTATAACTGTGCTCAAATTTTACAAAATTGAGCAACTGTATAATCTGAAACAAAATTAAAAGCATCTAACACACCTTACTATGCTTGCTTTTACAACTATGTTACAAAATTATAAAGGAAATGTAGGACAATAAAAAGACCAAATAAGTTTTAGTAACAGTGAAAGCTCAAAAGAGAAACTGTCTCACACAGGCACCAAATCATGCAATTTTTATTGGAAGTAATTTCATTTTGGTTTTAGTAAAATGAGGGACACAATGGAAATCTAAGCTTCAATTAAATGGCTTTTCTAGTTCTTGCTAAGAAAGTCTTAAAAACAGGATAATGAAAAAAGGATAATCATAAAGCAAATGAACAGAATGAAGAGAAAAGAGAAATATATGTATAATTTAAAGTAAAACTTAGGATCTAGGGGAAATCTGGGTTGGGTCATTAGATTGTTTCAGCCACGTTGTGACTGCATAGAGCAATGCTTTACTGTTTGCAGAGGAAACCACAAAATCCATGCATGGAACAAAGCTCCAATCTGGCTATAAATAATCTTGCTGGACTTGACAGAAATTTATAACCATATAGCACAGAGCTCTGGAAACTGAGCATATCTTCACTACCCCAGTAATAAACAAAATGAACTGTGAGACCCAGGCTACTAGTTTGTTAGTCTGAAACACAAAACCCGGAGACTTTATGCAAGCGACATAAAACACCGAGATGGACACGAGAGTCATGCTGTGGCCAAATAATGCACAATAAATAGGGCCAGGAAAACCTGGTCCTGTACAAGACCACGGGACTTCATTTCAGGTGATGAGAATTCAAATTCAGTGAGAAGTAAGATAATGTAATGAATAAAGGATTATATTACAGATTTAATATTTTCCAGAAAAAAAGCCTAAAAATAATATCCCTTGCATTAGCAGACATCTGCTTTAATTTTTATGAAATTAAATACACGCTAGATTCAACTGACTTGATCTCCTGTTTGCTTTGAGAGCTGCTTAACTGATAAGAAAAAAAGTCATTTTTTTGCATGTCTTCTGGCTTTTTATCATGGAGTAACTTATTATGTCAGGTGACATTGTAACACATCTATTGTGTGATTCGGTACAACAGATTGCAGCTTAATAAGGTAAGTCAGGAAATTCAAGATATAGGTAAGGTCTTTTGTGACTGGGCAAGGTCTTATCTGCCAAGCTACTGCGTGCCTGAGCTGAAATAAAAATGACAAGGAGAAGAAGAGTATAGGAGAAAGGTATGGTTTCCATAATGCTGGTTTAGTAAATATCATCCTGCAGATTGCTCAGGAAAAGTCATTATTATCCCCAAGAGCTGTAGGTTAAGTTTGCCAAAAGAGAAAAGAAAACCATGTTGCTCCTGTTGCTGCCCACAGCCAACAGGCTGCATCAGGGATTTTGTCTGGAATGAAGATATGCAGGATGCCATTTGCATCATTGCTATGGGCAGGGGAACAGAAAGAGAAGGGGATCTGACCAGCTTGTTCTCCTTTTCTCCTAATAACACTGAGGTGTCCTATTCCCTCACATGGGACTGAACGATGCTCCTTGAAGAACGGAGCATTAGGGACGGGATGTCCTTGTATATCCATGCAGCAGGGAGCCCACAGTCTGCTTCAGAGAAAGCAGAAACCTTTTCAGAAGTGGTATTTAGTTCACAGAATCACCAGGTTCGAAGAGACCCATCAGGTCATTGAGTCCAACCGTTCCCATCAAACACTAACCCATGTCCCTCAGCACCTCGTCTACCCGGCCCTTAAACACCTCCAGGGAAGGCGAATCAACCACCTCCCTGGGCAGCCTATTCCAATACCTAATGACCCTTTCCGTGAAAAACTTCCTCCTAATCTCTAGCCTAAATCTCCCCTGGTGGAGCTTGAGGCCATTCCCTCTTGTCCTGTCCCCTGCCACTTGGGAGAAGAGCCCAGCTCCCTCCTCTCCACAACCTCCTTTCAGGTAGTTGTAGAGAGCAATGATAGATCTTAAAAGGACAGACATATAGACTCAAGAGCTCTCGAACACTCTAAGATATTGATTCCATGTGTTTCCTAAAATTCTTTATGGTTACATTGGTCTCACCATGATTAAAGATAAAATGTTTCTATCTATCTCTCATAGTTTAGAGACTTTTTTCCTAATGTACACTAATTCTTTATTTTTATTTATTGAGTATTATATATTCTATGTGTGAACAGAGAACATCAACATACCATAGCAGTCTTAATGGAAAACATGNATATTATATATCCTATGTGTGAACATAGAACATCAACATACCTAAATAAATAAGCCAACTCTAGCACATATAGCAGTCTTAATGGAAAACATGTTTATTGTACATGAGAACATAGTTTCAGAATATGCTTTAAAGATACCCTGAACAGCACTTTGCTTTCAATCTGAGAAACATATGTGTTCTTGGTACAAATTCAAATTAAGATTAGCGACCAGCACTGCCAATAAAATAAATGAATAGTTAGGGAATATTTAGATCTATCAGTGGAGCGCATGCAGTACTGAAACAATATTATGTCCTTGCAGGTATAGAATTTTAAATCAAAGTAACATTATTATCAGTGTCTAGCTTCATGCACTTCTAGCTTCACAGGCACTATTATGCACTGAGCAGCAATTAGTGAGTCACCAGGGATACCTTCCTAGACTCTTCAGGTCAGAAAAGCTAATTAACCTTCCTCCTGTATTCTGAACAGACTAACAATAATCAGTGCCAAATCTTATCCTGCTTCTTTTTCTTTAAAATTTCAAACAAACTTGTTTTAAAAATACGGGTGGCAAATCAGAAAAAAAAATGTAAAGAAACTGTCCTAATAAAACCAGAAAATCCACTAAAGAGGTCAAAGAGCTGAAACTGTGACCCAGGTTTGTTTGTTTATACCAGTAATTCTTTGCTTAATAGATTTTTTTACGAAGCTCTGTGAAGGCAATTTAATTAACTATATATTTACGCACAGGTAAGAGCAGACACACAGCGGTAACCGACATGTGAAAACAATTGTATTTTCTTTGACACGGTGTGCAAACGCAATGACATTTACAGTCACCGCCCTTGGAAAGACGCAGCATTTAACCGCTCAGGCTAGTGATGCAAAGTGACAAAGGTCTTGTCATGCGTCAATATGCACCATGTTATGATGGGTCAGGTGGGACAACGACGCTGCAGATGAACTAACTCCCTGCAATGCTGTCATGCTGTACCTGTTGGTTTAGAGAATACAGTATTATGTTTTGCAGGGATTTACCAATAGATTAACCGACTGCAGCAGCCAGTGCTTCCAAACAAGTGCCCAGAATGTCACTTCTAAACTGATGGGGAATACTGGTTATGTGTACTGGAGTCAAGTGGAATGTACATAGCTTTTTGGTAGTTTAATTTAATGTTTAATACCTCATGAAATGAAATACAGTTCAAAAGTATATTCTTGCACATAAGCAACTACTCCAGAGAAACAAAGTGACAGCCTGAGCCTTCTTCCATATCATGCCAGTATGATTTCCTTTGTGGCCTCTTCCCTTGCAGTTTGTTCAAAAAAGGATGACAGATTATTTTTTTCTTCTATAGTTGCTGCTTGGGCCACTTTGCAGGTCTTTCATTTAACCTGGGCCCATAATATACAGTGATCTTACTGACACAAGAAGAGGAATGGCCTCAAGCTCCACCAGGGGAGGGTCAGGCTTGACATAAGGAAAAAATTCTTCACTGAAAGGGTCATTGGGCACTGGAATGGGCTACCCAGGGAGGGGGTTGACTCACCTTCCCTGGAGGTGTTTAAAGTATGGATGGATGAGGTACTGAGGGCCTTGGTTTAGAGATTGGTGGGAATGGTTGGACTCGATGATCTGGTGGGTCTCTTCCAACCTGGTGATTCTATGATTCTATGAAAATAACAATGCTAAGCAACCATAACAAAACCCACCTGTGTAGAAGTCTCATTCTGACCATAATTTCAGCCCCTTTCTGTACTTATCTTAAAAAGAGCAAGAGAAAACTCACAGCAAATCTGTCAATGCTTGTTTATAAGTCAACTTTCTACTAGTGGGCTACCAGATGATGAATGCCAGGAGGAGCTGCAGTTTTCCCTTCTTTCCTGTGATGTGAAAGATCTGTAAAGAAAACACTCACTCTTCACTGCGATTACATTAACCAGATCACAGCCATAGGTGGATTTAGAAGGGTAAGATTAATACATAGCATATCTCTCGAGCAGGTAAGAGGGTGTTATCAAGATTTGGGAAAAAAGGAAGGAGGAAGTAATGTATATGTGGGGAATAGGTTAGAATAATTACTCTGCAGCGTTTAAATACAGGAAAAAAAGTCTTCAGATCCCAGGGAATATGCCAGGTGAACTTAAGTAAAAGAATTAATCCAATGTTTCCAGTGTCTCGCTATGCATCAAATAGCACAAGTCTCAGGACTTGAATTATATTAGAACAGCCTGGCATATCTGTAAAACTAATGTTTCAGACTCCTGTGTGATAAATTAAAATCATTCCACTCGTCATACTGCAAACAACTAGCTGTTCAGAAGCCTTTGAAAAAGTACTTTCAAGATAAAATATGTGCTTGTTGTTTCTGTGTCTTTTTAAAAAAATGCTGTAACTTCTTCACAGCTACAGTGGTAGAAAAACATTTCATGTAAAATGTGTTTTTCTCTGACATTTAGATGTCTTGCAAAGTGGTTTATTATAGATCTCGTGGACGTTTGGATATTTAATTAAATGTCAGAAACATATTCTCTCTCCTCATATGAATGAATATGAAGAGTTTATTTATTCATAGTCTATTTGTTATTCTTTTTCTGTTTCTAACACTAAATTATCAGTTGGAAAGTAAGTCATCAGAGACACTTAAAATTTTTAGGGTTCAGAAATCTAATTAACCTCAGCAACTGTGCTTAAAATGGTGAATAATATTCGAGAAGTTCTTACAGGAATCTATAGAACCATTCGGTCTTAGAGGTACATTTGCAGCTGGTTTTTCAGCTGACCTTTAATGTCATTTTCAAAACATCCATGGAAGAAGACATGATGTAAGAAGCTGAAAGCACAGAAACAAGGCTAATATTAATTTTACTTCTTAGCAAACTCATTTAGGACTTTACACTGCCGGCCTTAGTCTGAATTGGGTTATTTCCAGGAATAATCCTGTTAAAGTTGGGGGCCAATGCTATAAACTCTGCTAACAGCAAAGAGTGTGGCGCACCTGAGAGCTGTCAGTAACCCGTAGTGAAATGAGATATATTCTGGTTTTTGTATTTAATGAATGAATGAAAGCAGAAGAAGCAATAAGCTGTAGAAGACTGGAAACTAATAATCTGGAAAGATTTACTTTTATTTATGCTGGTAATTAAATTAAATTTTTGATCTTCTGTTTTGAAAATTTGACCAATTTGAACAAATCCTAAATCCTCTTGCATTGCAGAATGTTCAGTAAACATTCCTTTTATTTTCTGTTTTCATCGTAATTGATTGCTCTGTAATGATGACATTGTTTGAAAAATATTGTAAATAGTATACAAAAACTTGTGTCAGAGGTCCTGAATAGAAAGACCATAATATTACTAATCATACAAAAAGCCAAGAGTTCTTCAGATTATCTGGTTAACATTGCACTATGTTTTCTATATTCTTGAGAGAAAATTTCACTGAAAAGAATTTCCATATTAATCCTGCTTTTTACTGCCTGTAATAAGACAAAATTCATTCTAATTTATGCAGCTACACCAAGGAAAAGCATTCAAAGTCTGCTGGGAATAGTTGACTACTTTTTGTATTATTTTTCAATAGCACATTCGGTGAAGTTTACAGCACAGGAGAAGACTGAATTGTATTGAACGTTAAAATCTTGTATATGTTACACTAAAATCCTTATTGTATTTTAAGAGAAGATAATCCTTCAATATTTGTATATGTGTGGGTTTTTTTGGTTCTCTGTGGTACAGTAATTGTTTAAGACTGACAATTTGTAGTACTTGTTATTTTTATTACAAAAGTACCGAACAAAAAACAGTGGAGGTGGGCATTCAGCTAGGAATAATTTCGCTAATTCTCTTTTCTACAGCAGCTGATGAAACCGTGGAAAGCAGAATTCTAACCAACCATCTAATTGACTAGGTACTGGAGTGTGCATATTTGAGGAGATTCAACAGCAAAAGATAAAAATGTACTGCCTGAATTCTGTTCAAATGGGAATTACCCATCTTGTATGATTTGAGCTTCCGTTATCTTTCCAAGGGTAGTTAAACCTGGGAAGTTTCAGGCATGTAGGACCTGTGATCTGAGTAAAGCTGAGGATCAAAGGCTGAATAAAAAAAAAAGCCTTCTGCAAATTTTACTTCAAGTCTTCCATATTCACAAGCGATATCTGTTATAATTTCACATCTCCTATCGATGTGGACACCAGATTTATACCACTGCTTGCTTCTCCCTGAATGTTTCAGATAATGATGTTCACTATTGAACAATTAGCAAAAGCTTTAATGTTGAGCGTTACTAGGGAATAGTGTTCACTGTTCCCTACTACTTTCAGATGTGAAAAACAAACATGATATAGTTCAATGAAATAAGTAAAAAGGTATCGGATAATATTGATATGAGTGTTCAAAAAAAATTCAAATCAAATGCACACATTTATGTCATTATGCCTGTTCTGAAAGAAGCAACTTATCTTTGCCACCGTAGCAGTGCCTGTGCAGGTTGCTCTGGCAACAGGATGCACAGGCAACAAGATTCCACTCAAGGCACAAAGTTTAAGAGGGAAATTTTACCTCTGATATTTACAGCAACAAAATGTGAGCACATACTTAACTTCAAGCACCTAAGCAGTTACCATTGGTCTTAGCTCTCTGTTCTTATAATACTGGTCCTCTACCTTGACTACAACAGAATAGAAACCACCCATAAGAAAAAATTATTCTACTAAATCAGGCTGAATAGCTAGTTAGGGATTGAAATTGCCAGTGGATTTTTTTAATGGGTTAATCATAGAATCATAGAACAACAAGGTTGGAAGATGCCCACCAGATCATCGAGTCCAACCAGGGTGCCTAAAATGGGGAAACAACAATATATCAGCTAATGTTTTGCGAGAATGTTTACATAGAGAGGCTAAATTGGGGTGGAAGATACAAAAAAAAGGAGTGTGATGGAGAGCACATAATCTTTAAAATTAGGGGATGAGAACTGTCTGTCTTTGTATACAAATATTGGAATAAAGATGAGTGAATGTCTTATGTACGCCATCCTAGTAATTTTAACTCAGAGAAATTGACTGGAAAATCAGCTTGTGTAGTTAATTGGGTTAGCAGACAGTCACAACGCAGATTTTATGTGTCTTTCATCATTCCGAACATGTCTAGATTACAGCAACTCTGGTTTCACTATAATTATAAATCTGCATTTTTTTTTTCATGTTGCATATTGTATTCCGGATTCTGCATTCAAAATTTAATTGTCCCCTGAACTCTGTCTGAGGGAGTTTGTGTGAAAATCTGTTCTTTCCTTTCTTCCTTCTTATTGGTGATAGTGCTAACACTGTGAGTTAAAATTTTGCCTTCTATACAGTGAATGAGATAATCGTATGGACAGCATCAGATCTAGCAGGACAAAGCACCAACTTTTCCCATTAACAGGGACTATATATTCAAATCTTAGAACAAAAAATTTAGGCACCTATGGTGATATCCACTGGGATTTTTTGGCAGTAACAAGTCTATCTAAATACATGGATATAATTTTATTTAGAAAGCGAGACATTTGTTAATGCTAAACAGAACTTGAATCCTTTAACATTCTACCCAACTTTGATAAGTGCCTGTTACACTTTTTTTTTTCAAAACAAAGTTTAATTCCAGACACACACGTGTTACTACCAAGTCACGGGCTAAGTTTTAATAGGCAAGTTTTAAGGCCCTGAAAGCTGGGATTTATGATAGAAATGCAGACTTAATTGCCATGAATAGAGCAGATATAAAGGACTCTTACTGAAGGACACATAATTTTTATGACTAGCTCCTTATTTCAGCAACTTTTTCTTTTTCTTACAAGTGTCCCTTCTATAGCGGAATAATTTTGCATTCAGCAGTAATCTTCACAAATTCACTTGGTATTCATGTAGATGTCACATGTATTTCCACTGATTTTCCACTGCTGCTTAGAATCAGCTAATGGGCAATTAAAATAGAGTGTTAACCCTCTGGGAGTAAAATAACTTCAATCTTGGCGCACATGTTTCCAAGTCAAAGTATAAATCATGACATGATATTGAGCACAGCTCAGTCAGTTGTTGGCTTTTCAAATAATATGCCAACAGCCTCTTTATAAAAATAAGGGGAGTGCAAGTGGAAATATAGCCTTTTATCTCTGAGATAAAAACTACTTGTGAATAAAATAGTGGCTTAGTCTATAAGTAGAAGACTCTGAATCAGCCTGGCTGCACTGAGGTCAATGAAGCAATGTTCATTTATGGATATTTGTGAGGATATGTTTTGTTCAGTGACTCTCTGTGATGGTTAGTCTACAGGAAATGATCTTTTTTAGGGGGTTCAGTCATTTTACTCATTTTCTACCTTTCTTATTAGTCTGCATTAAAGCGGTAGCAAATATACTTTATAGCCAAGGAAAACTGTCTCACTTGTGATTCACTGATTAGTTCTTATAATCTTAATTCAAGCACACTGAAGAATTCTTTCAGGCAAGTCAAAATAACTAAGGCCGATAAATTTATCTCCCAACATATTTTCTTGATAAATACTGTATATGACCAATAACTAATAGTGTGCCTCGAAGTTTCCACTCTTCTGTTGAGTGGTACAGCGGGAAATCAACACACCTACTATACCCTGACTACCTTCCCTTTAGCTGAATTCTGGGTTTTGTTTCCACATTAAGCATCACTGCTGATGTGAATAAGCAGGACGGGAGAACATAACATTTATTAATGCTTCGTGCTGAATTTCAAATGATTCCAAGGAATCTGGATGCTAGGTACCCATTAAAATTAATAGGAATTGGCATCCACCGAGTCTCTGTGGTTTTGATGTCTCAACTCTAAAATTCTGTTTGTTTGTTTGCTGGCTTGTTTGAAGCGAGCGTACCCCCAGCTGCATGCTGCTGCTAAGATCTAACATTGTTTTCACCAAGACAGGATAACTGTTTCTGTATTTGCACTGATCTTTTCTTTTTTATCACCCTGTACAACTTGGGTCAATTCTACCGCAGGAGTTCATTTCAGACCACAAGCCTTTTAAGCTGACTCTGTTTTTCACTCCAAATAGAGCAGCCCAGGGAATGTGACTATCCCAGTGTTTTCTTACTAGGATCCTGTCATAAGTTTACACGTTGATAGATGAATCTATGGAGAATTGTAATATTATTCATATTCACACCCTGAGAGATAAAAACTGCAAATTGAGACAGGAAACTTTGAAAGCTCTCCCAAGAGGCAAAATCACTTATTTTTGCTGCTGATTATAAAGAAGATTGGCTGGCAGATGTTAATATTGGCAGTTACTCTCTGACAAATTTTCTCTAGGTACAGCTAATCAATTTTTGCTGCATGGAATGAGAAGTGGAGCTTGAATATTCAGATGTCTAGACATGTAAATACATTACCTTTATAAATAGATTTAAGTGATTAATATCTATGAAAAAAAAACCCATGAAAAATGGATAAACTAGAAGTGTTGGGTAACGATTCAAGGACTAGATGGATAGTAAAACTTGTCTATACCTTAGGAGCATAAAATGACCTATGCGGTTATCACATAAATATTTATAGACAACACTGGTCTTTATAAAAACCCTCTTGAATTAAAAAAACTCTCTTAGCCTAAAGACAGTTTAAGGGCTGTTAATTGAGACAGTCCTGTTCTAGACAGAGATGTCATTAATGCAATAAGGATAATGCAATTTGACCCATTAACACTGTAGAAATAGATGCTTTCTCTGTGCAGGGTCCTGCAAATACTTAAACTAATTTAATAGACCCAAATGGGATTCTCTGAAGGCTGAGGTTTCGGGGAGTGGCAAAAGCGATTCTATAATTGCAACATAATTATTTAATTCATAAATGCTCTTCGTAGCAATTTAGTAAAATTCTCGGGAGGAAAAAGATGACATTTCCTCCCTAGAGATGAGCTGTATCATCGCAGTGACCATTCCTTGATGTGTTATTAACTGTTTTGGTCTGCTCATGGGAGAAGCTTATAATACTATCATGCATCCCCACCCAAGATACCCTGATAGTTTTCCACACCAAATCACATTCAATTCCCGTGTCTCTGACAATCCCTGGCAGGCTGCCACAGAGCACTTGTATTAGCTACAGGTGACACAGAAGTTACTACCTGCTTTATTAGCTTGTCTGCTCACTTAACTATGGTAATGGGTTTAACCTTATTATTTCTGAATCAGTCCACTGTGGCAAATGATGAAGCACCATATGGCTTTCTGAGAACGAAAGCAACAGGTCTTCGAGGTGCAAGAAATTCCTCTGGATAGGTAGGTGAATTATGTATCATGATTCATAGTTAAATACCAACCCGAAAGAAAATTCTTTCTATGGAGACTATTTAGACTGTTTCTATATTTTATAAAAGGCAATGGATCAAAGGAGAAGTCTGAAGCAGCAACGCGTACTTAATGACCTGTTCCAAGGAGTAAATTATGGCTGGAATTGTCAGGGTATTAAACTTAGTAGAGCAGAGCTTAAGCAGCAGGCATGGAAATTTTCAAAATATAGTTCATTCTCTCACAGTGACACAATAGTAAAATAAAGTAACCTCTGACAATATGATTTATTGAAGAAACTAAACACAAGATGTTGGAGCTGCTGTGTACCAAAGTTATTTAGCTGTTCTATTACTTTTAATGAATAGCCAAGATCAGTGAATATATTCAGCAAGATAAGGCTCAGTGCATTTCTGATAAGGGGAGAAAGGGGGAAAAAAAGAAAACTTGCATCAATTTTTCATTCAGAGATTTATTTACTGGAAGTTTATATATATAAAATCCCAAATAAGCAGCAAAATGAAACATCCTATTTTCTTTCTGGTCCTTTTATCCGTTTAGAACCACAGTCTGACTGGAAAAATATATTTGTGTGATAATGTTTCAGGAAAAGGTCAGATAACAATCAGATGAAAGTTTCAGAAATTCACAGGTGTTTGTGATGTATTTCTCTGTCCTCAATGGGACATGAGGCTGAGGCAAATCACGGCCTTTGCTTGTAGCAAGCAGCTAAGAAAGGCATTTTACAGCAATTTTACCTGAGCTATGACCCATGGGTTGATCAATGAAGGGCTATCATTTTTATTAGGGCTAAGCCTTCAGTGACCAAACAAGCCTGAGTAAGTAGTCTTGCTGTCTTCAAATTGTGATAAAGACCATAATGGCATTTATGATCTTGGCTTATTCTGCCTATTTAAGCACTAGCTTTCCCCCACTGATAATGAGGGTGAGAACATGGCCTGTCTCTTTCCCAAAGATGGATGGATTATACAATTTTTTTTTGGTGAGGACTTGCTTGAAAGTGGGATATTAATTTCCTTATACTGTATTTTCTTCTTTCCCTGTGTTCCAGGGAAATACTTGTTGCAGAATAACAGAAATGAGGCATTTCTGCTGCTCTTAGGTACACAGCTGCATAGGGTGAGCTGACTCAGAAATTATTAACAATGAAGTTTTTGATGACAGCTGAAAAAATACATATGTTAAAACTCATTTAGGTCACCTAGAAGCATGTGTGTATAAATACAGTACATTAATATGTGGATTTAATCTGTTAAAAGACATTGAATAGAACACTGCTGATTACTTTAATAAACTATGACATGCTACTAATTTGATGACTAAAATCAGCACTGATCACAACTTTCATAACACATAATAGTGCTCTTTTCACACTGAAACCACAGAGTCCCACAGGTACTGTACACTTATGTAATGAAAGATGGTCTTTGCATAAAGTAGAAGAGTGACAATTTTAAGTAAGAGCAAGGGGAATGATAGAACTGTCAAGCTCTTTACGTGGAATTATAGTAGATGCACGTTACAGGGAAGAGTTAGAGGAGGGCATGGTGGAAGCTTAATGCACTTTCACAGGGATCACATTCCAGACATGTGAGGAAATACGAAGATGCTTGTGGGAAATTCTACCAAAAATCTCTTAAAGCTGGCATCACTGGTGAAACAGAGGGAGAATACGATGACAGCATGTAAGATCTGAATAGAATTTATTAATAATCTATTAAACAGCCTCATAAATATAAGAAGAGCTATGCAAGACCTAGATTAATACAGTCCTTCCTCCGAAGAGATCATTCAAAGGTCTCAATTCTTATTCTAATCTAAGTAAATAGCAAAGCTTTCATGACTTCATACCCAGTCAGAGACATAAAAGCCAAAGCATGATACAGTGTTTTTGAAAGAGATAATACTTTAAGAAAAAAAAAAAAAGAAGAGAAGAGAGCATGAGCTAGACTTCCTGAATAACAGGTCTGCATGAAGGACAGATCCAAAGGACAATCTGAAAGACAGATTAGGAAATTAGACAGTTTAGAAAATCCAAGCTCTATGATGCCTGCCAACTTCAATGTTAAAATCTTGACTAACATTCATTCTGGAAGAGATTTTTTCTATCACTCTGAGACCTGAGATTAGATGTTGATCAGTCTGATACAGGATCTGACTATATTAATTCTGCCTGCTTATAGCAGTTCTCCTCCTTCAGCCCCCCAGCCCTCATGAAGGAGGCGTTTGATTATTACTGTGTATCTGAGATCTCTGTGGCTATACTTTGCTATTGATCCCGAGCTCTCATTGACATTAATGGGAGCTTCTGTTCATCATGGATAGAATGCAGTATGTGTCTTTCATGAATCTTTTCAATGACTTTAACATCTCTTTAAAATTACAGTAAAAGAACAATAAATAATGTATTTAACAAGCTATAAAATAGAGAAACAAGACAAAAAGACAGGCAAGTATTCTATCATTTATACTCCTGTGTCATGAATTACCTGAACTTTATAATTAATCCTCACTTTGCATTGAGAATTGACATTGTCAAACAGTTTTAGTCAGTTAAATGGGAAAGTAGGGTTTTCTTTCTGGTAGGAAAAAAGTCTGGTAAAACCAGTGAGGAAGAAAAGGTGTAAAAGATGTGCAACAGATAGCAATTTGCTGCGGTGATGCCTTTTTAACACTTCAGTTCAGGGGCTTATCTGCATCTCAGTTAACAGGTCAGCAAGGAACCTACATTCTTCAGTGACTGGAAGTTCAAAGCCTGTTCTGTTGTCCTCAGAGGTGAGTGGTTTAATGGGTGATAACAGCGGGAAGCTCAGCATCAAGATACTTGTCTACGCCCCTTCTGCCCAAGTCCAACTCTGTGACACTGAACATGGGGCTCCACTTCTGATTAAAGAGACACCCAAGTTTAGGGCCAGTTAGGAAACAAATGAACTGAGGACTCAGTGAACAAGAGAACATTTAGTCTCTCAACTTGTCAACTTTCCCTTAAAAAAAACTGACTTAAACAATGCTGAATGCAGGATATACAGAATACATCAGCTGGAGGTGCTCGTTATTGGCCCACTATTCGCTTGGCAGCTCAGGAGGTCTCCTTTAACATCACTCAAGTGCAAGACAGAAACGCGATGCAGCTGGTTCTGTTATACATTTGTTTAACAGCAGTAACACACACCTCCTCTGCAATCAGATTTGTAACAAGCTGTGGTGTCTTTGGGAGAATTTGGGGTACATTTGCAATTTACCCATGTAGGCCCATTGTTCTGATGCTGTGAGTCTTCAACTTTTTGAACCTACAGTGTCCTTGCAGCTCATACGTCTTTGTAGAACTGCCTGAACTGCTGCCACCAATTAAGGGTAGCTAATAGGTCCCTGACTACTGAGAACACTTGAAGCCAGTAATTACAGCCTGTTCAAACTCCTCTGCCCTGTAGAAGCAGAGCTGCTGCTGATTCTACTGAGGAACATTTTATGACCCCTTTTAGAGACCTGGGATGGCGGTGATCAAGTGTTTGAGAAAACATTGATGTAGTATTTATAAAAAGGTACTTTGTAGGAGTGTGCAAGACATGTTTTGTGTCTGTTTACACTCCTGCATAGTACATGGGCTGAACCACAGTTTTATTTTTATGAGAGAGTTTAGTACATTGAAACTATGTCTCTTTTCCCCCTTTTTTTGACTGCATCAAAAATATGCATCAGTGTTGAGAGGCAACATTTCTCATCACTGAAGAAGGAGAGGAGGGGAAGCTCTAGTTCTCCTTTCTTGTCTGCTTTAAAACCAGATCCTGGACCTTGAAGTGCTGCTGTATTGTTAGTAAAGTTTTCTTCTTGTCCTGAATGTGGGTCTTGTGTGATGAGATGGTCTTTAAAGAAGGAAGCAGATTGCAGTTTTAGTAGCCATCCTCCCCAAACTGGTAGCCATCTCAGATGGAGTAGTAAGCAACACTAAATGAGTTACTGCCAGAGCTTATTTCTCCCACTACTTCACAGAATCATGGAATCACGTATTGGTTGAGGTTGCTCTCGGTATCCTCTCCTGAATTTCAAAGAAGTATTGCCCAGCTATATTCTCGTAATATTACGCACTGACTTCACTCTCAGTTGTGTCATTACTAAATCAATAGTCTTAAGAATGTTGTACAGATTATAAAACATTGCCTCTCTTTTCCCTTTCTCTGGAGATAAGAACTTTCTGGGCATTAGGAAAATACTGCCCATGTGCATTTATTTAACATAGGTAGAGTCAGGCCAATGAAAGCAGTAGGTGTCCCATTTCCAATTACCCAAACATGTTCTGCCACAGAGGGCTTTGCTTCCCAACATCAGAGAGATTAGAAGTCCTGAGGCTTTCAACAACCTTTCATTGCGTGCTCCTTTTCCCTCCATGTAATTACATGCTCCAGCAGCCACAATTGCGGTGACTGTGAAGGGAATAAGTTTCCTTCAGGGTTATATTTTCCAGCCTCTGGATTCTAAAGAGAGGAAGCAAAAGAGCAAAACGTGTTCTCTCTTATGATACATCTCTGCTGTCCACCTCCATGTTGCCCATAAACTCTGGTGTCCAACACTACAACTGTTTACAGAGAAAAATAAGTTCTTTCTCACCTTGTTTTTTGAAACTCTGGGTACAATATCTTCAGGACATGACAGGCAATAGTTAGAAGTCAGTACGTACTCTTGTAGAAGGAGGAAGACCACAAAAGTCACTTTCAGTTAAGCAGAAGAATTAGCAAGTGACTCAAAGATATTCACTATAAAGAAGAGATCTACACTGAGGATACATTTCTTGCTGCCTCAGTGCACATATTTCAGCTTCACAATTTACAAATATAGAACTCTGGGTAATTCTAAGTACGGAGTAGGCTACTTCTGATTTAAACCATTTTGGCAGATTTATGTTGACTTGTATAGATGTAAACTTCAGGGACTGGTTCATAGGTGAAAAGATTTTCAGGAAGTCAGGATGTTCTTGGAGAGGCCTACAGAAACAGATAAAACTTAGAAATAGTTTTCCAGCAAGACAGCACGGCAAGGTGCCTCTGGGTGAGCAGACTATGTATACCCCTCCAGTAGTTCATCAGGAGGGGTAAGCTACCTTTCTTACATGACCCTATTTTTAACAAAGAGACAACTCTATTAAGAAATCAATAACAGGATAATTACCATTTGGTCATCACCGCTTTGCACTCGTAATAATGATGATCAAAACTTCCTGTAGTCTGGGTTATACAAGCTCCCTTAAAGCAATTCTTTTTTGTGCAGGAGTTCTGTAGGTTTCTGTGCGATTGCTCTTGGGACTGGGTAGCAGAAAGCAGCTGCACAGTCTAGCCTTACAGTATCAATAAAGCAAAAACTTCAACCCTTTCACTCCAGAAATCCAAGCTCATATGACTCACTGAAGAAGAGATATATAATCAGACAATTCTAATTTCCATTTGGTGATGGCAGAGGTATATATGTATACGTAACCCAGCTTTTTTACTTCTTAAGTGTGCTGGTGCTCCTGAAGGCCAACTGGGATGGGAGAGACTGAGAAT
This sequence comes from Piaya cayana, assembly GCA_013389865.1. Lineage (NCBI taxonomy): Eukaryota > Metazoa > Chordata > Aves > Cuculiformes > Coccyzidae > Piaya > Piaya cayana. The sequence continues at coordinate 60,094 of WAAB01012599.1, forward strand.
CCAGCCTGGAGCCTCCCCCAAAATTCAGTGTTTCACAACAGCTATCACGAGGCCCACATCAAACCAGTATTTGATGCGTTAAGCTCCCTGGAAATTCATTTCTGGAACAAGGAAGATAAAATCCCACTCTCTGGATTTATTAACATAGATTAATTTTTTTTTTTAAAGGGAACCCCCCCCATCAAGATAGGATATTGAAACATTAAATCCATCTCAAGGAAAGCATTTGATGGATGTGAATTAACTGCTTATGCTACAAAGGTTAAAACTTCAGAAACAGTTTGCACAATTAGATTACTCAATAAGTTTGCCATTAAGTGTCTCTATTTCTTTTTTTTTTATTTCCCTGAGGATCTGTGTCATCAAAGAGCAATATTAAAATGCTTCATTGCTAATATCTTTGTTTCAAAAAATAAAAGGCTTTGAATCATTTTATTTCCTAAAAGACTAGTAACAAATCAGAAACAAATATTTCCGAATCAATAGAAGCTGAGCTTTCTCTGCTAAATTCCAATTTTAGCATTTCGCGAATATTTCTAAATCATATTTACAAAATATATTTGTTTATCAACTTTTCTGTCCTTCACTCCTTTGCAAACCACTTCTGTTGCTGAATAGACGCAACAGAAATCATTAGCAGTAGAAGTGTTAGGATTTTTACTTCACATACTACATTTATCCAGAGTCTTGAGTTTCCTAACAGACTTCTGCACATAGTGTCTACTCTAGGGAAATGGTTTCTCTCCTTCTATTAATAACCTTCTATGCTACTTATTCTATAAATATCTGTGCTTTTATAAATATACTCTCTCAACTTGTCAGTTTACAGGTTGTCTGTTTTATACTGTCTCCCTTATTCTGTGAAACTGTGGGTAAATCCACTCGATGTTGTGTAGCAGTGGGGGAGAGGCAGCCACTGCAGAACTGCAAGAAAAGGCTCTTGCCATGACAGGAGCCAAATTAACTTTTTGTGGGTCCATGTAAATTGACTGTGACATCGTCTCGTTCCTTACACATAGTTTACCTGTGACTGCTGCTTAACGTCAGAATGAGAACCACCTCATTGTTGCCTCGTGTGCTCACTGCATGGTTTGTTACCCAGGGTCTTCTAGGAGCTTGTAAATAGGTTGCACGGTCATCTAGTGATCTGTTCCATATTCATAGCAATGCTTTCTACACCAAGACACTGGTCTCTAGCTGTTACTCACTGCAAGCAAATAATAATCTGTAGCTTTAAATTGTACAGAATAAATAAGCACTATCATCTATGGAGGAGTTGGAATGTGGACAGAGCTGCAAATGGAGCTCATCTCCTGCAGAGTGAAGACTTGGACACTTCTACCTCCCTAAAGCAAGGGAAAAAGACAGACAGTGTGTTTCATGGGGAGATTTATTTTCAGCTCTTCCACTGCCCAAGTGCTGTGTTCTGTTTTGTTCAGGTCAGCAACCACAATAATCTTTCAACCTTTGGTATATTTAAGCCAAAAAATATCAAATGTCTGCTTTACAATGCATTTTATTTTTCTTTAACAAGCTCTTAGATTACTATTTTGCTATGGAATTTCAAGTACGTAATAAGACCTGAAGCAGGGCTGCTTTTACATCATTTAGCCCACAGAGAAGCTGCTATGCAAATATTTTACACAGGTCTCCTCCCAGTCTTAGTGATAGATTTTTATAAACATAACATGTAGGCTTTTTCCTATGGAACCTGTGAGAACAGATACAGGAGATGAATCACAAGTATTTTCCTGGGATATCAAAGTGTGTCTATTTGTGAAACTCATTTAATAAATTATGTGAAAAACAACAGCTTGGCTTGCTAAATGCAAATGAAAGTGGGTCTCAAGTTGTCTCTCATCTAACAGTCACTTATTTCAATGATGCACAAATGAGTAGTTCCCAATATACAAAATTACTGATTGACAGAAAACCTTAATAAAACAAGCTACTCTATTAAGATGTCTAGGTACTGTCATCCTTGATAGAACTGTTGATTTGATTTCCCCTTTTTAGTAAACATTTTATGATAATGTAATGGTAACTAAGCTTGAGAGGTTTAGATCATTACAATTATCAGATCCCTTACCTTCTTGGTTGGAATCAAATTCAGCCACTCAGTGATCCCTAACATAAGTCACCTGGAGAGCCAATTCTATCAATATGCCTAAAAATCCCATTCCAGTTTATTTCTGTGTACCAAAGCCCTCTTTTGAGGAGAGAGACACTTTCAGAGAGAGGAAATCTACTGTAAGGGTTAAACAATGACTTAGTTTAGAGCACAACTTCTTAGTAGAACCCTAGAATAGCCTAGGGAAGGAAACAGCTCAGGCCATGTCAACATTCTAATCTCCTTGGTTTAGAAGCAAGCAACTTTCTGTTTTCTTACACTGTCTCTGAATTAGCTTGTCACTGAAGGTTATTGCATTCTGCGATGGGACCAATGCTCTACCTGTTCCTCATTCATACAGACAAGGGTTTGGCACCTGGTAAAGTTAAATACGTGCACAGCAGGAACACATATCAGCTACACAGGGCAAGGCACAAGGGGAATTTCTTCAGTGAGAAATTGGATAAGATTGAAGCACTCCTGTTTTACTTTGCTTGAAAAATAAAACATTAGTGCTTTTCAGTAGGCAAGTCTTCTATCTTTTTCTTTTGGTCCAGCAGGAATAGAAAATCTGTGATTTCAAGCATCGCACTACAATCTTTTCAATTAAAACTTCATTAGGGCAATCTTTGTCCATAGCAATTACAGAAATACACAGCTTCTCAGTCAGGATGTTTGCAGCAGAATTAACCATTACATGGTGAAGGATGCTTGACAGAGGATCGTCAAGAATCTTCCTCAATTCCTAAGCAGCAATTTATCCACAGGGCTGATTGTGATCTCTTACTTTGTTTTAGGAAGAAAATCCCTCTTTGAAATATTGCATGCTGCTGGAGCGCATGTCATCTTGTCAATGCATTCATCAACATTATCATATCCTACTAAAAGATTGGCAAATTTGTTCAGCTGTGTAAGATAGATGTTATGGCATTTGACAGATGATTTCAGTACTGAAATGATTTTTTTTTGGATGAGCTGTATACTTTGGCACTCCATTATGCAGCACAGGAGTGAATTTTCTCATTGTTATCAGACAAACAAGCCTTGAAAACTGGGAGTCATCAGGGAAGAATTATGCTTAAAGCCTGAAAATGGATTTTCTGAACACTATGATTTCAGTTCTAATTCCCTTGTTATCATACACTTTTGGTCACTGATTGCTCAAATTCCTATTTCAATTGGATGGAAATAAGCTTAAGATGATGTCTTCCCCTCTTCTTTAACTCTCGAGAGAAGATGCTGTTTGGGGAGAATGTCTCCTAGCTCATCAACTCATTTCCATAATGGGATTATGATGCCTAATGCAGCTAATGAGGAGCAAGGAGAAAAGGAAAATGGTAGAGTGAAAAGCTTGTAAAGGATTACTGCTTATAAAAGTACCTTTTCACTATTTCTCCTGTCTGAAACCGGAGAAGGAAACTTAGCTTCATATTAACTAAAATAGTTTTTATGATTAAAGTCTCACATAGCAGTTATACAGCCTTATCAGAGCCTCAGAATGGGCAGATTATGGTTGATAGAGTGGTTCAAGTGACAGCTTTCAGACACCAGAATTTAATCTTTGTTCAGTTGCAGATTCCTTATACTTCAGTTACCTCCTCTATACTGGGTTTAACACTGCTTCCTTGCCTTACTAGGATTTGTGATAGCAAATACATTGAGCATTTAGTGGTGCACAGACACTGTGATAAACTGCACAGACAAAAGATGGCATAAATATCAAAAATCTTCACAGTAATCCTGTGAGGCAAGCTTATTTGATATTTACTGTAGATTTGGTAATCACCACCTTACTTGTGTGAAAATGAATATGTGACAGTCAGACATGACTACCAGCCTCAGGAACTAGAAATTTGGCATTGATAAACCTTCCACGGCATTGCAGTGACCTCTAGAGTGGGGAGAGACATCTCACCTCTGTATGTTTTGTCTTTTATTGAGATAAATGAGGGTGCCAAGTAGTTTCGTTTGAGACTGAAAGATGCAGGCTGGACTTGGTAAGAGTATTAGGTCACCACCGGCTTTGGGATGAATCTGATGCTGAAGAAAGGTCCATATATCTGATGCTTCTGTCTGAGCCATCTCATCACATAAACTACATCTTTTAATCATAAAGTCATGATTACAAAGCTTTTTTTTAAACAGAGAAATAGCCTTTTCCAGAAGCAGGATGTAGGCTGCAACTCTAATATCTTCATTTTGATATGTTCTGTTACAGAAAAAGGAAGTAATATGGACAGCAGATGTTCAGCCTTCCTCTTAGTACCTTACACTTTCCAATACAGGGTGCTCTAGCTTAAGTGATTCTTCAATTATTTTCAAGACTGAGTGCTTTGTTTTGTTTGGTGTTTTCAGTGTTCCAGTAATTAACGCACGTGGCAGAACATTTGTCTTAATTGCACAATGAAAGCTCCTCACAACAGTAATTGCTCTATAAAAGTCCCATAAAACAAATCTACTTGTCTTGAGAAAAAGCACCCTCCAATAAAAAAATGATGAAAAAAAAATTTTTTTCAAAGCCCGTGTTCTTATTTAGAAAGCTTCGATGTGTAAACAACAAACTTTTTCAAAGACAAAGAAAATGCAGTAATGCGAAAAAGTGGGTAGTAGAATAGAACATAAACCATAACAGGGATTTGTTTATAAATGCTTTATAGGATGTCCCCAAATCATAGTTCTGTAGTCAAGAAATAAATCTGCTTGAAAATATACCCTGTTCTAGAGTAGAAGTAAAGGTAGCAATTGAAAAAAAACCTCCCACAATGCACAGAAGTAGAAAATAAGAAAACTGATCACAAAATATGTTTAAAAAAATGCGATGTTACCTCAAATGTATCTGGAACTTGGAAAAGGTCCCAAGAATTCTTAACTGCTCTAAGGAATGATGTATATCACAGACTCCCTGAGGCCACAAGGAACGGTTTTGGAACGTTTCCATTTAGAAAGAAGAGCTATACTTTGTGTGATTCAAAGAAAATATATTGGGTGGGAAAAAAAAGTGATAATCTTTACTTAGAAATGACCTCCTTTTATTCTGTGATGCTAGGCTGCCAGGATGAATCAGCAGAACTGCTCTGCATTTGTGTGAGCATTCTTGAGCAAGACTCCCTTTTAGAGGTTTCAGAAGTTGAATGACTGCACATTTCCCATCTTACAAAAAATCACTACAACTTGCATCTGTAAACTAAGGACTGAGAGCTGCTACCTCTAGAACATTTTCAGGGAAAGAAAGAGAACAATATTGAAAAGGGAAGGAGATTCATTCATCATTCTTCGTAGCAACTGGGATTTAAGAAATTGCCTTGAGCTTACACACTTTCAGATTTCACCTGGTTTTGATGTTACCCCCCTTAATTGGTTCAGTGAATTAATTGTAGTGGCAATGACAACAACACGATGTTAGACGTTAGTTCATAACAAACCTGCTGGTTTTCTCCTGAAAACATCTAATTTACGTATGCACTATAAATCCATTTATAAGTCATTCAAGGCAGCTATCTAATATGTTCCAGTAGGAGTACATTTGTTAACAGAAGCAATGTTTACATTATTCCCATAAAGTTTTCAAACACACAATGCTGTCAAATAATAGGAAGTGTCTCATATGTAGTTATGAAAATATAACCCAGTGACATATCGGAACACAATGGTTGAAAATCATTATGCTCACTTTAAAGACAAAAAAAGTCAAGACTAACATGTTAATGCTGTATATTAACTCTGGTATGTTATTCTACTGCAGTTCTAAGTAGCTTATTAATTAAAAATAAAAGCTTTATTAATAAAAAATGTAATCTTCCTTCTACCATGTTATAAGTCTATACCTATTCTGTTTTTAGATTCAACATCCCAATGACCTTTAATCTATCATGCAAACTAGCGATCTTTTAGTTACATCTCTCAAAAGATCAACATTGTATTTGTAGTAATTCCATTATAAATAGCGCACTTGGAAATATAGTCCAAGGTGCATTATTTGTGAGACAGGATTTCCATAGGGTGAAATTTCAAGGTTGCAGAATTATATTATATGTTGAGATCGTATACAGAGGGTGGAGATGGAATGAAGAGGCTGTATTTTGAGCATGAATTAAATGCGTGGGTAATTTATTCAGCATCTTTCGCTCCTATAATTTTAGCTGAAAGACTCAGAAAGTTTCTGCCAAAGTTTTTTTTTCTATTGGCTTGAAGAATTACCTAGAAATATTCGCTGGGTGGGGAGAGATGCATTTGCAGTTGTTGTGCACTCATGCATGCAGCTTTCAGCATACTCTGAAAAATGTAGCTCCAAATTGTTGATTACTGATTGTACAATACACAGGTAGAACTCAATTGAGGCGCCATCAAAATTCATGGAACTACTCTGTTAAATTCAGTGCACTTAAGATCAGACTTACGTTCTATTTAAAACCCAGCTGAAACTCTTAGGGCAAACAGCAATTTTACATTTTTAATACTTTTTTAAAAAATGAAAATGTTGTCGTGCTCCCCATGATTTTATCTTAATGGCTGATTAGAGCAATATGCTAGTAATTACATTTTCCCTTTCTTGCATATTCTGAATTATTTCTTTTTAAAGAGCTCAAACTAACAGATTATTCTGCATGCTCAGCCTTAACTAGCTGGGCTTCAGTTATTTTGAATGTCATGAGAACAACACAATTAACAAGCCAAATAGACAAACGTTACAGAATACAAACTCTGTATTTAGCCCTTACTTACTTTACAGTATTTTGAGTGTATGTTCTTCCAGCTGCTAAGTATTCTCTTAAAAAATTCACAAAGCTTAATTTATATACTTGGAGATTAACTGGTCAAAGATGATGACGATAGAGCAAGGATGTATTTTGACTGGATCACACTGGTAATTTGTTTCTGTGAGGTTTCTAGCTTACAGTCAGCTAGGACACAGAAGACTAAGTAAAACAAGAACTAGTCACGTATTAATTCTCACGTATTAATTATTTTAAAGGCATAAGTTTTAGTTCCAAAGGCCAGAGAATTAAAGTACTGGAAAACTAAGTTACAGAAGCAAAACATTTTAAGTATAAGAGCAAAATATCCCCACAAGTTCTGTCTGGAATGAAAATTCTGCAAAATTCCTTACCATTGCCTCTATACTGCTACGCTTATGATGTGATTGTAAATACTGCTACAGAATAACTCTGGAAGGATCAAAGCCTGCCACTAACAATGATGAAACTTGCATCATCTTCGTTAGTCAGGCCTTCACAAAACATTCTGTGCTACACTCAAATTAGAAGACTATGCTCCTCTATAAACAGTGAAGAAACAAGCACATGCAGAGCAATAGTCAGATCTCCAACATATTCAATACTTCAGCTGGAAGGAAGCATTGAATAACAACCTAGAGTCAGATAAACCATCCAACATGAAGTCAGAAACCAAATGAAGTCTGGCTGATTTCTGAAGATTAAAATTAATGGAGGGTAGATGGATTTAAATATCTTGGCATGATGACTCTTCTGAAACATCAATTTCTTGAAAGTTGTCAGAGGAGAGGAATAAAACACAATTCTTTAGCTATTTTAGCTGTTGTAAGCATGTCCCGAAGTGTAGTTTTGTTAAAAAAAATCTGTTTTAATATTTATAGAGATGTGTATTCAGCACTGTAATCCCTTCCTAGACCATCAGCAAATTATTCATAGTTAAAAGCCTTGCAGCTTTTTCATGGCTTATTTTCTTTTTTTTTTTTTTTTTGCTGTGACAGAAGGAATTAATCATAGCTCTAATGGTTCTTTGGCAAGTGCTATTTAAAAACAACAAACGCATTTGAAAAATCATTAAATTTGCCTGCCCGGTTTAGAGTTTTAAAAAAAAAGTTAAAAAAACCTATTGTTTGGGTGCTGAAAAACAAAAGCATGAAAAAAGAAAGGAAGGAACAATATTGGCCCTTTCAAAAAAGCCCATTAAAAAGCCCATTAATTAGCAGAGTCTCTTTATAAGTAAATTGTATCATTGCAATGGCAGCAAAGTTGACTAGTGAGGGAACAGATCAGCACTGAGATCTCATAACAGTGTTGGAATTGCCTCTGTCTGAATACAAGCAAATATCTTGCCTTGCTAGGGCTTCAGTTTCCTTATCTGTAAAATGGGACTGATGATATTTTCCATAAAAAACAAACCTGAAACTTGCTGATAAAAATCTCACAGGGCAATCATTAGTGATTTTTCTTGCATTTTTAGTGTTTATTTCCTTGTATTGCACACAAAACCCAGTATTTATGTTGATGTGCTCCAACTTGCTTTTCCTACTAAATCACAATAACTTTATCTAAACTCCTTCGGTATTCACCAGCATTAACACTGGAAACAGTCTTCAAATAAATCTCCCTTTCTTAAAGTCTGTTTCTGATGCTCCTAAATACTTCTATTCAAATAAGAAGAATGTGAGCTATCAGATTGTGTTTGATTAATAGGGTTACTAGAAGCCTTTACAGTAACATACCACATGAGGGAAGTGTAGATATTCTAGATTTCTCCCTCTGAAAATAAGCACCCAATTTTATTATTTTTTATCTAGTTAATGGATTATGAGTGACATGTAATTATTTTCCCTCTGAAAATCATGTTAATTTTCAAGATAAAAGGCGCAGCAATAGAATTAGCTATTGAAATGTGATAATGTAACACTGTTTATTGGTAAAACAGAACAAGATTTCCTAATCCCCTGTAAATCATTTCCATCAATCCCATCACAGGTGACACTGCTGTATTAATGAGAATACACTCCGTCCTCCAGGCACAATGTGCACAGAAGAGCATTTAGATTTTTCTTTTAGCAACTTGAAACTAAGTAGTTCACAAGTGAATGAGGCATTTTGATGAGGACTAACTAGAGGTGGACTGCAGGACTCTAGCAACCGCCTTCCAGTACAGTTTGGCTTTACATCTATTATGGTCTAGACCTACTGCTGAAAGACTGATGGACTTTCTGTCAGACCCTCCGGCTAAACAGAACAGTGAAATGCAAATGCTTAGCATCACGATTCAACCTTGCAGCAGAAGGTATCAGCCTGCTGAAAACATACCTATAACAAATTAAATCCTCTCTCCGAGTCGTCATAACCTGACTGCCAATTCCTCTGTTACAGCAGAGAAGAGTTGGCTGCAATGTTAAACGTTCTAAAGATACATTTCTGCTGAGATTTCTTCTAAACCTCCCCAAATCAAGAAGTAATCCTTTACTGAGCTGTACATGGTCCCTGGCAAACCAAATCATCTGATGTTCAGTGGTGCCTGTATTCAAAAAGCCCATTGCTGCAAACTCCTAATGCGATGGTTTACAGACAGTCCTGGCCATTTCTATTGCATTCCTGTATCATTAGTATGTTTTGCCCTTAAATTCAAGATTATAGACTAGAAACAAAATCAGATTTGATATCATGTTGCATTTTTTTGATGTGACAAGTACCTCAGGTTGTTCTACTGGAAAAGTTCAATTATTTCATAGGTAATTGTTACAGTCTAACAGTATAGGTAATCAATCAGTTAAAATAATAATGATCCAGTTTCCAGTTGAGCCCTGCTGCAAGCAATGATGGGGAATGCATTGATTACCGTGGTATAATGCACATATTCTGATTTTGATCTGTCCAATATTCGTTGGCTTAAACAGAAACACAAAATCTGTATTTACTTCTACCCACTCTTATTATCTGATTTAGACTTTCCAGTATCGTTGCTTTGTAGGAAATAATTATTTTTTTATATTAACATTCAGGTTTTGTGGATCCATCTCTCAATCCAAGAACAGACCGAACTCTTGATTGAAACAAACTTATGAATGAAGCTAAATTGTGAGGACTTCACAGATCTGTGAGCTGTCAGATTTTGAAGTGGTGTCCAAAAATCCTAAACTTCAGTTCCTATAAAAAGCATGTTTTATAGCTTATCTTATTGCAAATCTAGATGTCCAGATGAGTACTGTACCATCTTACTGAGTCTTCAGGCAAGAAGACTGAAACTATACATGACCTGAGCAGTGAACTTTCACATTCCTTTTCCTTTGGAAACAACTTTACAATGCTAGTTAGTCTGTATCATCTACAAAACAAACCATCAGGTTTCACAGAGACTGTGAAATGGGAGTACAGCTTGACTCTGTGATGATGTTAAAACTAAGTCTAGGGGAGAGTGACTGTCCAAATCTGGCAAACAGCTTCCAACATCAAACAGCTGCCTCTTCCTTTAATTGGAAGAAAATTCTCCTTGCATTCTTTATCATGAGACTTAGGGAAGAGGAGGAATGGAATGCAGAGGAGAGGACAGAAGAGTAAAATGGGTGTTGGAAGAATCACAGAATCACAGAATCACTGGGTTGGAAGAGACCCACTGGATCATTGAGTCCAATGCTGAGGTTCCCCATCTACCCTGCTCACCATGAGGTACCACTTTCAGTCTCTCCCCTTTTCAAAATCCCCCATGCCATCAGCTGATCCTACATGTTATCATAACCTTTTATCTCTCTCTCCTTCCTTCTTCCAACACCACAAATCCCCACACAATAGATAATGATGCTGATGATAACAATAATCTATATGGAAACCACAGTATATTTCTGCAGGATGTTGAAATTTCTTGTAAACAAGCAAAACAAACTGCCCAGCCCCTCAGCGGAGATTATTACGATAGAAAAGTGTTAATGCTCTGTCTTCAGTTTCCCTTGTTCACTGAAATCACAATGCTATGGAAATCTCTGCTGATCTTCATTTTATGTTTTGTATCATGCATTGAAGAGAAATTCTAGAAAAAACTCCTAACAAGTGACTACATGCATTAACTTTTCACAATAGCACAAATAGTTAGAAAACTAATTTCCTGAGAAGTCCAGTGTGTTTTCTTTATTAATAATGGTGCTCCAGGTTGCATATATTACAATTCTTTCTTAAGTGATATTCTGAATAGTATTCTGTTTCTTCATTTTTAGATTTCAATAAACTTGACATTATTGAAGAGTATTCATAAATTTTGCTGAAATTCAATTACGATAACAATTGGTTCTTGCACAGTGTCCTGACTGAGCCAATGGTAGAAGTATGAGGATTATATACTCTCACCTCATTTCACAGGCAATAATGAAAGAGGATGAGATTAAATCCCTTCTACCTACATCTTTATTTAAAGAAATAACTAGGGAATGTGCAGATTTTCTTTCCACTCATAGTTGTTTCTCTGCTTTCAGAACAATGAAAACAATTAGAAGTATTCAATGCCTAATTAGGAAAAAAAAAACCCTCAAAGGTTAGATGAACTAGATGAACTTTGGGGTTTATTGAAACACACCAATTGAAATTAGAAACAGCTTGTTCCACATGTGATCATCTAGCTTTCAGAGGTAGGAAACTTTAAAAAAAAATCATTACACAACGTCAAAACCTTAAATCTAACATCCCCCAGTCTCTCCTTCCTTATTACTATAAGCTCCAAACTGCTAGCGCAGGGCAGGATTGAGCATCAGCACTGCGCAATGGGATTCTCATCACTGTTCCTTTGAAAAGGAGTTTACGCCTCTGGCTAGAACACTGTGAGGCTGCTCTGTGGCTGGGGGCAACTTCAATAGTTTCTTTGCCCTCCCAGAGCTTCTTTGGTGCATATGAGAATTTGGGCTAACATCTTTCTGGGTTTGGGAATATTTTTGCCTACAAGATTGCCTGTGCCAGAAAGTACTTTGTCTTCTTTTACTTTTTACTAAGCCTAAAAAACCCTCTTATAATTGTCCTGCATTTTAAAAGAACTTGCAGAAAATCTATTTGATGTGCTGTTTTCTTCAAACGTCTCTCAGGTTATGATACCAGTGGAAGATTAGAACTGCAGAATTACGATTTCTTTTTAATTAAATTACTGATTATTTGCAAATTTAAGAAACAATCATTTAGGCACTGTCACATCAGAGTGCTTGGTTAACAAATGCGTGCTAAATTAGGGTGAGCTTTGGATCTTGGAGATGGAAACAGCAGCGCCCCATGTAACACCTGATCTGTAAGTAATGAGAGTAGAGATACCAGTCTTAGGAGAATGGGTCCTTCTAAGCTGTTTTGATAGTAATGGACTGTTTTAATTACTTTCCCTCTTGATAACTTTTCCCTTATTTAATTTGTTAAGAGCAGACACTTATAATCATAAACATGTTAGCTCATTGTCAGAGAATTATTTCAAAGAAACTTGTTACTTAATATACAGAAAAATATGCCCTAAGATCATTAGGAACAAGGCAACAAGTTAAGAAAAATAAATAAATCTCTTTACAGTTCATCACTAGGTACAGAAAAATCAGGCCATTATAAGATATTCCCACAAAAAGCAACAGTTAAATTTTCTAAATATTATGACCTGTATGGTCAAGGAAGATCGGCAGTTTCAGCAGAAATAACGCGGACACCTCAAGAAAATCCTAAAGCAAAATCTTTTGGGGAAATATTAAATTGCAGTTAATTTTTATGTATTAAAATACACAAAAATAAAATGAAAGCCTAGCATTACAAAGTAAGAGACTATTGCCTATTCTCAGCTTTTGAATTAAATATTCATTTGCTGTTCTTATTTTTGACATTAGGTTTCATTTTCCAGTACATGTTGGTCACAGGACGACTGTGTTAATCTGGCTGCCTCTAAATGATAACTTTACCTTTAGAGGCATAAGGCACAATGGAGCCCATTTTTTAAAGAAAATAATTTTATTTATTAGTAGGACACACAGTGTAATATTTTGTCAGAACTGCTTAAAGTCTCCAAGATGCTATAAGTACCAAAACTCTAGAAGAAGTTAATCCTAAACAACACATGTATGTGAAACATCATTTTTTTTGTTTTATTAAATAATATTTATTAACTTAGCTTTATTTTATTTTGAATGGTAAAGAAAGCCTGACCTTTCAAAGCCTTTCATTTGCTGCAGTTTAAGAGAAACATTATAAATGCCATAAGATACTGCTGAATAGGAAACACGAAGGATTCAAAGAAATTAAACTTTGATATGAATACAAAAGACAATTCAGGTTGGCATATGTACACACTCCTTGCTATTGTATTAGTTTTCTATCAAAATGCTGACATTCAGAACATTCAAGAAATATGACTGCCCTTTCAAACTTCAAATCGGGATTTATTTCCTTCCCGTGCGATGTTTATTTGACCTTGTATTAATGTCAGACAGCAAAATCATGTTGTGATGAAAATGAAATATGTTATTTGACTTTTTGATTCACATATACAGCACAAATGTCATTAGAAGAAGGGAATGATATTCTAAATTTGCTGATATTGGATAGATATTCCAATAGCTATTTGGAATCTAAAGTTTAGTACCCATACCGGTTTGAATTAGATACTCTGGGCTGTAAATGATGATAAACTGTAATCAAATAAATAATAATAAATTTAATTTCTTCAAAGATGTCCAAATGCTTTAGATGAACAGAATATGGTATTAAACCCATGCCCTAAAGGATGCTGCTATAACCATGCTATAAAGATCACACAAGATATACACAGGACTGAAGTGTGACCCATTCTGTACTCTTTGCTTGAAATTCTTAAACATTTTTGATCTATCTGTTTTTAGAATTCCAACTTTAGATATTAAAGCTCTGGATGCTCTTCTGTTCTGCAGGCAGGCTTTTGACATCCTACTATCCAGGGAGAAGTATTGCAGGGAAAATATATATTACAATTGTAACCTTGACTCAGGAAACTTTCAGTTATTCCTCCTGTTTTCCACTTATCATTGCTTAACAAAGTCATTCATGATGGTTGATAAAACATTCCGTATGCATCTTTTACTATATGAACACAGTCACCCCAAACATACGTACTGAGGATTCTGTTAAGGCTACCACGTTGTCATTTAATTGTTATCCACCAGCTTGAAATTCTGATAGAATAAATAAATGAATAAAGAATCCTGACTGCCATAGGAAAAAAAGAAAAATTCCACGGGCTATTTGAAGTATCGAGTTTGCCAGTTTCATCACTTAGGGTAATGAAAGGCTATTCCAGTATTCCTGCTGGTATAGAAACTGCATTTTGATGGCTGGTGCAAAATAATCAGGCCTGTTTGAAATTTATAATTTCTCCATTACTGGCAGTATATTGGATTTTTTTTGCTGCGTTTAACCTGAATTTTGTACAGTTTTAAATGCAGGACGTGCCGTTTTAAACTAATTTCTTGTTGCTGCATCAGCTGGCTTGTCAACTGTTTCTTCAATTCCATCTCCATATGCCAGGTATTTAAGTGGATCAAATGACAATAACCTCAATGGAAAGTGTTTGAGATGCATAGTGCAAGAGCTATTAATTGAAATTTCTTAATTTGGTACTACTTACAGGACATTATGCAAATGTAAGGTGATGCAAATCACACTTCTTTACAGGAACTAACTAAAGGACACATTTAAAAACTGTTATTTATTATGCTCCATTTTCTGTGCAGCACTCAATAGTATTCTCTGAGCCACTTCTTCCTTACTGTATTAAAAATTCCAATAATTCATTAAATTCTAATAAATTATTGTAGTGTAAATTAAAGAAAAAAGAACTTGGTATCAAGTAACCTGTAACGTCACAGTCTGCACAAAACTTAACAAGAAATGACACAAGCAGTTTCTTCTGTTGCTGTAACAGCAATAGGACTTCTTTAGGCACTTAATACTCTGCCATGAGGCATATCAGGAGTTTTATTAAATAAACACAGTACTTGACATTGTGGTCTGTTGATCACTCAAAAGATCTCTCAGCAAGCATACGAGCTATTTATTAGTGAGAGCACATACAATGTATCAGTGAATTCCAGCATGACACCTGACAATAAAACAGCAGAGACGCCTCCCATCAGCTACGTTGTGCATAATACATAACCCAGAAGCCTGCACAGCTTCTCAAAATTTCTTCCCAAATTCATTACTTATTCCTACATGTTGTTAATTGACCCTGTGGTTTAAAGGTTCAGATTTTTGAAGTTAAATAGTCCTCTTTTTGTCTTCATCTGCTTTTCAGCTGATCAACTATCAGTTCAGACTACTGTACGCCGCATACAGATAATAATGTGCAAAACAATAAAGCCAGAAGAGCACTAGAACTGAGACCTGCCATTTTCTACGCATCTGAGAAAATCAGAGAATCCATTCTGCACATTTATTTCCCCTGATTCCCACTGTTTCAATGCTCCTGAGAAAGAGGTGCTGAGGGGCATGGTTTAGAGATTGGTGGGAATGGTTGGACTCGATGATCCAGTGGGTCTCTTCCAACCTGGTGATTCTGTTATACAACTATAAATGGTCCACCAAATTCATGGCCAAAATCTGCTTCAAATCCCCAAAGCAGTCATGGCTGGATAGCTACTGTCTTTTGCACCCATCAAGTTCCGCAAGAGAACAATGTACCCTGTGTAATTTTGTATATTAGTCAGTTAAGGTAGTTGGTTTGTTATAGGTTGATTATCTAATCCCCTGACTTCTAAACAGGGACTAAGCAAAAACATGATCTTGAGATTAACAATTTGCTGGTCTAGATTTACTTTCAGAGTAAAGCTGGAAAGGTACATTAAAAGCCTGTCCCTCGACTTGTCTCATCATCTCTGTTAATCCTTGAAGCATATGTGGTATTTTGGGAGAATACTCATTATCATCACGTGCACAAAAGTCTAACAGAGAGACTGGGTTTTTAAAGGGTGTAGCCTGAATTTCCCCTTGCTGAGAACTGAGGCACACAGTGGGAAATCTCCAGGATTGCTGTGGAGAAGCAATCGAGCCTTGGGTTTACTTCTGTCCTGAGAAGTTTTAGTGCTGGTCTTTTCATTTTCAGGCATGCTAATTTACAGCTAATTATAATTCAGCCATTAAATGTGAATGGAGAGGATAAAGAAAAAGTAATTAAAAAGATCTCTGTAGAAGAATAAAATTAAGAGATGGAGAGACATTAACAGAGAGGGAGGCGGAGATACTGAGCTACTGTAAACTAATATATCCTGAGCAACTGCCTAGTCTCTTCTTGGTCGACCTGTATATAATTCATTTTCCATGGAGAAAGTTCATATTCCTTCTGCAATAAATGATACATTTTGTTTATAACAATTTCTCTAGCCAGTGTGTTTTTTCCCTTTCCTTTTTATAAAGATTCCATGATCACTGATTTTTCAGTCTCATTATTACAGTTAAAACAACTGAATGCTGCACTAGTGCTACTGCAATGGCAGAATACCCTCCAAGAAGCATCAGAATACATCTAGATGCAGAGGAGATGCACATGGGAACTTGAGTTGCACAACTTCAGCATCCTTATCCAATACCATGCTGACAAACTTCAGTTAAAGTGGACTCAAAACAGCAAAATCTTCAGGCTCTGCCAAAAGGATGAATAGAACAGAAAATACTTCAGAAAAAAAACAAAGGAGCCTTAATCTGCAAATGTGTTTTTTTCTCATTGTTAACTGCCTTTTCCCTTGAAAGACAAGTTCAAAAAGAAATGTATATTAGAAGAGTAACAGATGAATTATTAAAATATCTTTGGGAAAAAAAAGAGAACTTTTAACCTTAAGAGCTTTAGTATCAATAAGAATGGCTTCAGGACCTTAGAACAATGCCATCAATTTAATTATAAGCATGGAAAGAAAGCTCTTTACTTAAAGAGCTACTGACAAAGTTACTCTTTGAATAACCAAATGAATGGTAGTGCAATATTTATTCAAGAAAAAGGACAATGATTATATAGTAAGAGAAGCGGCGAGACACACTAAGAATCAGCAGGACGTGGTAAACTATAGAGTTCTTGGATCATTCTTAAAACAAATAATGTGCTGAAGCCAAATAAGACACCATCTCCAATTCAGTACGGTGCACTGGGGGAACCCTTGACTTCAGAGTATGTGAGAACAGCCTCTAGGAGGAAAAATTACTGTACAGGCAGAAGCCAGCAAGAGCAAATAGAAAAAAACAGTGCATGCATGACATGAAGATTCTAGAGGGGGTAATTCTTGCATAAAGGAAGGCTTTTATAGCGTGACCCCACCTATCCAAACTAATCTATACTTGGCACTTCTGCCCTATTAGAACTGGCACATCATCTTGTCAGCAGGAACAATGCCATGGAAACAGATGGGAACAATATAGACAGCCAAGAGCCTGTGTCTGAGTATCAACTGTGTGTGTTGAACACAAGAATCCCAGCCAGCAATGTCAAAAATTGCAATTCAGAATCTCCCTGCGATGGAGGCATAATAGCCTCTAGACACAAACCACTTCAGCTAAGTTTAACTCCAGTGAATCAGATTAAGTCATGCAGAGGTATTTGTGATGAAGGGTCTGCCTGCCTTTGGTTTATACTGTAAATCTCATACAGAAAGCTTTTCTTCACATCAGTTCAGAACTGCATTGTATGGAGCAAAAAGAAACAGAATTTTTCTTGTTCTTAGAAAAGATGTAAAACTTCACTGAGGAAGAAGCCTTAAAAAACCCTAAACTATCACTTCTCTGTCTCTTTCCCTGCTAAGTAACCAAAACAAAGACTGAAGGTTAGATGGCTGAACACAGAAACAGGACAAAGCTTCCTAGACTGATAGAATTAGGAAACAAAGGGACACAAAATATCAAAAATTAAAAGAATTGAAAGATACTTTGATACAAGAGCTGTACAACATTAGATCCAAACCAATCTTACTAGTGGACAAGATCTTCACCAAAAACATAGATATCCTGGTACAACTTAAAGATGAAAGGTATATGTATATTTTTGTGATGTAATACTATCATATTTCTTGTGATGGTAGCTGTTAATATTACAGATCACCAAAAGATTTAGACTCAATGCGGATGGTGCTTTCCATGGTTTTGTGTAGGAAGTGTAAAGAGGAGTTTTAAAGAGGAGGAAACTGAGGCACAGAGAGCCGATATCACTTACTGAGGTCAGCCAACAAATACTTGGCAGGTTTGGAAAGAAATTCTGTTCCTTTGAACTCAGTAAGCACAGAGACTACCAAACCGTATTGTCTTCCTATTGCTTTTATTGATAAGAAAATGGTTCTCAGAAATCAGCAGGAATTAAGACATCCAGAGAGCTTCTATAGGAGTGAATTTTACTACAACACCTTGCAAGAAAGGAGCTGGCAAACAGTTTATTTCCAGTGTGGTCCTGAGGAAGTTACTGTGGCTGGTTTTGTGTAAAAACCTGAAAACATGACATTTTACAGAATTAGGGCCCTGCTTTGTGCGTGTCATCTTCCAAAATGCCGGTGGGAATCATGCAGTCCTTGACAGGGTGATGACTGAACAAATTCCACTCATTACTTAGGCAGCACACTGCAAAAAGATGATTTTATTGGACAGTGTGACGACACGTTTTTATCATAAAATGCAAAAATAAGTTTAGGTGAAACATTCTGATTAATTTTTAACCAGAACCTGTAGCAGCCTTTCAGCATTCTATCAAGAGTTATTTGGACTGAAAGAATATCCTCCCTCCTAGAAAACACACAACATAAAAATGAAAATATTTTGATTCCATATCTTAAAATCATAGTTTAATGCACCAACTGTGAAATGTTTCCTTATGAAATTTATATATTAAAAGTTTTCATTTAGGTAACCCATATTTCATTTGATCTGAAAAAAAATTTCTTGTTTTAACATCAGGTTTAGAACAAAAAAACCCCAATCAGTTCACCCAGTAACTTGAAACAGACTTTCTAAAAAAACTATAATTTTACTGAAGGGAGGATAAAAAGGGAGTGAAAATAACAGACCACTAGAGAAGTTATCAAGAATTAAAACTGCTCCATGTTCTGCAATGATCATCTGTTGACATAACACCTACAAAGGAACACCTAACAGCCTGAATAGGTATGCTTTAAAAAGCAATAGTGATGGTCCTGAGTGACATTACTGACATTAAACCTTGAATGACAAGATTAACTGTGCCTTGACCATCTATTTTCCAGTCAAGCTTGACCACTAGGGGTAAAATATAGTTTCTGAATAAAATGAGTGAACAAACAGGAAGAAAAACAGAAAATGTACATATTAAAAAACTCAGTCATCACAAATAAGTGCACTTGATGTCATGTGGCCTTGGAAGACCCACATAACAGTCCATATTCTTCATATAACCCGTGCCACTGTTACTAAGACCTGCTTTTACATAATAAAAATAAACCAAACTGGGCAGAGGTTACAGAGTGGACAAAAGGAAGGACTTGGAAAAGTTTTCAGTCACAAAGATGATGTTTCTGGCCAGTGGAACAATTTAATTCATAGCTCAAGAGTGCTCCTGGATTTCCCAACCATCCTAAGTTTTCATTCCTTATATCCCTGCACAGTCAATAATCGGTGTGGTACTCTAGGAGAGTAACTGAAATTACATTCGAGCTGAGCTGCTGAGAACTGTGCATGTAGACGCATGTTTGGAAAGGTGTACAAATAGAAGGCATATTTAATTTACCCTTTCCTAGGGGCTAGCTTAAGAACAGATTAAAGAGAGATAATGCATTCACAAGGCAGAGATTCTCACCGTTGCTTGATAAGGAGGTGCCACCTTACTTTGTCTGCTATGAAATTTGTCAAGTGACAGCAGTGTAGTATAAGTGATAATGAAGCCATCTGTCCCTGAGAAACACTGATCTCTCAGGTTTACCAAAACCTAGAGGTAAAAAACAATGTAGAATTTTACCAACCCAAATGTTCTATTCTATTACTTTTGTTTCTTGTTATGGAATTGTAGCAAACCCAAATGGCTTCCAACTACGTACCTTCAGTTCATGCTTATATCTGTTTTCCCTGAGTTCCCTTGATGGTCTCAGCTCAGTACTACTACACTTGTTGGTTTAAAACTGGCTCACCAAAATACTAAATTGTAACCAAATGTTTAATCAAGAATGCTGATCCATCTTTAAGAGCCCATGTTTCATCAATCAGGGCATAAATGGAAATAAAGTCCATTCACCTATTCATGTTCCTATCCCCTGAATTATCTTTAGTAGCCTGCAATGAGTAAAAAATGTAACTAACTCACACTGACATACCCAGATGAGCTTTCAATTAGCTTTGATATGCACATGTGGCACGCAGTCACGCATTTGGACAGCTAATCTTTATGTCTAGGAAGGAAAGTGTTAAATCTGATATTCTCTTGGCATAAAAGAGATATTGAGATGAAAGAATAATCAATCTTTCATAAATAATATACATGGGTGGGTACATTATATATTCAAAGCTACAGTCAAACGGTTGGGGAGAATGATAATTTATTCTGTTGAATTTCTTCAGAATGAATCCTGGAACAGATCAAACAAAAAAGTTATAAAATAGGAATTACAGGTAATGAAGGGTTCCTTGTTGCACAGGAGATCTGCTAGCTCTTATACATAATTAAAATATATGAGGTCAGGGGTAAGCTTAAAGGTGATTATGTCAGGAATCATTTTGTTATTCTTTTATTAAACAATACCAGACCTGTATTTATTTTACCGATACATACATATACAATATGAAATGACTGGGATTGAAATGATATTTTAAATTACCATGTTTTGATTAAACACAGAAGCAGAAGAGTGGTTTAATATTTGTACCTTGTATCTGTAGCAGGTTTTTTCTAGACATCTAAATTATCTGTGTTATTGCAATTCTATTTCAAGAAGTAGCGCTTCCACTAGTAATATTTTTGGGAACGTTGTGACAGATACCACCAAGTTTTCTTTTTCTGCAAAAAGTTTTTTGGCCATTGTAGCTTGTTCTGCTGAAAATGTGATTAAGCAACAGCTGCTTGGCTGAATAACAATCACTACACTTCAGTGCTTTGTATAGTTTTTCCTATGTACTTTTTTCACTTATAACACTCACTGTAAGAAATTATTATAACTCGATGTGTGATAACTATGATATAACTTGATATAGGATAACTAAAAAATGACATTCCAACCTGGTTATTCTATGATTCCATGATATGCACTTCTATTTATAAATCTCTGAGTTGCAGGCATACTTAGGGGCTTCGTGAATATGTGCATATTACTTTTCCAAAATGAAAGCATAAACTTACGTTTTGTTTTTACAACAACTGTTCATCTCCTAGTAAATGGCTCAGAATTTTTGACAGGGAGGCCTGACAGATAGAGACAGGTAACTGAGAAGTCATCCCCGAGAATGTAAGTATAATTTCCTTGTGAAAACAAAAAAGACCAAAAAACCACAGGTAGCATTGGAAGATACTTTTTGAAGCAACACACGTATCTGGGGGGATTTCACCTCTTGTTGTCAAAACAGCAAAAACAAAAGGTCTTGAAGAAGCTAGGATCTACAAAATACTGAAGTAGGAGAGAAGCTAAGAAGGCTGGGTGATAGGGGATGGACAAAAGCGAAAGAGGGGAAGATGAAGTAACATCCCTTTCTGAATAGTAACCGTCAGGGAAAAGTAGAGACTGTGTGAAAGTTCTACAGACAGAGGCATAAACCCAGGCAATCCTTATCCTGTGGCAGATGCTCAATTGCATTTGAGAGAACAGTACAGTGGTGATTTGTACTACTCAATTTTCTAAGAGAAAACAAAAGGAAGGAAAAAAAAGTTTCTAATATGCCTTCTTTTACGCTTTCAACCCAGATTACAGTCTCTTCAAAGACTAGCGCACACTTTGTTTTCCAAACCGTTTTAAAGGAAATATATAAACTGAATTTTTAGGATTTTTATGCTTCTGCATGACAGACTGTCAGAGAATTAAAGCAGCAAATTTAAGAAGGGTTTTGTCTTTGTTTTCTGGTTCTATTTCTTGGCATTCACTCAAAAAAAGCATAAACAATTCTCTTTGTACTGGCCACATGCAGATTTTTTTTTTTTTGTGGGAGAAAAAAGCAACATCCAGGAAGATAAGGAGCTTTTGGATCCCTTTCCAATATGAAAAAGAAATGCAATCTGCTTGAGAAACGTTATGAATGAGATAGCATTCACCTTTTCCAGGTTTACCTTCACATTAATTTAAATTTCTTACACAAATATTTTATATTTAGCTGCAATTTAAGGGAAGGACCTGTCTGCATTCCAGATCTGGGTCATGTTCTTTTGGGAGTCAACTGTTACTGGGCAAACAAAGAGAAGGAATAGGAACACAGGTAGCTGCACCTTTGGAAGCCTTTAAATTATTCCTGAAGTTTCTGGTGTTTCTTGAGTTCTGATGGGAAAATATTGACTTCCAGCATATTGCTGACCGTCAGCATCCGCTCAGAGAAACAAACCAGGAGCAGAGTACTGAGGAAGGATAGTAATGAACTGAGCAAAAGTTAAAGGTAACAGAAATGTAAGGGAAGTAAATGAAAGATAAATTTTACTAATTATTCATAACTACACCTCTGCTATCAAGGATAGATGCTGCAATATTTAGACTTTATATAGAAAAATTACAAGGAAATCATAAGTTTTGGATGGCATGTTCAAACATTTGAGGAATTTCTATTTTCCTCCTTTTTTTTTTCTTGATCTAGACAAAGACTTGTAGATGATGTACTATACCAGGAAAATAAATTTACTGTCCATGGGAAAAATAGTTTGATTTTACTTCACAACTGAAATTCAACAAAAAGGTTCAAAGAAAATTCTTTCTCAAAGTAGATCTTTTTATATATCCCATTTTAAAATTCTGATAAACTAGATTTATACAAAAGCAAATTCCTTTTCAATGTACTTCCTTGGGCCCTATCATACAACAAAGAGGCCAGACTTAAAATATAATTTGCCTCAGAGTAAATAAAAATATTTCAAAATATTTTCTAATACTTCTGATTTGATTACATTTACAGATACCCATTCCAGCTCTTTTGAATACAAGCATTAAAATAATCTCCAGCTTTCTTTTGAATGTCTCTACTTAAGAATGGGGGCTGAATAATACTGTATAGCTTCTTAATTTTTTTTTTCTTTATTTATAAGATAATCCAATTAGGAAATGAGGCCATATTAAAACTTATTAGAAATTCTGAGTTTGATCCTAGCACTTTTATGGCATATCCAGTAATGAGACCATTTGTACTATAAAAATACAGTTGCAGCAGGGCACCAACAAGAATTTATCTGCTATCCTGGCAAGTGTCACTGGTTTGTCTTGTCATACTGCATAGGATTCTGATCCGTGCAATTCACAGAAGCCAAGGTGGATTCAAAACAGCCTAAGACACATTTATTTGAGCCTGATCTTGCAGCCAGCTAGTTTCTTCCTTCAATCTATAAAATCTTCAATCTCAAAAAGAAAAAAAAAAGTTAGGATAATCAAAGATAATCATTAAGATAATCAAATGTCACAACTTCACTATCTTCTGCAGTACATTCAAGACACTGGTACTTCTGTCAGGCAGAATTGCCAAAACAGAGTAGGAAGACACTAGTTACATCACTCAAAGGTGCTCACGTATTACTCTGAAACCCAACACTGACTAGCCCAGAATAAGTCTGATACATATCTTAACAGATCAGTTACTGGAACTACTATAACTAGGGGGCTTGTTACATTTACAGTGCTAGAGATATTAAACCTCAGGCATCTTTCCTTCTGTAGCTCCAATCCAAAGGTTTTATAAAAAGGATATTTTTCCCCCACCACTTTAAATCCAACAAAGTATTAAGCAGAGTTTGAGGTTCTAAATCGTAGAATCACAAGGTTGGAAGAGACNGTCTAAAGGTTTTATAAAAAGGGTTTTCCCCCCATCACCACTTTAAATCCAACAAAGCATTAAACAGAGTTTGAGGTTCTAAATCATAAAATCACCAGGTTGGAAGAGACCCACCGGATCAAGTCCAACCATTCCCACCAGTGTCTAAACCATGTGCCTCAGTACCTCATCCACACGTACCTTAAACACCTCCAGGGAAAGCGAGTCAACCACCTCCCTGGGCANAGCTCCTGTCTGCTGCCTTTTATAAACCCTCTACTATCATTCATTTAGTTTCACATTTTATTAATTCTCCCTCAACATAATTTGCACAAACATGTGCAATTGTAGGCACATAAAACAGTGTTTAAAAGGAGGGTTTCCTGAGTTTTATGGCAATCTGTAGCAGGCTAGTGAAGTTGGCCATCTTTGGGTAAGAAGCACTGCCAGCCACATAGTCTTTATGTGTCTATCTTTGCTACTTCAAGATAACTAGAAGGCATTTTTTAGGTAAATCATTCTGTGGCGCTCTCATTGATGATGTATAACTCCATTTACAGTTGTAATCTGGGTAACAAAATGAATAATCCATCAATGTACTATGAATAGTAAATTAACCCAGATAAGTCTTGAACACCCAATCAAAACCATTAAGTAACCAGAAGACTAAGATTGGTGAGGACACATTGGAAGCAATTATAACTAATGAATACATTAACTTCAGGCATGAGAACAGCATTTCTGATATTCCAGTCCATCAAAATGAAATTAAATTGGGGGTGAGCAGAGACAATATAGAAATGTCTCTGAAAATAAACAATTATCCGTGAATGTAATTATTTTGAAGAGAAAGCTTCCTACTAATGATACATATTGCATCACAGGTTCACTGAAGGTGGTGCTATGTAAAGCAGCAGCATAGACAAGCACTAAAGAATGTGCTGCAAGATGCTAACACATCAGCATCACAAGAGACAAGTGAGAAGGCAAGAAAAGAAGTTACTAATGCTTTCCCCATATAATCCCCAATTTTTAAATTAACTTCTATGAAGATCATGGACTACGTGTCATACTAATTACATTAGTTCGCATACAAGGTAGTAATATAGAAGCTTATTGACTAAAATGTCTTCGCAGAGTCAGACTGGTTGCCAAACCCCAAAATGTTTAAATGCTTTTGTCTGCACACCTAGTATATTGTAAAGAGGATCACCAAGTTTATATTGAAAAACGAAGTTAAACCCCTCAAGCATAAACCTTTTACATGTACATTATCATTTTCTTGTGCTACAAAAATTGCTTCTGGTTATACCTCTATCTATACATACACCAATTCTCCTACTACAGTCTTGAATCCACCAGTGCAACTGCTTTCCACCCCCTCCATGAGAAACAAAGCAAAATCATCGTTGAGTTTGAACAGAAGTAACTGATATTGTGCCATACATTAGTGGTAGCTCGTTTCCAGTCTGTTTTTTTCAGAATCAGAGAAACCTTTCTACACTCAAATGCAAGATTTTTGAAGATTTTTAGAATTTTGCAGCCCTCAGTCATGAACCTACACAGGCAGCCAGATCTTCTAAAAATTTAACTCAGCTAGAGTGCCTAAATAAAACTAAATCTGGAAGATTTGCAGAAATGTTTGTCATACTACACTGAGTATCTTATTGTAAGCTGCAATGAACAATTATCTATTCAGTTGCAAAATGCTGTAAACCGTAGCATTATTGTTTCTTTTCTAAGGCTTATTTTTTCCTGAATTCAAAATGAGCTTTACTTAAGAGCCAGGCTAGAATTACCTAAATTGAGAATAACAGTGAAAGATTGATTTTGCTTAGCTGAAACAACTTGACAACGTCTTCCTGGTAACTGGTTACCTGTCAGGTTTTAATGGGCTGGTAATTACTCATTTTATCTTAAGACAAACAGTACTAATAAAGTTTTAAAAACATTGTTATTGCAGAGCTATTATTTTTGTTGTGGACCTAATACACAAGTAATTAAGTCGTAAAACCAGAAAAACTCTCAACTTGATACATTAGCTTATTCTGGTTTTGACAATATGATTAAAATTGCTATGAATCTTTCTCCCCAACAATTTACTCCAAAGTAAAAGTGCTGAGTATTGCTATATAGAATGTAAGGAACAAAAATGAACAGTTTATAATATGCAATAGAGTAAAAACATCTAGAAGATGGGGAAAAGCCTTACTGATTTGAAGAGGAGTACAATGTAGCTGGAGACTTCCACCCTTTAGATCTCCTGAAGAAGTAGGCATCAAGAACTCTAGGAACTGAGTCTCCAAATCTCCTAATGCTTGAATGTTTTTTTAAAAAAATATTTTTTAGGTAATCACCCAAACAAAAAAGGCTGAGCCTTAGCAGATTTAAGCAGATATGGCCTTAAACAGAAGTGGTTATATCAAGAGGAGATTTGGTCAGAGTTTTCCTCCTGTGAGGTAAGTAGAACACATGCTCTCATTCCTTCTATCTGGTCATTAGACTATATCCTGAGTTCCTGTTTTAGTGACTACAAAAGCCTTCCACGTTTTATACTCCTTTATGGTTTGAAAAAAAATCAGCCTTTTCTACCACAGCAAACTGGAAAACTGACACAAAGCACTTTTCAGTTTGCTCCATCAGCCCAGGAAGAACTCGCCTTAAAATTAAGATGCATATTTCCGTTCATATAAGTATCACAAAAAACTTGACTTGAAAGTTCTATAGATCTGATACAGAGGTCACTGACAGGGAACGAATACAGACACTAAGCTGTCATTTTTATAGTTACTTTTCTGCTTATTATCATGCTTTAAAATTGATAACCTTTTTTTTTTGTTTGTTATTTTTTTCCAGCTATGACAAATCCTTTTTTATGCCTAGCCTACGCACATTTCCATTGTTTTTAGATGATAATCCTCTTCTTCCTTTCATTAGGGATTAATAACTTGAAAATACCTAGTTATAGCAGGTTATTCTTAGCTTTCCTACAGACCCACTACTGAAGTCCAGCTGCTTGGGGCTTTTCTTTTCAAATGTCTTTTCCATCTGAAGTGAGAAAAATCAGATATATCTGATCTCTGCTACAAAATTAAAAAAACCCACATTATCCCAGAAAAGGGTTAAGGTTCCCAGGTGAGTCCATGCTTTACTCATGAACAGCTATCCCATAGCTACCAAGCAACACATTTCCTTTTGACAATCAGAATTAGTTCTGATCATGTGTAAGAGGGCAGCCTTACATCACTCAGTCAGCAGAAGAGAGTGGATCTCCTAACATTTCCATTGCTTTGAGACATCTTTCTTATGCTAACATCTCATTTAACAAAAGCATTCCCCTTCCATTGTTCTCCTCTGCAGCTAATATTCTAGCCTTTAAATACCACTATTTCAAGTATACCATACATTCATTGCTTACTGTAGATAAGTGTCATTCAGGTGAAGGTCTTAGCACATCAAGGTGTGTTTAAGTTCTTTCAATAGCGATGAGTACAGCAGATGATTTCCATAGTGAAAGAAAATCTATCCACTTCAGTTCAACTCTTGTATCAGCTTTGCTGATGGGTAACAAACAAACCGTTCAAGGCTGAGTTTGACTGTGGAAGTGAAGGACATAATAGACAGGAGAGACATTATTATGGCATCAAATTTGTGACAAGAAACTCAAAGAAACCTTTCTTGTAAAATGGAAATCGGGAGGAGCAAGCAATGAATTTCTTTAAAATACAGATAATCAGACATCCTTATTTCCAGTAGCGGTTAAGTCATAGATACCATCCTTCTACAGGGAAGAAACCACAATGAAGGAAATAAATATCCATCTGGATTCTCATTAAGATGTTTTTTCCTCTTTAAAATAACTATTTTTAATTTTCTCTCCTGCAAGTTACAGAAATACTGAAATCCCAATTGATCAGGGCTATGAAGACAAACTGTTAATTTCCTTGCACGTTTGTGATTTTGAAAACACAGACAAACAACATGATTAAAACACAGTACCTAGCAGAATCGAGCCATGTTGAAGACTGAGCGAATCCAGGCAATATTGCTTATTGTTTACTGACCTAACTCCTCAGTTAAACCAGATGATTTCTCAAACCTGATTGCTACTGTAGAATGCATAAAAAACCCTTCACCTACACTTGTTTGCCTTCCATAGGTCTCTATAGAAGGAACTGGTCACTAGTAGGTCCTTCGTATTGTCCTAACACTGCTCATTATTATTCTACATGGAGAAAGGTATAGTTTCACCTGAATTTGAGGACGCAAACAGCTTATTTTTTATTCCTTTCAATGCTAGAGTGGTGGCGATGTTTTCAGACCTGGGATTTTGCTGCTGCTGCACAAAATTAGTTATCAGTTACGGTACAGACCGTCATTAACCTTTGCATATGTAACAAACTAAACTTTCTCACTACTGAAAAAAAAGACAGTAACAGCAGTTAACATTTATCTTTAAACCTTTGCAGGAAAACTTAAACATTTACGATTTGAATTTTTTTTCTGTAACCTTAGGATAGTATAAGCAGAGTAAGTTTTGCAGATGGAATTTACTTATCTCTCCCTACCGTAAAGAAAAATATTTGCCGGCCATCTTATGTAGAGCTTAAGAACATCTGAGAGAATTTGTTCTTAAAATCTCCAGTTTTATAAGTTTTAGCTATATTAAACTCACACCTATCCCTTTCAAATATGTAATTGTGATGAGATTTCACCATATGTTTTCTTCAGTGGAATACATATTTTAGCTAAAAATTCATTTCATCTTTGAAGCAAATGCAACTTTAGAGTTTCAGCTCCCATGTACAAAACAAATAATGATCTGGCTTCTCAAAGGCTCCTCTCATTTGAATTAAGCACTGAAAACCTTCATAAAAGGCACACTGCAGGCTGATTACACAAAGTTTCATGTAAAATCATATCTCTAATTCAGCATTTTTGTCATGCTTCAGTACTAGACAACCATTCAAAAGCCTTTTGAAGCCTGTTACAAGAATTTCATAGGTTTTAATAAAATCCAGTTCAGCTAGTCTTAAATATCATGCCCATAGAGTTCTGTGTTGAATCAGAAACACGAAGATTGAAACTGTGCCTATGTCAATGACAATTCTTAATTTTTCACTGTTTAAATTGGAAGGAATTCACCTAGACAAATCACGGCACAAACTGAATATCCCTATTCATGTATAATTTTGAAAGATTTCCATGACCTACTACAATTAAAATGTTGCCACTTGCCAAGCATCATGTAGATGTTCTATTTGGAAGGGTGATTTGAGTACACTTGACTCCTGCTATAGAAAATGAAATGAAAATGTCTAAATAAAATAGCTCTGTCTCTACCTTCTATTACAATCAGCTCAAAACAAACGAGAAAGACAAATATGTTTTTTCTTACACTCCTAATCAAAATACTCAGTGTTCATTTGAAGCCTATACTTAACCTTTCTGACCTATAGCAATTTGATGAAAGTCAGAAACATTGAAACATGAAATTGAGCTTAAAAATGGTCTTACTTATCTAAAAGGAAATGCACAAAGCATCAGACATTTCATTATAGCAATGGTTTTGGGTTTTTTTTCTTTCTTTTACTCTTTGGAGCTTTGCCCCTCTCTAATTATACAACATTAATTTCTCCTTAAACAAAAAGCCAGATGTTTGCAGGCTCTGATCGCAGGCTGATTTTATGCTAAAATCATCAAGTCCAGCATTAGCTACTAATGAGTGTCTTCCTTCCATTAACCTGGATACAGGTAGCACTCCCAGAAGAAGGAGTTGTCAGCATCCCGTTTTCAATTAAATTTTCTTGGAAGATGTGAACCATTAGACCACGATCAAGGTCTAGACACACACGCAAATACTAAATACACATTCAGGTAAGATTTGGAGTTAGTTTTTTTAGCATGAAATCACTGTCCTGATGAAGACACTGAAGTGAGATTAAATCTAGACATCATACACTGTGAAGTGCTCTTCTCCACCATGATCTCAAAGACAGAATACTGCTTGTCTACATTACCCACATGTAGGTACCTGGAGAAGTAACCTGAGGTACAAATGATATTTGGTCCATTTTTTCCCAACATGCTTATCTGTGCTGCAGAGCCCAGCTCACCAGCTACTCTACCTTCCCTTTTCAGGAAGTGTCAATGGGAACAAACCTTGCGGATGCCCTAGCATCCTCAAAAGGAATTGGATATTAGCCAACTTGTGGCTGAGAGGGCACTTGTAGACTGTCAAAGGATAAAACAGATGCTTAAGACTAAATACGATACTAAAATATTAACTAACCAAGCAGCATGGCATGAATATAGCCAATAGGTCTCAAGTAGGAGCTAGACTTCTGTCAAATGGGAGCTAGGAAACTTCATTTTACTTCTGTATTTTTTCTGTATCTATTAAAAAAAAGCAGACTTGCATTTAAGAAGGAAGAAACTGCATTTCTGCTATCCATTTTCTAGATCTTTCTGACTTAGATAGACTTTCCAGGAACAAAAAAAATAAATCATTTAATCTTATCTACTCAAATATTTCTGACAGTTGTGATGGAAAAATAACATCACATTAATAAGGCAGCTTTTAAGTGACATTCCAAGAGGTTTTTTCTGTTGTACTAGCATCTAAATACAAAGGAATGAATCAGCAGTAATAGAAACATAAGGAAACCCTTTATATTGTAGTGGATGAACAGTACACCAGAGCTTCTATTCCCTTTGGTTACATTTGTACCTTTTAATCTAATGATTCAGCAGCGGATACAACTCCAGTCTACATCAAAGCAACTAAAATACTGCTTTGAAGGTTTAATAGTAGCTGGCAGTGTAATGACAGGTGGCCACAGCCACAACCTAATTTGAAACAAGCTGCAACATTGGTTGAAGACATCTGACTCTGAATTCTGGGAAGCATATTTTCCTGAATGAAGCGAGAAATTCAACTGACACCAGACTACACTAAATTTTGAGTACCGTGCTTGATATACCTTCCCCATTGACGCTTCCTTTAGATGCTGCTTCAGTGAGTAAATTATTCCACGACAGCAATAATATTGCTGCTTGTTTAGCACTCATTTTATGTTAATTCAAGAGGATGAATGAAAACTGTCATTGTGAGAACTCAATAAGACATCACACAAATCATTAGCAATTGGGTGGGTTCTTGAGAAACTGGATTAGGATAAACAGTGCAATCAACTAAAAGGGGTCGCTTTCATTGCCGTGCTCTTCATCACTGGACACACTGGATATTCCTTACTGGATAGGAAAAATCTCAAGCATGTACTTTAATGGGAAATAAGGAAAATACCTTTCCTGCAGTTACTTTTTCTAAGCAGTCTGCTCTGGAAACCCTTCTGTAGTAAAGCCTGTTACCACAACTGTAAGATTGCCAAAATAGGAAAAGATTAATAACCTGAGCTAGAAGCTAAAATTACAAGGTTCAACAAAAATTGCTTATCTGCTTTAAAGTTTCACAGTAGATGAAGCTTTCAAAATATTATGGATTTATTATGTAAAGAAATAATTTTTTTTCATGTAGATATACTTTACAAACGGTATACTCCAAGGTTAATCACAATATAGACAAAAAGAAAAAATTGGTAGTAAAATGTACTCAAATATTCAGAGGGCCATAATTTAACAGTCTGCTATGCAAAAGAGGTTCTGAAGTCATGAGAGGTCTTTCAAGTTTCTCTGCCTCATCTTTGTAACATGGTGATGATCCTTCATTGCGTGTCAGACTCCACAACAGCAGCAGCCACAGAAGCACTAGCACATTCAGGAGTCTAGAGGCAATGAAGAAAGGTGTGATTCTACAGGGCTATTTAATCTAACCACATTTATTGTGCAATCCAACAGGCTATTCAAAACATATCTCTCCAATACGGTTGTTGCCCTGCAATTCAGCCCTTCTGATTATACTCGCGCAAGATCAGAGTTTCACATAACTTTCCACAACTTGTCTGTAAACCCTCAGTAAAACACTGAGAGCAGCATTTTTATTAGGAAGAGATATTCTCCCATCCCTAATAGTAGCAAAATGTATTTACCCTTCAAAATACCTGTATGGCATTAAAACATAACTGCTTTGAGATTCAGTAGGTTTCTTCAGGGAAATAGCGTAAGCCATAACAGATTACAAGGCCCTTTTATGAAGCAATGTATTAGAATTACTTGTTATCAAAATTCCGTGAGCATTCATGTAGCAGAGAAAAAAAAATTGCAAAGATTAATTGGTAAGACAAAATTTGCTGTTAATAAAAATCCTCTAAACTGAAGTGAATCAGAGAATCAATTTCCTACCTATGTTCTATCAGAACACAAGAAGATATTCGTAGGAATAAGCTGTAAAGCATATATTATCTTGATGTGTTTTGTTACTTAGTTGGACAGTTTTTATGAGTGTAATAAACAACTTTGAAAGATACTTTTTTAAACTCTAAGTGCCTAGCAATACATTGATAATTACTATAGAAAATTAAAAAGTCTTGACACTTAAGTAAGGATTAAACTTCAGTTAAATGAATTGTCTCTAAAGTTGTTATAAAAGTTAACGAGTATATTCTCTGCCCTTCTGAAGTTCTGATCTTCCTACAATTCTGACAACTACAATAGACAACTTCTGAGATCAAGAATCTTCAGATTTTTACTGTACACCAGTGCTCCACAAAGCCCTCCTCCTAATGAGAACTTTTTGTATTAGAGTGGTTAAGAGATTTGCCCCAGAGGCCAAAAACGGACTATGGATTTTTCCGTTAGGTCGATTTTAAAATTGTGTGGTTTGACATTTCAGAGAAAAAAAAAAGTATGGACTGGTCAATATAATTACATCCACTGGAAACAGCTCAATGTGTTTTGCTTTGAAACAATCTGTTTTGAAACCTATATTGTCCTTTGCATTGCTGCAGAACTCCAATGTCCTTATCAGTAATGCAATTTAAATGTTTATTGTGCTGTGCTATGTAATAATTAAAAAAAACAACCATGGCTTTATTTAAAATACTTGAAAATCCCAATAATTGACAAATGCACACAACAGACAGGGTTTATGCTGTAAATGACATTGCTTTCAAGCTCAAGAGTTTGTGACTAATTAAGAAAGCTTTAGAAATGTGAAAAGGCCAATAACAATGCATGGGATGTTAAGGGATCAATTTTGATTTTTTGTGCATAGTTTCAAGTTGTGGGCAATTAAGAATCTCACTCTTCCAAGAAGCTGTCTAGATCACCTGGGAATACTGCTACTCAGCTGCTATTTTGGCAAAAACAACATGCACCTTCCTAACCCACAGCTAGAGAACCACACAGTACTTCACTGATCCTCACCCAGAAATTCTACCCACTGGAGGACAGTAATAAACTGACTTATCCAGTTAAGGAACAAGAGGAAACCCAGAGTGAAGTGAGAAAATGCCACCTATTAGGATCTAGTTTGGTAGGTACTCCATTTCAGAAAGTTTTTGTAATTAGCAAGAAGCCTGCAGGAAGATAACGCACCATAAATCTATGCAATGTTTTAAAAGAAGTTTCAGCATTCCTTCTCCGATCATTATAACCATTTACAGTGTTTGTTCATCAGCAATGGAAACACTGAAGTACTACCAGCAACTCTCCTAGGAAGAATTGCTTTCTCCCAAGTGACAGAGAACCATATGTTGCATATTTTTATGCGCTGTGCTGTGCCACTGCACAAGCGTGTGTGTAAAAACATGCTGGTATTTTTTGTTGTATTTTCTGTTCAAACCTAAAGCAGAGGAAAACAAAGGCTTTGATAATCATCTGTTAACTGGTTCCACTAATACACAAGTAATACCAGCCTCCCATAGCTGGGAACAGAACAGTCATCCTAACATATAAACAGTTTCCATTCAATTAGAATATAAGCTCTGCAGGCAAACCAACAATTTTTTAATCCTAGCCATCAAAAGAAGTTTGCTACATGCAACAGAGGTTTAAATATACAGTAGTTTTTCATTGTGTTTTATGTTGCTTTATGCTGAACTTATCTGTCATCATAGACCTCTGGAAACCTCTGGCTTCGGTTAAACTCCAGAGCACAGGATAAAAGTTCAAGCTATGTTTTTGCACCTTTTAAACTACTTTACTGAAGAACACAACCAAAAGAGAATCTCAGGGGTTTAGGAAGAACTAGAAAAGTTCAATCATTACTTAAAATGGGCAATTAAAATAAAGCAGTTTCCTAAAGCCTTTTTCTTCTACTGCAGAGACACAATTAACCGTAGTGCTGTCATGTGTCCTTATTTTCAACCTGGGAACCTTAACCCAGATCCTGAGCCATAATCTTCTTTGAGACCATATGACAGAGAACTTGCTCTTCAGTGAAGTTGTATTCTCAGCTCTTTACATATCTGCCAGAAAATTGTGATTTAAAATTTACATCCTCATGCTACTTGCAGGTACTTAATACAAATCTTACAAGTCACAGAAAAGCATCCCAAAACAAATCCCAAGAATCTTGCATATTGATCAGATATTCTTCACTTAATTTTTAACAAGCACTTAGCAGGTTACCTTGTGTTTTGATTTCTTTCTTGAAGTGAAATTACTCCATATGTCCTTTCATATTTTGTCTGATTTGCAATTGTATTTCTCATTATCATTATCATTTTGTGAGGATATGTTGCTATTTCCTTTGGTTTCATTCCCTCTGTTATGTTTCACTTGTACAAAATTAATTACATTGTACCTTCAAGCATAATTTTAACAGTGTCTCCATTGCACTGTGTCTGCCTTTAATTAATGCTCTTCTAATGTAGGTTTTAGAGCCAAATGGTGCAATATTCCGAGCATCAAAGAAACAAAAGATCTAACAAAGCTGAAATGAAAGAACCAGTGAAAGCTACAGACAATGTATTCTCATTTGAAAAATGTCACTTCAATTTTATTTTAGATAGTAGAACCAAAGAAGATCATTTCTACTTCTTCCTCATTTATCACTGAACTTTTTGGTGAGGCTGACTCCAATCTGGGAGCAAATCTGTAACTTATGAAATTAATCGCTCAACTGTCCGCATATCTTCTACAGTTCCCAATCCACACCCTTCCCATAAGAATTTTTTTATTCATTTAAAGACCCAGAAAGTCACAGAGCTCCCCCAAACAGTATATTCCTGCTCTCTCTCTCAAAAATCACTAGATCAATATCACTTGAATTCTCTTGGTTGTTTATTCAGGAAGGCAAAGGGAAAGGAGTATTCCACAAATGCCCCATTCATGCTTTTTTTTTTTTAAGTGCCTAGTGATCTCTAACCATTGATCTAATACATACTCAGCCAGGAACGTAAGCCTTCCACAGACACTGAGGTGTATAATTGTAGTTATATAGGACTGTGGATATTTTAGGCTCATTCAGATCTTTGGGTTTCAGGGACTTCAAAGTGAAGCCTTGGGTGTTTCCTGTTTCTATCAGGCAGAAAATGGTTTTTACTGAGGTCAGGACTTTTCTTATCTCACTAAGTTTCCAAAATTAATTTTCAACATATAGCAAGCATGAACTAAAGTAACCTTTTACCAATTCCTGAGCAGTAAAAGACAATTTGTCAGCCCTACGCAGCTATTTACATAAGTGAACCCAGGTAAGTACCAATATCTAAACTGAGCTTTCAGTTAGATATTGAGACAAAGGTGACAAAATGGGAGAGGTTAAAAATAAAAAATTCTCACAGCTGCAGAAATTGCATATATGTATAGATCATATTGACCTTACTATACACAGAGCTGGTGCACGGTTCTGAATAAGACCATTTTCTGGGCCATAATAAACAGAATATTTGTGAAGGAGATCATTATAGGTAATTAAAACATTAGGGATTTCATACTGTTGGATGGAGGCGCTGAATTTTAAAACAAAAATCTGTCTTTCACTTTTGGTTTTTTTTGATTTGCATTTGAGATTGAAAGGGGTCAAATTAAAATTATTTTCACTTAAAAAGGAGGGAGGTTGTCTGACAATTATTGGAATGGAACACACTTTTAATGGGGACAAAGCTTGTCCTGGGATTCACATGAACGACTATTACTGACTTTGATCAGCTCTATATCCACACATCAAAAGGCATAACTTTCTAAATCACTTTCACTCATTGTTTGATGAGCACTAGTAAGTTGAAATGAAGTTTGCACATTACCATCACCTGCCTAAATTGATCTGAATTATGCAGAGGTCACTTAAAATGTAACTTTCTGGATTTTTATTTATTTAATTTTGTGAAGATAAGCAGGCTTTGAAGCACTGTATGTAGAAAAGAATCAAACAAGCATTGTAATAGAAAAAGAGGTAAAACCCCCAAAACCATGGGTCATATATATGAGTCCAGCAAAATTGACAATGTCTCTTTAAGGTGAAGGAATAATACAGTCCAACTTCTACCTTTCATGGTCTTATAATGTCAAGAGAAGAGTATTTCAAAGCACGACATTACACAGGCTCAGTCTTTTCAAGAGCACAGATCCTTTGATTTCAGAAACAAATGAAAGGAAAAATGTGACTCTGTGAAACAAAGCACTGCACACATGTATATTTTTAGTGCCATGTGTTCAGACTAAAGGGCCATATGCCCTCATGTTAGTTAATGCAGGAAAAAAGGTATTTCTAAACCACCTTTGAAATTTCTGTTCTTATACAGTAAATTTGAAACTGGCCAGTAGGCAGGGACCAGAACCACATTTTGGAACATTAAATAACTCAAAACACCTTTTGTATCTCAGTTTCGCTTTCAACCCTGAGTTTTTTTCTTTGAAGATTTGACAATGGACTCTCTTCCTCCTGCACCTTCTTTCCAAGCCCTAAAGGGGAGCTTTCCAGGCAATCAAAAATATAGTAGTTACTTTTTATAAGCCAAAAGATGAAAATGTTCAGAGAAAATACAGATTCAAATTAAATATTTTGCATACATTGCAGATGTGGTTAAATTACAGCCTTTCCCCTTTAACTTCTGCTAATATTTCTTCTTCCAACAAAGGCAATAGTCATAACAATGCTATATCACTGCAAATCCAGAATATGCTCATTTTGCCTCAATATCATAGCAATGAGCACTTTCAGACATATGTACTTTGTGCCTCTATGAAGGCACATACAAATTTAGCAGATATATACTTCACTGGCAAGATTCGGGCCTTAATATTTAAGGTATTCTATACAATTAAACATTGACCCACAACCTCCAACTTTAAGTGCTTCAATACAATCGGAGGTAAATTTGCTCTAAACTATTAAATTATCTGGGTAATTGTCCTCCTGCCTTGAAGTTGTCACTACAGAGAATAATCTTGAAGTCAAGTAGGTAGCTGCTTTTTCTGACTAGATCAACAGATACAGTTGAAGCAGTGTTTCATCTTCCATAACAAAACGCTTACAGTTTTGTCATCTCCACAGTTCTAGATTTGACAGCTTTTAAAATAGTACCTTTTACCTTATATTTAAAAGATTTTGCTCTCTCAGCCAGGCTCATCGCACACATCAGCTCAGCTTTCTAGGTCTTTCGTTGCATGAAGTAGTTCAATACTATTAACTGTTCCTCAAGATTAACTATTTTCTGAGTATTGCTGGTATTTAACTTCCAACTATTTTTTCAAGCATTGATGATGTTCAAACTTCAAAATTCTTCCTGTGTAGACCTGTATGCATATCTGCCTACACTATCTACCATTGCTGATCTACTCTGAAGACACACACACATTTCACACTGTTTAATGTCCTACCAGACAAACAGTTGAACCTCACAACTACACCACATCAAAGCTTTGACATAAGAGAACTAGTAAACTGAATGTGGTAATTGAGCACCTTCAGCACAACCAAAAAATGCTGTTGAAGGTACATTGACAACCATGCTTGCAGTAGTTAATTGGACAATCGTGATTGTTCTACATCCAACTAAAACAAGGTATCTTAAAACCACTCCTCAGCATAAATTACTTTCAAGTAGTTCAGAAAACTCACAGCACGTGGGAGTTCACTTAGCTTTCCCACCTTTAGCACATGCATATAAGCTCTGGTATGCTTTGATCTTTTCCTTTACAAGATAGGCGCTGAAAATATACTGCACGATTTCTAAAAGAAAAATTAAAGGAAATTAGAGGCACCACTAAAACATGAGCTTTTTTTTGTACTAAAAGAACTCAAATGGGGACAAAACATCTCTTTCGCTCAAAATGGAACTGATCAAATGTTCAACAGTTGGAATTCATGCAGATTTATTTCATGCTGTGGTCTACTGGTAGTCTTTTGACACGTCATTCCCCAATGGCAATATGCAATGACACAGAAGAAAAACCATGTAATGCACTGTAACAATACCATGGATTGATATTAAGATTTAGGGGGAAAAAAATGTAGTGCCAAGCTGTTAACATTTCTAAGGAAGATGACTGAAGGATGAGTGGTCTGTGCAAACCAACCAGAGTGGATACAACACACATTCCTCTGCAGCAGTGCAAGCACTTACTCTCGCACTCGAAACTAAATTAACTTCATCTATTAGGGAATTGCTTTTCAAGGGTGATACTAACAAGTTTTACAGGCTATTCACACATGATCATCGGCAATATATTCAGAAGCGTACGCATCAAAACTGTTTCCACATTTGGATGTTCATCCGAAAGTATCTGATTTGCTAGCTACTACCAACATTTCAACATGAGTGTAGTATCAAAGACCAGTTTAGTACAAACGTGAACTTCTGATTCTTCTGGGACATTTTCAGAAGGCTGAATTAACCAACATTACATACAATAAAAATCTGTTAAACTGAAGACATGGAAACTCTTAAAATAATAGGGATGTCTAGATTTGCACACTTAGAAATAAAAACAGATGCAAACTCTTTACACTAAGATCTTAACATGCTAAAAACTTGATCAACAAAAAGGAAATAATATAATTCCTTTAAATGGTGAAACGTATACTCAGGAATACCAGTTAGCTTAGTACACAGATACAATAAAAGATTTGTTCACATTGCAGTGAATTCATGCTCAAAGGTTTCTGGGTTCTTATTGTGACAACTACCAAGGAACCTGAAGTTTTATTTTGATAACGAATTACAATACCACATGGAAGGGCTCATTTCTTTTTGTTAAATCTGGCTCTATTATTCAAATGCCTTTCCCCTTTGAAATGGCATACATTGTGCTTCCATCTTGCATGATATTCTGATCTGTTGATAGAAGCCAAGTATTTCCCGCTCTTGGCTCAGAAGGGCACTTACTCTGACCACGGAAAAAAAAAAAATCTTTCTACAATTAGTCAAGCGCACTCACTTTCCTCTGCAGAAGTACATAAGGTCTTACAATCCTTTTAGTATCTGCTTTTCCTTCAGGCCCCTGCCAGCTGAAGACTAGCACTCAAGGATATGAAAATGCATAAAGAAAAACCTCAATTTTTATAACCACATTTACTCTTTCCAGCCCTGAAAGGTGGAGACCTTCCTGAGCCCTTGTGTCATACATGCATACATTATATGTACTGACTTTAAAGCACATGAATCTGTTTATGTAAATGAACAGCCCACACAGGCAACTAGTTTTGACTAAGAAACTTCAAAATTAATTATCCTTGTGATAACTCAATCATACTTAGTAACAAAGCAGCCTCACATTTTGTGTGGAAAAGAATTGAACTTTATTTTTTTTATTTGAGCCCTAATTGGTCATTAGGAGAAAGATGCATTCTCCTTTGTCAGCCTTAGATTTATATAACATGCTCCCATTTTAAATTTCTCTCAAGGTATCTTCACTCAAAGTCACAGTACGTTTAACTAAGCTTCATTTCAGCCTAAGATCTAAAGGAACTAACGTATTTATTAAAGCATTTTGATCCTTCAGAGACAGATTAATAAGAAGCATTTGACAGTTCAGTATGATAAAATGAGTCAATAAACAGAAATGCGTGCTGACGCTAGATATACTGATCCACAAATAATACAATACATATTTGGTTTGTCACAAAGAAAAATCGCTTGAAAAAGCCATCACTGTGATTAAATACTTTCTGCTATCTCACAATTTCTATATTCTATAGAAGTTTTTCTTACAAATTCTCTTGACAAATAAGCCCAGCAAGCCTTTTTTATACATAAGGAAATCACAGCTCTGTACGATATCAATATGGAATAATGACTCATCAAAATGCAGCATGAAAAGGGTTTAAATATTGTATGGATTTCTTCAGTAAAAGTAGAGCACTAGGTGCCAGGAGTGTTCAGTGTTCACTCACTACAAAACAGATGTTCAGGTATACCAACTAGCTGTCATTATCCATGAATTATGATTTGTATTATCCATTTGGTTTACAGTAACACCTCAAAAATTCAAACCATTTCATGTGTGTTTTCAGTAGCAATAGAGGCTCTAGATTTAGACTTGGGATGGTTTTTCCAGTCCTACAGCTTCCTCTATTAGAATTAGAGCCTAAAAGCCTAAATTTAATTTTACTTCACAAATAGTCCACAAGTAAGATCTGTGGTGCTGAGCAGATGTCATGACTTAACAGCCACAAATGACCTTGTAAGACAGTTCAGCCATTTATCAATATAGATATTACCTGAGCTACATATGCGTGTAGAGTTGATTAGCATCATTACAACTAATTTTTACACATCGGACATGCAAGAACCATGATAGGAATGGTTGGACTCGATGATCCAATGGGTCTCTTCCAACCTGGTGATTCTATGATTCTAAAAACAAAGACCTCAGAGTGAAGGTTCAGAGGGTGGTGAATAC
This sequence comes from Piaya cayana, assembly GCA_013389865.1. Lineage (NCBI taxonomy): Eukaryota > Metazoa > Chordata > Aves > Cuculiformes > Coccyzidae > Piaya > Piaya cayana. The sequence goes on from WAAB01012599.1 coordinate 100,591, forward strand.
TGCTGTATTCCTGTGATGAAAATCCATTCTTCTGCTGTCCTTATTCTCACCCATTCTTTGATTCTTATCATTCACATAAAGGTGAAGTTTGGGAAATACATATACACTTACATGCTTCACACGCATTTCTGCTACTAAACATTGAATAATGAAGTCAATGGTTTTCTCATTTTCCCTGTTTTTACATCAGTGCTGCCAAATGACTTCCCTGATGTCCATTATGATTTATGATGCGAGAGAATACTAAAACTAATTTATACTAATGAATGTGAATGGCTCCATTAACATCAATACATATTCTAGTTTACACTACCATAGAATCCATACTGGTATACTTAGAACATTTCAGAGTATTGCCTAATGAAGATAAAAGGTCATTGCGAAAACTAGCAGTGATGGGAAGTTTACAGTAGTCATCTCGAGGTTCCAACTGCTGTACATAAAACTTAATGTAGTGTACTGCATTATGCACTAATGCTTAAAATAATAGCTCCTGAGATTCCAGTTATAATGACCCTGATCTAAATGTGAAAACAGCTTAATACATTTTTTCCTCCAGTCATTACTTCTTAATCTACTTCACCTCTTGCTTCATCCAGCCATCAGACTGACGGGACATTTTACACAGAAGGAACTGGAATTGCGCCCTGCAATTTGCTCACCACTTCAGACCATGAGATTTGTGCTTGCTTTCTCTAGAAAGAGAAGCAACAGCCTAAGGTAAGCATATTGCAGCCAAATACTTCCCATCTAAAAAACTGTACATAGTAAACAGTAAGAATCAATGACACACTAAGTAGAGAATAAATACTCAAGATAATAAAAGGTCATACAATATTTTCAGTTTTGTTCACTAGTCAATGTTTTTTAATTCGATCTGAAACAAATGCCAAATTTATAGTCTATAAATTTATCTTACTGGTTTATTTTTAATTTTTTTTTTTTTAAATCACAGCATTCAGGAGAGAACAGATAGCCTAGAAGATGCTGACCTAACATATGTATAGAAACCAAACTGCCCTCTTAAGTGACTGCAGGTGTCACTAGTGCCCCAAACAGGGCCATTTAATCTAGATGGGTCATTGCTGTAATCTTTGTGCAGATGACTGATAAGAAAATCCAGACAGCTGATGAGGCCTCACAAAGTGTGCTCACTCCATGCCCTTGTATTACCAATTATAAGTACCTTTCCTACCCAAATAAATTTCAGTTCAGATGCAACTCGTCATATTCCATTTAGTCAAATACACAGCGTGAAAAGACAATGTAAAGATACTACACTTTCAACAGAAATGTTGCAGCACCAAAATTATTTTTGTTCAGGTACAACATAAAACCAGTAGTTTATGAAGTTTAAACTTAAAGGTATTTTTTTACCCCATCACTTCATCCCAGGAACCAGAGCTATTGCGTGCAGTTAGCAGTATTAAAAGTCTTCTCAGTAGCAATTAAGTGAATTTTACCTTTCAGAAGATGGGGAAAAAATTAGCTTCCAAAGCTTCCTGAAACCTTTATCACCTGGGAATATGTCTTGCTGTCTGCGTTCTCTCCTCTTGCAGTAGTCATGCATATATAGATGTCCTAAATTTGGAAAGAACATGCTGTAAACTGTGAAATATCTAAAATGTCTTTTTGTATAGTTGAAACCACATAGAAAGATGCACTCTAGAGTTATTTTATTTTTTTTTAATACTTTGCTTCCAAAGATGCAAGTTCTCTGCAAATCCTTCACTCCACTGACAGGAAATATTTGGATATATTTTATTGTGTTCTTATAGTGGCATAGAAAGTCAGAGACCTTAAAATTAAGAGGTAGTGTCTCCTACCTTATACACAACTTTAGAAAGTTTTGAAATTGCTATCCTAACAAATTTCATTAAAGAAGCAGGACAGTAGTATTAATATTATGCTAATTTATTGTAATAAATGTATTTCTCTACACAGCTACTTATATAATTCCCTTCTTCATAATATCTCAGCAGTGCACTATGCTAATTAATACACCTTTCCAATATCCCAGTTAAGCAGAGAGCTTGGTTCTCCATATGTACACACCAAGGAAACGGACAGATGAAAGGGTCGATCCAAAGTCAACTGCAGCTAATACAAAGTCCTGCTAGTCCCACTGGCAATTTCTCAGCTACATCATACTCATAATTAAAAGCACATGGGTGCTGAATAACTAGCCCTTGTAACTAACACATAACCCAGGGTCACATAATGAGCCTGGCTCAGATCTAAGAATCTACTGAGTTTCTGCCTAGGGATTTAATCACAGAACCACTATTCTTAATTTAAAATCAAGAGGTTTTGAAAGAAATATTAGTAAGGTACTAATTTTTCACTTCAGGGCAATATATTATTACTCAGCTAACCGATCTTTTTTTTTTCCTTTCAGACAAAATACAAACCCAAAGTTCTTTGCTATTGTGTTAATTAAGGATTTGTCTTCATATCTCTAAGCAATATACTGACCTCTAAATGATATTCCAAGTGTAGCCTGAATTGGGCTAAACCAAAAACACAATTAAGGTTTGCAGATCTGCCCATATTGTAGCTTTCCATCTGCAACCTTTTCACCTTGTTCTGTAATTAGTGAATTAACTTTTAAGTTCTCCAAACACAGGTAGAGCTCAAAGTTTCTGTGCTAAATTTGGAAAGCCACCCCAAGAAAGAAAAGCAGCTCTGAAGCAGAGAAACAGCACCACTTCATAGAGGACAGGCAGGCAGGTGCTCTATCTGTGGCAAATTACATCTTTTTCCTTCACCCTCTTGTTTATCAGGCCATAGGTTTTAAGCAGGTAAAGTACTGGCCTTTCTACCTTTCAAATTTCTCACACAGCCCAACTCTTAAAATAAAATCTGACGTTTATCTTTATTTTGTGCTCCACACTCCACAGAACAAAGCATATTCGCATCCCTTTTGAACACAGTCACAGAGAGAAGAATCTTCCCTCACACCTCAGCCCCTTTAGAGTTAAATTGAAGCAAGGACCTGTGCTTCCTGTGAGGAAGGTGCTAGAGTCAGACTTACCAAGAGTCTTACAGACCACGCATGGGATGGGATGTGCAACCATCAACTATACAATTTTTTTTTGGAGTCTACAAAACTAGGACTTTTATCAAAACCCAGACTCTTCTCTTTCCCGAGACCCTGGCACCTATAGCCAGGGGTTCACAAACCAGCTTCTAAGAGGCAAAGACTTACCAAAAGTCAGACAAGTGCCTGGTGCAATACCTGAGGGCTCTGGCTGCCGACCTGTGCTCCACAGAGGCACAGAGCTGAGCTGCTGACGCCTCCCAGGCCAGCACACCTCTCCAGGCACACTGCAGCCATTCCACAGCACTCCCAGCCTGCTAAGCTCACAGAATCACCTAGAACAAGGGCTCTGCCACTCACAGATACTGCTGAACAACCACACCACAGGAGACTGGGGCTCAGCAAGGCACAACCCAGAACCAGGAGAAACTTCTGCCCTAAGAGCACCCCCAGGGACCATCTCAGCTTTATTACCTTCTCACAGCCTTTATTACCTTCTCACAGGGAGGCAACGGGGTAAACAACTACAACTGGGCTGAAAACAAATCCTACTCCCCCTCAAATTAGAGGCAGCTGGTGCTCAGCTGAGCTGGAGCGGCACCTGTGGGAATCCTGCCGGCACCTCCTCACAGACCCTGGGGCAACTCCCCTTTCCTAACAGAGTTGGAGCTAACAGCGTGAACAACCCCTGCTCTGCTCCTAAAGCTCTTTGGGGTTTAACTTTCCACCCTTTTGTGTCCTGTTTTCCCTGTTGCTGCTGCAAATCCTGGAAGGAGAGACCGGGACGGTTCCAGCTCAGAAAATGAGAGCAGCTAAAGTAAGTCTGAGGGGGTGTCTTCTCACAGGAGGGAGAGCCAGAGGCCAGCTATACTTTCAGCTAATGTTTTGCTTAGAGTGTATTGGTTAAACAAAAATTTAGGTGATATTTTAGTTTCTACTGGAAACATTAGTCAGTAGGATTATGTTGTGGTAAAGACAAGGCTGCCAAATAAGTTTGCTGCGGCTGGACCAGGTCAGATATTGCCCAACAGTTCTTTTTCTCTGATGGTGGATGTGTATGTTTTGTCTAGAAGACTCTTTCTTGGGGGCTGTTTGCTGGCCTCCTGAAGGACAGAGGTATGATAAATCACTCCAAGAGGAAAATGCAGATTCAAGAGTGACTTGGAGGGGGCCACGCTGTGTATTAGCAGTATCACCAGATGGAAAATTTGTGTGAGCAGGTAGTTTATATCGCGAAGGGAAAACCTACCCCAGTGTGTCACCCTTTATGCTTCCCTGTTTTCAGAAATTGATATAAGTGGGATGATTTTATTGTCTGTTTTGTATCAACCCTCTGCTCATCCTGACAGTGCTTCTCAGAACTACGTGGCCTGCTTCACACTGCACCAGTTTTGTGATTTTTGTATAAAATTCATGTTTATGATCAGAAGGCAGCACTTTATGTGTAAGTGCTTCAGGAAACCTACCAATTAAAAAAAATCTCCAACAAGAAATTCTGAGAATGCGTTAAGAATATATTCTGTGAATTTTTGTTTCATTTAGAATAAACCTTTTCTTTGGCTTTTACATAGAGCTTTTAGAGTACACTTGAGTCATACTTTCATACTGTTCTCCAGGATCTGAGAGCTAGCAATATAAGGATTTTTAAATTGAAGTTGGGATTCTCAAATAATCTTAAGAGCCTGAGAACTGGGACTGTAGGAGAAATAAATATCACCAATCTAAATATTGTGAGTGGGATAAAACTGTACAGAAAAAAAAGCAGAGATTTACAGGTGAATGGGGTAAAAGAAGAAAGAACAAGATGAAAATAAAAATGAAAATTTTTGCCTATTTAATATTTCTTTTTAACTTACTGATCAGCTGAAAAGTCAAATTGGGAAGCTACTGGTCTGAGTGTAAAGGTAGAACTGAGGCAAGCATTTTATTTGGGGAGGTTTATGCTTATCTACTGAAGTGTAGGAGCTTAGAATAAGAGTGGGTGAGAAGTGGGTCATTCTTACAATCCAAGGATAGCCGGCTGGGTAAGACTATTTGACTGTTTACTTGTTACTGTAGCTTGACCACTTAAGCTGTTTTTGTCACTTTGTTGAATATCCACTTGTATCTCTGAAAAAACCCAGGTTCCTTAAATAGCCCTTTCTTTGCTGACTCTAATTGCAAGCAAATTATAATAGAAGTCAGATCGAAGCCTATCACGTTGAAGATGTGCCTGCAATGTTAACAAAAGAGTGAAAATTCTACCCAAATCTAGGAGAGAGTTGTTAATAACACATATGCTTTTTTTTTCTAGTTTATTTTGCCAGGTTTTTATGTAAACAAAAGACACGTTTACTGCAGGGTTGGCTTTTTGCAAGCTGTTCTTTCAAACCTGTCGATATGGCATTTAGATTTATGGTAACAACTGGAAAACAAGAAGTACCCACTCCCCAAGTACAGGTAAGGCAGATCTCTAGCAGGCTTCTGTGCTCTGCGTGACAACTACTACCTAGATTTTATCAGTCAGATTAAGTGACATAGGTTCTGGATAAATGAGAAAACTTTTAAAATATTAATACAGCCATCATTGCACGAGGCTTTGATTTTACAAACCTGGTTCTTGATGATAGTTCTTTTTGAGAAAACCACTGCGTATCCAGGCCAGTTATCTTGCCTTAACAGAATAGCTTTTATATGACTGAAAGTACTGCTCAAACAGCACTTAGACAAAAGAATTGTCCTTGATCTTTGGATGAAAATCATCCATTTTTTTCCTCCATCCATGAATTAATGGCAGTGGTGCAAAATGGAAGGGGTTTTGCAAATAATGAAGGTCCTATATTCTTACCATGATTTTTTTTTTAAATCATCAAAACCCAGGTGTTTCATTCTATGCACTTTTAGATCAGCTATTGGAAAGTAACTTGAATCTTGATAGAGTGTCCTCAGGCAAAGACTCTTGTCAAAGTAGAGGGCAGTAGATGAGAACTGTCTCAGCAGCCTAGAAACTGGACTTCCAAACCTCCATTTGCAGCTTTTTGATTGGTTTCTTACAATTGCCTAGGGAAATTATGTGGCTGTCAGCTCTTCTGACTATAAAATTAGGAAAATAAGGATCTTCAGAAATTGTTTGTGTAAATATCAATTGTTTAATGCCTTTAAAGTATTCTAAGAGCCTTTGGTATTTCTACTGCAATGTTTCAAAAGTGCAATTATTTTATTTGTACTAGTAATGCAGCTTTGTAGAGGTTATATGTTTCCGAGACAAACACTGAGGCATAATATGATTTAGCTTTTACTTTACACAGTAGATCTCTTTTTTTTTGTACTCGGCACTTTTGCTATTATTTTCATTATTTTCTGTATTTGAGCAATGTGATTCAGCATATGTCAAAATCAGACTAATTTTACTTGGTAGGGGAATAAAATGGAAATGATACTTCAGGCAGTGGCCCTGGTGATACGCTAATCGCACTAGTTTATTTTACATTATTTCAGTGTTATGACGGTTTGAAGAAGAAAAATTTAGATCTTTTGTCCAGGCAACTTTCTTTTCCATTGTTTTCACACCTTTTCAGAGTGACTTCTAAGTAACTATACCACCCAAGATGCTTCGCAGTTAGGAATCATCATATAGGTTGTTCATAACGTGGTTGGCCCATGTAAACTTGCATCTGATAAATACGAATAATACCCCTTTCAAATATTAACACGAGCCAAAATTCAACTTAGTGATCTGATGAGGTACTGACAAATTCACATCCGAACCTAACTGACATTTGTCACGCTGAAGTAGAAACAATTATTACTAATTTTCATTTCATTAGGAGCACTACAATGAAATGTCAACAACTTTTAGAAGTGTAGTAGAAGTGTACAAATTAATTTTGATTTTCTGAAGTGTAATTATGATTGTAAGTGCCACACCGTGTAATCACTTTTAGCGCTATTACTTGTGCAATCAATAATCCTGAAATGTACTTAACTGTTTTCAAACACGTTTGCCTAAGGTCACCCTTTACTGGCGTGGTTGTTTCAGTGGAAGAATGTAAGGAATAATTTTCCAACCGGTCGAATATGTAGGGGAAAAATAATTCATTTATGTTTTTTCCATTTTTTATATATTGATTGCAATAAGGGGATGTGTTTGATATGCACACACTTTTGATATCAAAAAGCGATTGTGATTTTCATTGAAAGTCCATTTGTGTACGCTGGGTGGCAGCATTAGATCTTGCTCACATGCTGCACCTCCTGGGGCTCATCCTGCTTTGCAAATATAACCTGAGCGCAGTGTTAATCCCATTCCCTTGAGCCAGGCAGTCAGACCACATTTGGCCTCGCATTAGCCAGATGAATGGTTGGTAATCATCTGGAGAAGTACGCGGTTTCCACAAGCTTAGCCAGTCCTCAAGTGCCGGCATTTGTAATAATTCATAAGCTTGTGATGCTTGAATACAGAAAGACCACAAGAAGACATATTTTGATGGAAATCTACTTTTCTTCTCTCGTGGTTTGAGGCTGATGTAATTTTAGCTGACGTTCTTATAGGTACACATCCATTTTTGGACAGTAGCATTAACACCATTTTACTGATGTATTTGTTTAGTAGTTTGTCAGTTTTCTGGAGATCTCCAAGATGAATTGTCCTGGGAACATCTGCCAACCCTATTGCAGCAGGGTAGAAGCAGAGACGGTGCCAGTTCAGCCCATTAGTAGCATCTTCCCATGGAGACTGTATTTAAGTTGGTTTCTGGAATCAACAGCAGGCCCTTAGAGGATCTGTTTTATAATGTAGCTTTAATGGGTCCTGGGGTCTCTAGCTATAATCCAGCTTTCAACCCTGGTTTAACTTCATGTGGAGAAATGTATCGATGACTTATCTGTGTTGGAAGACATCGCTTAGAAGTAAAGTTGATTAACCAGAGCTTGGAATGGAAGAATGTACTTAAACTACTAAAACTGCAGGTGGTCCCACTAAAATTGAAACCCCAATAATAATGACATTTCCTCCCTGATTTCTAAATTTTCCATTAATATTAGGGATTAAAACCAGGGAAAGTGAGTTTATGCCATAAGGAAAGCCAAACTTGAAAACGTACAAAAAGAAGCAAGTGTCATAGCAGTAACACGTCTTGATGTGTATTGTTAAATGTTATTAAAAATAATATTCTAACCATTTATATTGATAGTTTAAGAATGAAGCAGATAAAGCACATCAGGCACTAACTTATTTAGAAGTTGGATATGATAAAACCTGGAACAATATTAACATGAAAGAAAGAGTACAGGCTTTTTCTTAATGTTTCTAGTTTTTTTTCAGAAGTTATCTTCTCCATTTTTAATCTATATGGAAGAATAACTTCCTCAGTATGTTGTGGGCAAATTTCTTCTGCTGTTTAGAGGTGTATTTTTCACATTCAGTATAGGGAAGTGTAGTTAGAAATTGAGGAACTGCATGTATGAATGTAACTACTTAGTAATTGTGCTTGAAAATTCCTATTTGAATAATTCACTCTGACTAACTTTGTGTACAATATGTATCTGTGTCTCAGTTTTTCGTGTTCCCAAATTTTGTTTGAATTTTGGGACAACTGAAATAGGAAATTCCTTGCAAATACTCCAGGGCCCACAATTTCTAGCCAATTTTACTGGAACAGTGTAACTGGGCTAAGTGCCAGAAAGCCAGGTGGGTTTTGTTCTTCTTGAAACTGAGCTACTCTGCAAAAATATGTTTGAATTTTGATGACACAGCAAATGCAGTTGCAAAGAGTTTGGTTGGAATTTTCAACTAAACTAAGCAAAGTCCATGTTAGTCTGTTTGCACCTGAATTTGACAGCAAAGAAAGCTGCTGCTACTGATGGACAAGTATGTTTTAAGCACTCAAGACCAGTTTATTATTTTATTGTTATTCGAGCTCTCAGTACCTGTGTGTTATTCAAGTGGTCATCAGCACTATATAGCAGTAACTGCAGTGTGAAAGGGATAGCAACTGAAAAATCCCTCAGGCTTAATGAACTGTACTTTAGTTCCTCATCAGTCTTATTGGAGCTTCTTTGATATACACAGCAGTGCTCTCCATGCCTCTTCTTCTTTCTTAGGAAGAAAATCTCCTGCAAGACAGGCTATCAAAGATTCAACTGTTCTGAAATATACATTCAGATACAAAGTCTTTGGTTTCTCTTTTAGTATAAGGTAAAACCAGAATTTGCCTCAAGTAGATAATTTTTATTAATTAAAAACGAAATCAACGCCCCAAACTAAACATCTTGCTGGTTTGAAGTTTCTCGGTAATAATTGCATTCAATTGTGTGTATCTTTAGCTGAATTACTGTAAATATGTTCAGAATACTGTAGCACAAGCAACCTTTGTGTTATTTCCATTTTGCCGGAAATATTGTTCTAATGAATTACAGCTTAATTTTCATAGCTCATCAAGTTTGGTTGGATATTATGAATATCTAGGAATGTGGGTAATTATCTCAGCTTAACTAGATGGTGCTTGGAAGTTACACTATAATTTGGGTTGGATTTTTAATTTTATTTGGAATTTATTTTTTATTACATGATCCAAAGCGTTTAAGAATAAAGAAAAAGGATGCAGTATATAATGTGATCATTCTTGTAGGAAACAGCAATTGTAATTCTGTCTGCTTCTACATCGACTGCATCTATTTGTAAGTTTGCTTCACTTGCCAGCAGGTGACTGTGCTAGTCAAAGAATGTTTCGTGCACTGAAATGCAGTTTCAGTATAATAGAACTTATTAGTCAGTAAAAGGTTGGTACAGGTTGCCCCGAGAGGGGGTAGATCATCCCTGCACACATTCAAGGTCAGGTTGGAGAGTGCTCTGAACAACCTGATCTGCTTGAAGATGTCCCAGTTCGTTTCGGGAGGGGTTGAACTACATGAGCTTCACCGGTCCCTTCCAACTCAAACTATTCTATGACTCCAAAACTAGGAGTAGTAAACACTGTTTTGTCTACAGTCCACCAGATCACTCAGGAGAGGATGTCTGAATCGTATTCAGTAGATTTTCCTCAGTAACTTTTTGCGTGACCTGCTGGGATGCATCATAAGTGCTACAAAATAAGTATGGTATTTCTGCCCCACCCCACCAGGGTACTGTATTTTAAAGGTACGATCAGTACATCAAAATTGGAAAAGAAAAAATTAAGCAGATCTTGTCAGCTGCAGTTACATCTTCTAGTCACTGAAATTCAATGTCTGTGTTAGCACTCAGCATTGTTAATTCATGGGCGAGCAGTTCAGCTGAATTCTCTCTAAGAAACTGAATTTGAGGCGAGTCAGCAGGAAAATCAGTGTATTCTGTAATTGAATGGAAAACAGTTGAGTTATGACTGACAGTGAGTTTGATGTAACAAGCCTTTGTATTACACGTGCCATGAAAAGACTTAACAGTTAGACAAGCATTACATTTATTTTGGGTAATGAAGCACAATAAAATATGGAGTAATTCGCTACTAAAGAGAACTTCAAAATCCAGTGTGAAAGGTCACAGTTTAGGCAGAAGCTAGAAAGTATTGATACAAATGATGTTTCAGGTGTAGAGTATGAATTTAGAGTTGATTCTGCCTTGGGAAATGAAATGGTTAAATGACATTTCTACATCCTTATCAATTTCTTTTTTACACTTCTGTGGTTGTTAGATTGCTACATTCACATCAACATCCAATGTGAACCTAAGTGGAAGAAGCAGAGTGAAAACTGCCTTCTGAAAGATAATTCACCTGACAAAATGGCTGGTAAATGTACTTCTCTCCTTTAGGTGCCCCATCACAGCACCTTGCTTGTCTTACTCTGGCCTAGCTTGTAGTTTGACTGCAAACAGCAGAAAAATAACTTCTGCATGACATGGCTGCAATACTTTGCAATAGGCAGCTCCTTTGTGGTTCAAGCATTCTGCAGAGGAAAAAGTGAGGTTCAGCTTCGTCTAATCCAAGTACAAGGAAACTACCATTCCAAGGCAACTTGGGTATTTTCCCATAGATTTAGTTTTTCCATCATATCCAAGTTGTCAGCCTAACATCCAAGATCTGTGTTAGTGCGTGGAATGCTGGTCTCACCCCTGTGAAACCTGATTGTAAGCCTTAGTGGAAAATATACTTAACTCCAAGGCAAATATCATAGCAAAAAGGCAACATATGACAGCTAATTGCAGCTTTCACAAAGACACGCTAAGTAGCAGGTGATTATCAATAGCATTACAAGATTTCTTTGGAATGTACAGGCATCTGCATTTTTAATTTGTCAAATGCTTTAAAAAGGATGCTGAAGCCTGATTTAAACATAAAAGCAGATGCATTCTTTTGAACAGGGATTAGAAAGCAAATAATTAATCATACATACCTGAGGATTTATGTAAGCAGTTACTTAAATAAGAATCATACACCTACAAATCTAGTCCCTCCACCTATTTTGCATTCTCTTGAATTAAAATAGTGTGGATTTGTTTGGTAGATAGCACTTGACATCAAAAGAAATATGCTAAAATATTCTCCTGGTACCTTACAGGAATAAAAAATATTCTTAAACAAACATACTATACTGTTTTTAACTGGGTGGTAAATGCTTTACAAATGCTGGAGGTTGTAAGCTGTAGTGCTGATTAGGTAAATTAGACTTGGAGTAACTGGAAGCTCTGTAGACCTCCTGCATGAGTGAGATTTGCCTTTCATTCAGTAATAAGTTGGAAATTTGCATGACGGTCATGAAGGAAAAATTGGCTGGCCTGAACAGGCTTCTAAATACTATGGGAAGTGTATAAAACTGACTGGGTTTGACTTCAAGCCAGGTGAAACCAAGTTGATTTCACAGTTATGTTTTCAAATCTACACATCAAACCAAAATCAAAAGGTCTGGATCTGAGGGAAATGAAAAAGAAAAACAATTTTTAGCATGAACAACTACAGGATGAGATCACCAAGAGTCACATATTTTTCGTGTTTAGTGCCAGTCTCGACCACACACTGTAAGAAAAGCCTGCACTGTTTGTTCAGCTGAGTGAGTTTGTAGAAGTTCAGGACACAAAGTGAATTCTGTGGGACAACAGAGTTTTCGTGAATAAGGATATGTAATTCCGACAAGACTTCTGGGAGCTAAGGGGCCAGTACTTTACGTGTCAGTTTATTGAATTCATACTCAGGTCCCAGAGCTATAATATTGTTTACGCTTATAGCGATTAAGCTACCTGCACTCATGCATTTAAGCATGAGGGCCCTAACTTGTGCAAGGAAAAACCAAATTACCCACTTTTGTTCAAAATTTAGTTATTGTATTTGTGTCCCTGTTACTTGTCCTCTTATATACTGCTTCATAAGGCTTTCACTTTCTTTGCACTTCTCTGCCAGTTAAACACTCAAGATGTAGAATTAAACTTTGATATAAAGACAGAGGAATAAATAGAAACAGGTGGAAGACAGGGTGTCTGCCAGCTACTCGGAGGGTTCCCACCCAGGCATGCTCTCTTCTGCTCTCACTCTATTCTGTCAGGGAACTTAAAATTATTATTTTCCTTCTCTGAGGAACATCATAATCTTGTTGCTAGCTTGTCACTGTGTTCATGAATTGCAGCCTTGGTTTTATTGTGCTGGGCTTGTTTTCATGGGTTCCTTTTTCAACATCTCTAGCAGTGAAATTGAATGCTTGGGGTTTTAAAATCAACAGCTAGAAGAGGAGAGTGTGTCTCTGATCCCAGCCTCCACAGAATTCCCACAGTGCCCCCTACATTGAAAGGCTTCAAATGTATCTCTCCTTTGAACATCTCATGCTGCTGACAGTAATGCTTTTGTAGTGTCTACAACTCACTTTATCTTGTTCTAAGGGCTGAGTATCCCTAGAATACTTTTAAAAGAAGAACTTCTTGGATAAATTCTTCCGCTGTTTGTTGTTGTTGTTGTTGTTCATTTTTTTCTGCCACATCTTATCGATATTATGCATCTTATGAATATTTTCCTTGAAGAACTTATTTCAACAGCTATTACCTTATAAACTTCTACCCCCATACCTTGACAAAATAGCCTCTTTCAAGTACACAGGACTCTATAGGATAGACGCTCTGCGCTAATTAAAGTTAAAAATTACGGAATAGAGTATGATAGGTCTGTTTTTAAGGTTCAGCTGTGAATCTTATCTTTCAAAATCAGTGGGGTTAAAGTACTAGAGGATCCATGCCCTGTGGATCCACATAGATTTTCAAGTAATTTGTAGTCTTCTGTTTCTCCTCCGAAGTTGTGAATTTTCATGTCTTCTCATCAGATGCTAAGCGAGTCAAGGGTTCATCCTACCATCAGAGATGAAAGACTCATTGGAGAAAGATTTGCATTGAAACCTTTGTAGTGATTGCTTGCGACTCTCTGCAGTCTATCGAGCCACTTCTTTAAACTTCACAGTTGTAAAACCATTTTTAAGCTCATCATTTGGAAACAACTCTACATGAGAAGGCAAAAGGAGCATTTTCCACAGCAGTCTGGCACATAACAGCTATTGAGAGAGGCAGAATGCTGCAGCTGCTGTGAAAGGCTGTGGTAAGTAGCTCTTTTCTAGCAGTCATTAAGTCTTGCATCTCAAGAGCTGCCATATAAAGTAGTAACTACCACTGCTGCTCTGAACTTCATTGATGAACAGCAGTTTGCCTTGCAGTGACTTCAGCCTTACATGCAGTGGTACATGTGTCTGAGCTTCTCTGATCTATATTGCTTTCCCTGCCTGGCTAATATCATAGAATCATAGAATCACCAGGTTGGAAGAGACCCATCGGATCATCGAGTGCAACCATTCCTATCAAACACTAAACCGTGTCCCTAAGGACCTTGTCTACCTGTGCCTTAAACACCACCAGGGAAGGCGAATCAACCACCTCCCTGGGCAGCCTGTTCCAAAGCCCGATGACCCTTTCCATGAAAAACTTCCTCCTGTGTTTGGAATTGTAGCGCTTTGCTGTCAGGCACGTGAAGAGCAAATAAATGGTGCAAATATTGACTCAGTACTGGAGGGCATTCATAAACCAAATGCATACTGAAAGGATGAAACATAATGTCTAAGGTTAACTTGACTGAATCAGAAATTATGGCAATTTTATGTGAGCAAACAGGTGGTGCTTTTAATCCAACAGAAATTAACCCATGTTCAATAACTTATCCACTCAAACAGATTCTAACAAACACTGCTTAATTATGCATTCTTGGTAAGATACTTTACATTGGGTCTCAGATTGGAGTTTGGATCCAACTATTGTTATCTTCCAATAGCTGTTTTAGTATAAAATGAATTAAGGAATTCAGTGCATAAATAATATTCAAAGTAACTTTGCTCTGAATCCAGCTGTACTTGTCTACACAGTGTAATTGTCATATTTTCCAACTGTGGAAATTAAAAAAAAAACCCCTATCTTTTAAAAAAGCTGGTTATGTCAAAGAATGTTCTCACAAAAAGGAAACAAAAATAGAGCAGTTCATTAGATCTGTAGCTAGTCTCAGGAAAAACACGAATGCAGGAGTCAGTCTGTGTTTGAAGTATAAAAAAGGAGGACAAACACACAGATCATCAGTAATCTTTAATGCCTTTCCACTATCTCACTCTGAAGTGAAAACAAGAGAAACTTTTGGAAGATAGGTTCATGCAAACAGACTCTCTCTTTCATTTCCCCTGATTAGTACTTGGAATAATTTCTCTTTGTTGATGTGTTACACACTTTCTTGTGTGCATATCTTGCTATTCTGATCTGAAGAAAAAGTGCTCCTGCAAGATGATCAAATATAACTTTTCTGTGCAATTTGGAGAAAATTTAGGTAGCTGATTTTCCGCTTCTCTTACAGTTTTGTCATAAAGAACTACTTTTGTGCTTCACAATTGGAGAAATGCAAGCTAATGTATTTTTCTTATGACAAGAACCAGAATAATCCTGCAGGAGTGAATTAGCATTAGTTCTAATCTTGCCTGGAAAAAAAGAAATCAGTCACGCTTTTAGCTTTCTGCATGTGAGACATCAATGAAATTGTTCACATGAATAAAGCTTTTTAATTATTTCAAGACTGAGCAGAAGCACAGAGTGAGGGTCCCAGTCCAGTCCCTCACTGGATCTATCTAGGTGGTTCTGCGTAAGAAAATGACACAGTAGTTAATAGAAAACATTCTAGAAATTGGATTATCAGTTATTTCAGTGCAGCTGTGTCTTCCAGAAAGTCTCAGTTTTTCTACAGCAATAATTAAAAAAAAAAAACCAAAAATTTTTAACCTTTATACTTCTCTCTACTAGCAATTTATGCATAATA